>CM063504.1:25458628-25641128 GCA_032207245.1 Pardosa pseudoannulata | reverse complement strand
CAATGTTCCTCTCCTCCTGTGAATTTTTTCCATTTCAAGGTTCTTGGCAAAAATGCCTTAAAGCAAATATTTTGTTGCATGGAGTTACTCAGTATCAGGTTTTTGGAAAAACACTGTAACAATTCTAAAAGCAGCACTACAATCTAATCTTTTCTTTGTAATGTTATATCTATGGCAAAAATAAAACAGGATGAAAAGTTCTCTAGTTATTTGCTCTTAGTCTGTAATTACATTAAGATAAGTTTTACCCCAAAGAAAATTTTCTTATTGTTAGAGTATCCTTCATCATTATGATGAATATCTGAGATTTCATCCCAGGTTTCTTTAAATGAATTATTTACCAAAATGAACTACTTGCTAGTCTTGAGAAAGTGGTAGAACGGCTTTTGTGTATGGCTCTGCGAATGTAGCTGTTAAGGATGAATTAAGTCCTTCCTCCCACGGATTGTAATCTTTTCTTTTGGCTGGAACTTCTTTATTGTGAAAAATCCGTGATATTTTTTTCTAACAATGTATAACTCTCCATTCGGAATTATTAATGACATATAAACAACTTTTCAAAAACAGCCCTATAGAATCGTGAAATTATTTTTAAAAAGGTAATTTTAATGATGGATTAACTGGTAACTTTAACACTTATCGGACTTCTAAGCAGATGATACGTTGGAATAATTCACTAATACCAGAGTTACTCAAATTACCTACTACCGGAATTAAAATGGCGAGCCAGCTTAGATTTGTGATGCTCCTAAAAACACAAGATTATTCCTAAACTTTCTACTCTTTAGTTACTTTGTTATGAACTCGCGAATCCACTATCCTATCCCCATCTTTTATGTTTTAGTTGTTTTTATGCTCTGCTCGTTGTCAATTTCTCTGCTTACTGTAAGAAATCTCTGAATTAAAGGGCTAAGCCCAGACAATCTAGTTGCCCTACCATCCTGAACACAAGCTGACCAATCCCCGTATTTCACTGGTGATTGAAATGATGAACGTGAATTATATTATTTTGAAATATTTCTGATCGAGTGACAGATTACATTTTAATTGCTCAATTATTTTTATAAAATGAGAGAGTGGATTTTTTAATACACATTTAAGTATACCGCATATTTAATACATTGGTAAGCAAATTTTTCGGAGTGAAGAGTCAAACTGCCAATGGAACAAGATAAAGAAAGGTATCGGAGAGCCATTTATTTGTATTAATTGCAATACATAGTGAAAGATGTCGGAAGTGCTGCAAACATCTATGCAGAGAGCCGCGGTCTGATGAATCTTGTAGTAAGAGAATAAATTTTATAAAAATGGATACACTTTTTATTAAATGAGATGAAACTAAACCTCGATATTAAACTAAACAATTTTCCATATGATAACAAAATCGCAAGCGAAATGGCGACTTTTCTGCTGTTGGTATGCATATCATTAGCCTTTAGAATCATGAAATGTCGTGGTCTAGTAAGTTAAACCTTCATGTAGCAATATATATATTTTATTACTCTCAAATAATAATAATAAAAAAATAAATGCGACCACAATTTATCGTTGATATCCGAGGATGACTACTTGTGGAACAAGGTAACTTTTTTCTAGACAAATAGGTAAAGTATTCTGGTCAGTGAATTACCATACACGTAAGTGGTGGGGCATAAAATTTATTTATTTGATTCGCGTTTTAAAGATCCATTTCTCTACTTAATCATTAGTATATTGATAAAATATACCATTTATAGGTTTAAGTAACTGTATATCTAAAAGAATTATTTAACAAATGCATTGATGTTTCTGTTTTTGTGGTTAACACTTGTAATCTGCTAGACAATGGTTACATTTACACGAAATATGACTAAGGGTTAAAAGCGGATAGTGTTTAGTCAAATAACTCAAGCTCCCCTACCCCACAAAAATAGAAAATCTAATCTGACTTCGATGCATATCCTCGTTTTTGGCAGTCAGGAGATAAATTAATTTTCTTATTCCGTACGTCTCTCTCATCTACCGCTCTCTCATTGGGAGGGCATTCGAACCCACAGATTTAATCTTATGTAAGTAGTGAATTATCGCAAAGCATCTTCAGGCTCTGATATGGCAAGCTAACTACTAGGCAATCATAGGCCTAAAATTTGATGTTGTAAGCGTATTTACAATCAGCAATCGTGTCCAATGACTGCCTAAATCGCTTAGCTGACAGAGTGTTGTACGAATATCAGGATTAAAACGCGTGAAAAGTGTTAACATTTAAAAAATCTGAAAAGTGCTAAACATTCTTTACTCAGATATAATAACTATGACTAAAGAAAGGGATGACATTAGACGAAACGCAATTGTGAAGAAAATAACGCTTTGCTTTATACTTTTTTTTCGTCTTTTGCACGAAAAATTTATAAATGAAATGTTTGCCTTCAACAACAGCTTTAACTAATGATATATATATCCGTAGAGAAAGAGAGTTTAATATATTCGTAGCTATTGTTCCATACTTAGAGCTTAGAAAACCTGTAATTTAAAATTCAAGAAAAATTTTTTTGAGACTTTGCAGCGTAAAAGACTCCATTAAAAATCCTAATAACCAGATATTTTTTTTTATGAATTATTTTTTATTTTTATTCAGTTCAGTCAAATGCGTTTCTAAATCCTCTTAATTTGGAATTACGAATTAGGCGTTTCTTAAGAGTCTGAAAATCGGCACCATAACAGTAAGGGATGAATAGCGAAGATTACTCGTCGACCATTGCAAGAAACTTGTTCGTTCACCTTTAAACTATCGTCAACTAAAAATACGCTAACCTCGCGAATGGGCAACGTGTATTCTTCATCTTGAGACTTACGGGTGTAAAATTTACAAAATGAGAATCAAGCAGTAATCTGTTTCATTAAATAAAGTTAGATAGTGTTTTCATATATATTAACATAACTCCTGAGAGGATACATAACAAAAAAAGTTACAGGAATCATCTTTCTTAGACAGGAGAAAGACTTTGTGTCATGAAAATAGCACAAAATTGCTCGATGATTTAAACCAAGGTTGTCAAACTCTCGGTGGACTTGCCGCATTCAGCCCATAACGGATATCTTTGTGGCCTGCCCAATATAACGGTATATAGTAAAAGTATTAAATCAATATCACAACTGAATTTCTTGCTAGAATATTTCTCATCTTCGATATTTTAGTTTTGGGCTTTATGCGTTTCCCACACACCATTGAGTATGCACATGTGTTTTCATATACGGGGAATTCATTAACGAAGTAATAACCGAGAACGTTAGGACCTGTGGAATGTGACAATCCGTCTCTATAAAACGGTTAAGTTTTTTTCTTTTATTAATTATAGATTAAGTCAAAAATCATCGAAGATATTTTGTAATTGTTGGTCAAAGTAACTCCATTCAGCCCTGTGCCAGTTTTGAGGAAAATAACTGAGGACAAGATTTTTCCCTGGGGATGGAAGAATGACGCAGAGTAGATGATGGTAATTTTCAGGAAGAAAAAATAACTTATTATTATAATTTACATTATTAAATTTTTATTTTCAAAAATTTTATTTGTTTATTTTAGTACATTGTACTAAAGACTACTCGAATAAAATCTACAATTATAATTTTTTTTCGGCTCTTGTAAACATAGAACTTTTTTAATTAACCGGCCTTATTCTTTGAGTTTCACTTACTTAATGTAAACTCTTGTCAACTGATCGGATAGATTCGTTATGGTTTATCTATTATTCTTTTGTTAAAAATTAAAAATTATCTTTTTTAAAATATGTATATACGAAAAGCCTTGCTGTTATTTTAATCTAACTCGTAAAGTTATTTGAAGAGAACTCCAAGATCGTTTCCTTTCTGAGAATGAACTATTACTAAGATTCTGAGAACCTCTGATATAGCGGGATGCCAGGAGTGAATTTTCATCATTGTTGACAGTGTGTTGACACTGTCACTTAGTCGAGTTCAGTTGGAGGTATGCCACCTTCAATGGAAAGAAACTTCTCGGCATTGTTTGAAGCTCGTGAATATAATTAAGTTGTGATTTGCTTCTTTTGCCCAGGTCTACTTGAAGACAACTCCAAGATCGGTTCCTTTCTGAGAACGGACAGTACGTACTTAGAACCTCGTCTGATATAGTTGATGCCAAGAGTCCCACAGACATAGTGAATTGTCATCATTGTTGACAGTGTGTTGACTCTGTCACTTGGTCGAGTTCAGTTGGAGGAATGCCACCTTCAATGGAGAGAAACTCCTCGGCATTGTTTGAAACGTGTGAATATAATTAAGTTGTGATTTGCTTTTTTTGCTCGGTTGTCTCTAGCCTAATTTATCTAAAAAAATCAGATAAGATCTTCAAACAGTTTAACTCTCTACTGAGAATTAAAATGCATAAATTATGTTGTTGTTTCTGATGCCACTTGAACAAACCAGGCACAATTGAGCCATATCCTACTTGTATTAAGGCAAAGTGCTTTCGTTTTAATCAGCACCGTTAAGGTGAAAGAACGACTTTGCTCGAGTGGGTCCACGTAATTTTGAAGCAGGGACCAAGCAGAAGACCCATAGGCTTGGCATGCCACTCCCAGAGGTATTGATTTAGAACTGGGAGGATATTGTGATCACGAACCTATTTTACGTGCCTTAGTCACCTTTAACGAAAATTCTCAGGGGTTTTCAAAACTTAAATCAAGGGTAAAAATTCCCGCGTCATTTTCCATTCCCCTTTTTAACCCCTAACCTAAATTGACCACTGGGGCTACAGGTTACGCCCTCAGAGAAGGGGCCTGGCCAATTATAAACCTACATGGCCCTAGCGGACAATTTAGGAAATTTCCAAATAAAAAGGAGATACACGCTAGCGGAGACAGATTTTTCTAGAGATATTTTCCCACAGATGTTGACCCAGGTGTTAAGGGTCTTGTACATAGAACTACATGCTAGTTGAGCCTTCAGTTTGTCCCTATGATGAAGTGGGAACCCGTCCTTCAAAGTTATCTTAATAAAGATTTATAGCTGAAACGGTATCATTTTTATGGCCATGACTGCAACCCCCCATCGAGAAGTCAGTCTCATTACACACACACACACACACACACACACACACATATATATATATATATATATATATATATATATATATATATATATATATAATTTAAAAGACTACATTCACATTCTTTTTAGAATGGGAAAGATGTCACTGAAAGCTACAAGATCATTACAACTGTTTCCGCAACGATTTCTATAAAATTTTTCCTCGATTGTTGTTTGTATTGTTTGTTACAAAACTGCTCAATTTCTTTTAAATTTCTCTTATAAGCTTACAGATAGCTAATTGTAGTACTATAGTATAAAAATCGTTCACACTATTAAAATTTATTTTATAGCTTTCCATATTCGTATTTAAAATTTATAGTACCATTTTCTTTATTTATATACATAAGGTAGTATCATATTTTTAAAAGCAAAACTTTTAAATGATGTATAATGTACTTTAAGCATTTTCAAACTTCATTAAAAAGATTTTTTTTTAAAATTAGAAGTGGACCAAATATGAAGCATGAAGGGCCTCTGTGTAATGAAGCATATGTCGCAGGCCACAATCAACACACAGTTTTTTTGGGGGATAAGGGAGATAATTGCGTATTTGTTATCATACAAAATATTATCTACAATATGTAAAGATCGAAAAGACATATTGGGGGGATCATCATAAAAGATATGCATGCTGACAGTGCGTCTGATTTGACTTATAAATGTCTAATTATTTAATAAAATCATACAAAAGTTTTTGAGATATTCATGACTTAATTCATTTGTTATAAAATTGCGAATTTACTCCTCTTAATTGATTACAACATAAAATATAAGGGAATATAGAAAAAACTGAAACTTGCATCACTATCCGCAATATTAAAAAAATTTACTCAATAGGTAAGTCTAAATTTTCTCCTGTGCTTATAAATTTGAATTACCTATAGACTGAAATAACCTTCAGGTAATTAAAGAGTTAGATTATTTTTAATGACTAATTAGTTTTAATTTCCTTTTACCGATTTAATGAGTTTCTGAACTTTTTAGGTAAAAAATGTATATTAATTACTCTTTCTATAAAAATGCACTTTCCTATACAAAAATTTTATATTATAGACTCATTGTCTATACCCTATCTGCATTGATAAATAATCCTGTAGAAGGTATGATACCCCTCTCAAAAACGTACTTATTTTAACATTTTGCGAACAGAAGTATTTAAAGCAATATGTTCTTAAGCCCTTTAAACGACTATTTCCGAATAAAAATGGAATAATTTAAGATACATTTCAATTTTGGTCGACGGTCAATATTTCTTCAAACAGTCTAATCCATTGGTGGGCAGAAACTTTCGGTCACGGGCCAAAAATCGAAAAAAAAATTTGGCAGGCCAAAATAAATTTTTCTAAAATTTTAAAGACAATAAACATGTATTACAATTTAAATATCTCAATGAGATGAACAAAGCTGCAATTTCATATTTAAAAGTTCCTTATATTGAGGTTCAACGTGAAATGTACCGATTTTAAGGAACTAGGCTCATTTGTCAGTCTACTTCTGAAATTATCATTTCTAAGGTTCATAGTTGAAAACCCTCTTTTTTACTTGTATAAGAAGCAAACATAGCGCTGATCTCCTGGGCGTGAAATAATACATTTGGGATACAACATTTAAACAAAGTAGAAAAGGAGATGGATATATAATATATAAATATGTATTTCTTTTAATTTGCCTCATACCGGCAACTTAAAATTCCATCCAAGAGCCGGATAAATCCTTCCGGCGGGCCGGAGTAGGCCCGCAGGCATTAGTTTGCCCATCCCTGGTCTAATCATGCCCAACAATTGTATTTAGTGATATGTCTGACAATTAGTGCGTTAAATGAATTGAGAAATTAAATTTTTCATTCAATTTATATTTAGGGCATGCACGTAGGAATCAAAATAAAAATAAATATATGTCATGCCTTTATACGAAGATTGTCCTTATGCAGAATATTCACATTTTTAAAAGGGAGCGACGGGCGATTGGTTATCTTCCACTTTTCTAAATCTAGTTCGGAAAATAAGAGAAAATTGTACTATTGAAACTCTACTTATAATATCCTTAAAGTAAATTAAAAAATATTGTAACAAAAAAAATTGAATACCTCTTGTTCCATCAGATACCGAAAAAAAATATCCGTAATTGTAATATGTACATTGCCAGCTGTGACCCTTTTTTTTTCTAGAAATCAATACATATGTTGCGATTTTCGTATCTGGTTACAGTTGTGTCCTTTACCATGAGAATACGGATTGTGTTTTCACGGACAATTCTGAGACAATGGAGTCATGGTTCAATAATTTTATTGAACTTCCTCGGTAGAGTCGAGGTATTTAGAACTTGGCGGTCAGCGTGGGAGTTTCTAAAAGTGGGAAAATGTTGAGACTTCCGATCAAAGGGGTAATGGGTCTGAACTTTTTTTTTAAACAATTCGTTAACAATTTATGATAATAAATGTAAATCATTACACACAACTGGATATCTATGTTGCTCTTATTTGCTGTAAAATACTTTAAAACTCAGGATGTTTCTCCCGTAGATTTTTTTTCAGGCTGTCTTCTCTGACAGTTTGTAAGGCGTGCGTCCATTCAACTTTGATCACTCTCAGGAAAAGAGCTTTCCGCTCCTCATTCAAAGATTTATCCTCACTTTTCTGTGTATACAGTAAGATGTTAGTTTTTTTTCAGGCTGTCTACCCTGACAATGTGTAAGATGTGCGTTCATTTAATTTTGATCACCTTTAGAAAAGAGGTTTTCTGTTCATTATTCCTCACACCCAGCGTGGGACATCCAGACTCAAAGATTTATCCTGCACTTTTCTGTGTATACAGTAAGATGTTAGTTTTTTTTTCAGGCTGTCTACCCTGACAATATGCAAGATGTGCGTTCATTTAATTTTGATCACCCTCAGAAAAGAGGTTTTCTGCTTCTCATTCCTCTCACCCAGCGTGGGACATCCAGACTCAAAGATTTATCCTGTATTTTTCTATGTATAGAATAAGATACTATTGAGCCTGCTAGGCTCGAACCTACAATTCTAGCTCCTCACGCTAACCATTAAGCCATCTCGTGCCCTAAATCTGAATTTAAAGCTCTCATTGTTTAGAGATCGTGTAAATGATCGAAAAACTTGTTATCTAATGATATGTGATGATCACTTTTAAAATAAAAGTTGACACAAATTGTCTTTTTGCAGTAATACTAATGTTAGTATTTTGTACATTTTTTTATATTTTTTCAAACTTTTTGAAAGAGGCTCTGTAAATTATGATCATCCCGACGATTGCCAAATGGTAGGGAGCTACCTGTCGATATTGATGTCCTCGGATTCGAATCCTGCTTTTGACATGTATGTCCGTAGCCGATCGGAATCAACTATACTCAATAGGTCCCGTTATCAGTAAGCCTCATGTTACAAAAAAAGTAGACCATATCACTCCAAAGCAAATATTTAAATCATATCAAAACTATTAAAAACTCAATTACACATGGCTTGGCATTCTTTTGACTGTCGTTTCATAAAGTCGACCAACTAGTTCACTAAATTAATACCTAATAACACCTATGCAATATAATATTCTACACTCTCTCTCTTGCTCATCGAATTGGTTCTAAAATTAGATAAGGTTTGTCATTTTGGAGTGAAATTATCATGATACTAGTTCCTAGTGTTTTAAAGGTATGATAATCGCACACAAAAACAAACAGGTATAGTTCTTATATATTTTCTTTCTATTTTAATATGGCTCTTATTTATGGATAACACAAAGATAGGGGATACAAAAAATAGATATTAATGTCAACTTATTAAATTTTTTTGTTAGAAACAAAACTAATTTTAACATAAAATAAATTTGAATGCACTGAGATGGGATAAAGTAACATAAAATATATCTGAACGTACTTTGAGATGGGATAAAATAAACTCATTCATTTAAGGCTTTATTATAAATGCAATCAGACTTGGTACATAAGACTCATAAACGCCGTTTTGGGATTAAATTGAAATTTCAACAGAAAACTGAGAAAGAAATTTTTTTTAAAACGGGATCCAGTTCTAAATTTATGAATGAATCGACTCTGAAGATATCCATAATGCAGTTTAAAATGCCTATTTCAAATTACATTTAATACCCGTAATCAGACACCAAAGAAAGTTTGGTCGAAAGGAAGGGCAATTTTCGATCTCGAATGTATATATAATTACAAGACGTTTCTCCATGGAAAGCATTTTTAGGAATAACAACGAAGAAACGTTAACACCTCCAGAGTTCGACATACAGTATATAAATATATATGATTACAAGTATATGTTCCAGATTCACTCAGCCGTGACACCGAGAGCCTATAAAAGAATTTTCCTGACTTCGGCACCAATAATATTAAAGTTCCAGACCATTAATTAAAGACGGCAACTGCGTGTATAGCGTCGAAGAACTTCCAAAATATTTGACTAGGGGTGACCAAAGAGAAGCCCAGATTCTAAAACTTTGGCGCATGCGAGGTGAAATTAACGAAATTTATAACTACAATAATCATTGCATTGATTATAATAAAGATAATATTATTGGAATGCTTCAAAAAATAATTACTGTTATAATTATCTATGTGTAGTTATAAAAGTTTAGTTGTTTTTTGTTGATTTATGAATAATAATAATAATGATAACTAAATCATTTATCGTTTCAAATTTTTATTTCAAAAATTTATATCTATTTTATCTATATATCTATATATTTATATATAACACAAATAAATATGGGACCCAAAATTTTTTGGGATCGGACAGACCTAATTTAGAAGATAGATGAAACCTGAAATTCATCTTACTACAATTTATAATGCAAGTTTACAATGTAGTTTCGTGTTTAATAAAGATTCCTTTATCCCAAAATTTTATAACAGACCTACAGACAAACATTTAGACTGCGCCTATTAATTGAGTCTACATCCTTCAACCCCGTTAAACACGACTTATTTTTAACTATCACTGGAAATAAAACACTTTTAGGATAAAGAAAATAATAACAGTACAGCCTTTTTTAATACTCCACAGCGTGTTTCTTTTAATTAACGATCATCCGTATATTGCCTAAGCATGGAATGAAACTGATTTTCAGTCGGAGTATATAGGGGTTCCAGAATTTTAGTTTGATTAGGAAATAAACTAATTTCCAAGTGCAGCATATTTCGTTAGGCCTTAAAAATTACATCTGGGACTAGTTAGGACAGTTTTAAGTGGAATGACTGGTTTTCGAAACAAATTTCTTCTAATTTTCTTTTCTTTTCTTGATATACAGCACTAAGAAATTGTGGCATTTAGCGAACTACATGGTTTTTGCCAGTAAAAATATTACTAATTTTATTATTAAAATTTAATTGGTTTGGTTTGGAGTGCTACAGTCTACTGTTTAGCTCACGAGGGCTAATGACACCGGGACTTACTGCTTTAAGTCGATACCGAATGGCTACGAACACACATACCTACAGTAGGACTCGAACCCGCCATCTCCGATACCGAAGAGCAGCGCTCTACCATTTGGCCATCGTTCGGCTGGAATTTAATGTAATTGAGTCTGACTAAGTAGCAACACGTGATTTAACAGAGAATACGGTTGAGAAAATGATTTTATCTGGGCGTTATATTATTCCACCGATTGATTGCATTGATGTGCTGAATTAATTTATATAAAAAATATAGTTAGGAAAGAAAACTATACATGAGGTACGAAAAATAACCCTAGAATGATCTTCGGAGTATACCAGGGTTTTCACCTTTATCTGCGTGAGTGAAATTGCATCCTTTATTTTTCACTTATTATGTCTTGACATTTTGTTCATGACATTTTGTGAATATAGTTTTGGGTGTTAATCAAAATATATGTAACATTTCTGAATGTGACTGGTTTTTGTCGATTCTTTACCTCTGTTTACATTAGTATTTCTGTAACCCGCCCCTCTTCTCATTGCTTTTGCCTCTTTTCTACGAGCATCTATAAAACATTTCGATTAAAAATAAAAACATTAAAACCTGTTTTTCCGGAATCGAAAATTAACTAGCAAAAAACCGTTTTTTTTCAAATTTAAGGGTTTTAACATTTCATAAACCCAGATTGCTAGCTACTTTATTAAAATTGCAATAACCGACGCAATACGTTTTCTCACACACCCCGCAAACACATTTATTCCCTTCCTATCTCGTGCTATTTTGGTGAGTTGGGGAGGTACCGAAACATTTACTTTTGGGACGTAAATGTGCTTGCTACAAAAATTACGCCTGGAAAGTTGCCATTTCTCAGCGAAAAGAAGGTAAAAGTCAAGACTGGGGGAGGTTGGACTGCTAGATTCAACTTATATTGTGACCTATTGGGCAAACTGTCACGCTGTTTCTAATTTTGCAAGGCTGATTACTTCATATATGCTCTCCCCCCTAATTTTCAAAATCTATATGCAGCAATCATTCTTTTAATAGCTGTCCTCAGCCATTTTTCATTTATATTTAACGGATATTTAGTAATAAGAGGCAGGCAAATGAATCACGAGAAATATTCCACAATTTTAAACCATTTGCTCTTTCGGATTTACTGCCCAACCTCTCAGCAAGGAGTGGCAATGAGGTATGGTGTTATGGTAAAACATTATTTCTTATTAGCTTACGTTATAATTGACTTCCGCTTAATGTTTTGATAAACTACCTACGTATTAAGGAATATTGTTAAATTTTTCGATAGTTAAACTTTTTATAATTAGTTGTTCTTTTAAGAAAATATAGACTTTATCATTTTTTATTCTTATTCTTGCATATGTAAATGATACTAAATAATAACGAAGTAAATAGTAAAACAATTAGTACATGAAAAAAATATTCCACACAATTACTTTAATGTGGCATAGCAGATAAGTAAAAATAAATACCATAGCTGAATTAACCCACTTGCATCATACCAGAAAATGGAAAACGTCTGTTGTAATCAAAAATTATTTTTATAGCTTCAAAATGAATCTGTTTTAAAATTTATCCATAATGTAACAATTTTTTTTGTTAGAAATGCTGAAAACTGTCTAAAGAAATTCGGGCAACTATGCGCTTTTGTAATAATAACCAGGTAGATTCGGCGCAAATATGCGCCTATAATGCAAATGAGTTAAATGCTGCTATCAATAGATTTTGCCTAAAAATAAGAGTAATTACGAATCGAAGACAATAAAACATTTCTGAAAAATTACGAACAAAAGCAATTCTATTTCATTCTTAACACACTGTATGCGGGACACGTACTAGTACGTTTTCTGACGATTGATACTTGAATGAGGGTCACGTAATAGTACGGGTTAGTGTAACAACATGGTTTGTTTGTGGGTACAAAAATAACGGTAAATACAGGAAAACGAAGCCGAATGTTCTTCACTATTACATAGATTCTGGAAAAATTTAGACAAATAAAAACAAGTTTTTACATTATTAGTTTTATGATTGCTTTTTTTATTTTTTATAATGTAAAAATGTTTATATATAACAAAATTCGAAAAAAATTGAAACTATATACTACTATTTCTATTTGATTTTTCATATTTACGATACTATTATAAATTTATCCACTAAAAAATATATTTTTGTTTACAAAAATCTTATGATTTTTATTTATATATTTCTATTTATATATTTGTTTAGATATTTCAGTATAAAATGCGAAAAGTTGGTTTAAAAATTAAATAATTTTCGACCTATGGAGATTTAACTGAATAAGTAAATTGACGCGCAAAACGCCCGCTTACGGTACAATTAATAACTAAAAATACAAAAATTAAACCGCAAAACGCCTTCAAAATGCTCCCGGTACAATTCCGCTGCGAAATGTACCCGCACACAATGTGTTAATACAATATAATAAGAAATATCTAACAAAAAATTATATTTTTCCTTCACGAACTGCATAAAATAACTTTTTGTTTTTAGTGCTAACGGTATTTTAAAACAGACAGAGGATTATAAAGATATTTCCGAAGATCCTTTAATATATTCGTAGATAACCAATAACTGGTGAAATTGATCTAGGTGAAAATTTTTATATATTTTAGAACACACTAATTTAAAGCGACTTATTCGGATTCTAAAATGAGCAGAAACATCACTTTTATTTAAGTATGTTAGAACAACTAGCTATATTTGCTACAAAAAGGAAGACCTGATCCGACACCTTAACATTATATAACCGTATTACGGGTCATTTTGACCCCAAAACTATTTTGTGTCTAATTTTCTCAAGTTACTAGCGAAATCGAAATAAATTTCTTGACTTTTCCTACTTTTATACCCTGTTAAATCTATGAAAATATACCATTGAAGAATCTGTGCATATGCAAAAAATGTCTCATTACTACGCTTCCAAGCATGGGAACAAAACTGTAGATAATTGCTCTAATTTTAAAATACCGATATGTAGAAAATGTTCAAAATGTACTTTTAAAAGTTGCCCAAACTGGATGCCTTTACTGTGTAAGAAACTTGCAGGTTAAATCCGTAGGTCCTAATATCCTGTCTGTGGGAAGTCGGCAGGAAGAGATGTCCTGAAAAGTGAGAAATTTCATCACCCTCTTATATTGAAAATTCAAGATATTTTTTAGTGTGGCATCTAGAGCACATTGAAGCCCAGTGGCGTTGGGGAAGTGCTTCGCGCTCCCACGACGCAGGTCCGAGGTTCGATCCCCGGGCTGGGCAAGGTTGACTCAGCCTTTCATCCCTTCAGTGGGTAGATGAACTGAGGACCAAGCGTGCTTGGGAACTAAACACTGGGGATTGACGTAAGATGGATCACCTAACCGGACCCCAGGGCCCTTGGTCACGTAAACGGAGATTGGCACCGTAGGCCCTGGCCCCCTAGGGGCTGTTGCGCCGAGGAGTTTAGAGTATCTAGAGCACCTTCCACCTGCCACGGTAAGCAGATTTGTCAAATCAAACTCCTATAACTGAATGTTCTTTTGATTAGCACCCAAAGGATGCTCGAGCAAGTAAGGCTGTGTCTTTGGTACCTGAGCCACAGATTTGTATCCCGCTACTGGCATGTACGCTCGCAGTCTCACAAAATCAGTTTTTGCAGCTTTTGGTCTCAGTCTCATTAACTCCCGTTTTGTAAAATGTGGACAGTAGTACATTCAACCAACTCTGCAGTTAGAGAGACTTTCTAGGGGGTTTAATTTAAAACATACATCTGGGTACAGTCTAAATTATGGAGTAAAGTGGCATCGACAGAGAGTGTAAAATAAATTAATAAAATTCTTTGTTTACATGGATACGACGGTATTCTTCCTCGTTTGATCAAAAACATTATACCTGAGAAATTCGATATCTTCTGCATAGTACCAAATTCTTCCATTTAAGTTTTGGCAGAACGATGGCCGAATGGTTAGGCTGCTGGCCTCCAGAACCGGAATTCGTGGATTCGAATCCCACTATGGCATGGATGTTCGTAGCCTTTCGGAATCGGCTTTAAGCAGTAGGTCCCGGTCTCATTAGCCCTCGTGTTGCAAAAAGTAGATCGTAGCGCTCCAAAACCAAACCGTTTAAGTTTTGAAATTTGGCAGGATGGACAAAAACCGTACAACAATAACGAGGAAAGTAAGTTTCCAAACATAGTAAATAAATATTAATTAATAATAAGTTCAGCTGAATTTGAATTTCAAAAGCATACATACATTTTTTCTTCCGTAGTTCATCAAGAAATGAGGACTGTTATTAGGAATGTTAACTATAATACCAAGGCTAGATCAAATTGCTAGTTTTTAATTCGTTAGCTATTCATTTCATTTAACGATGCAATAAAAGAAAAAGAAAAGTATTATTGAAAGTAATCAAAGCATCTTATTTACGTAATTGTAAGTTCCAAGTATATTCAGGTAATAATTATTGGGTAGTAGAGGTACTTCCAGATTTCCATAAAAATACGAAGCGTGTTTAAAACGGCAACTGTCGATAATATTAAAAGATGTGAAAAGAGAGGCAGTTGCATAAATTGGCCGGATAAGAATGCATGAAACCTCACGTGGATTTAAACAAACTTCCGTCTAATAAGGACAACAGGACAAATTCTAGATAATTCGATGTAGGAAATTTACATAATTATATGTAATCGAAAAGCAGTTTCATTGTTAAAAATTCGTTTGTAGATGCATAGAAGTATAGGAAGTTGAAAAGAAAATTTAAATGAATATTATGTTTATATGTGTAATTTGTCAAGGACTAAAACTGAGATACCATCTACATTAAGTACACAAGAAACTTGATACGGAATATTCAAATTTATTACCACATGATTAGAAACATTTTTTAACCCCAATATTAATAGAATATCTGCCCTTTTACCCGACTGAATATATTAAGGATAATTTAAAAGTTTAAACTTAATTAAATGTTACGTATTTTTCCGCTTAATGGAACAAGAGACTTCAAATCTTAGTGTTTAAAATATATTTTAACTGTATTCTTATAAAAAAACATAAATAAATGTGTTACGTAAAATATACATGACAATAGAATGTAGTAGAAAAGAATTTTCGATTAATACAAAACATATTTTAGCAATATTCTGTAAATCTAGAACGCTACCCTTACGTCTAAGATAGTTTGTAATTAAAATAATAAACCGTTAAAAACAGGAAATAGTTTTAACGTTTAATAAATCATTTTTTTAAATGCAAGCGTAGGTATAACTTGCCTTTCCTTGCTTGAAAATAAATTTAAAAAAAAATTGTCTAATAATAATAATAATAATTAAAGAAGGGAATAGCTAATTTTCCTGATAATGAATTTTTGTTAGTAAAATATCAGCATTTGAATATCCTTCCTCAAAATTACTTAAATCTAATTAAAAATTGAAAAATTAATTTTATTCATTCAATTACAGCTGTTAAATTAGCAGTTAAAATAAGTTCAAAATAAATTAAATATTAAAAACTATTCAACTAATGTAATAGCTTTTCTCAGTCTTATGCCTGTGCCTTATGGATGAGGCAGTGGGATTTGTTGCATCGGGCTTAAAATGGAATTCACTTATCTAAGCATTTTTACTCCTCAAATCATAATTGATCCATTACTTGTCAGCATCTTCCTGCAGACTACTATATAGATCACTTGCTAAGTTGCAAACTGGTTAAAAATTAATTAGATTGAATGACTGGAGATAGTTTTAACTCATGTTTAGTTCGCAGTAGCTAAAGGTTAAAAATGTTCCACCTGCATTGCGTATTAGCCAAATTAACTCCTGAAATCATAATTGATCCGTTACTCTTCAGTATCTTTTTGCCGACTACTATCTAGATCACTTGCCAAGTTGTAAATTGGTTAAAAATTAATTGGAATGAATGGAGAGAGTTTTAACTCATTTTTAGTCCGCAGTAATTAAAGGTTAAAAATGTTCAAACTGCTTTTCACATTAGCTAATTTCTTTCATTTTATTGCTATACGCAAATCTTTTATATAGAAAAAAATTTGGTTACAGATATTCAACTACGTTAAATACAACGTACATTATTTCAAACTATACAATGTTTTAGTAATTTATGTCATCTTTTCATCGTATTACCAACTTTAACTCGACAAAATACAGTCAATTAAAAGAAAATTAAAAAAAAAAACCTCGTACACTAAGTTTTTTCTTTTCAATTTGAGATCTTAAAATTGAAAAATTTGAAGAAATTTTACTTTTAATAATTAATATAATACTTTACACATAAAACTTTAAGCTTTATACAACATTTAAGAAATGTAGCACTATATAGAAATCGAAAAAACAGGGTCAAAGGTAAAAATTCGTACACTCTACAAAATTCTCAATTTAAAAAAAACTTTAAAAACATGATATTTTTAGTTTACTACTTTATTGGGTATCATCAAGGTCTCCTTATGTGTTTTTTCAGGTTTTTCATTTACAAAATCTCAAACTGAACAGAAAAAACATGGTGTTTGAGTTTGACTGATTGTACTTTACGTTTTATAAAAGCATACATATCCACTTTTACGACAAACACTTTATAGAAAATCTCCTAAAATTTGAAAGAGTCTTTAGTCATTATTACGATGTCAAAAAACATTGAAATGGAAAATATGGTTTTTAAGCTTTAACATAAGAATATATGAAAAAAAAAACCAGATTTCAGTGAAGTAAAAAAATTATTCAGTAGAAAAATATTTCATTTCATAAAGAAGTTTATACTTATTTTGAGTTTTCCAGAAAAGAAATTAACATATTTAGTCAAATATTATCACTTTGAAAATTACTTTGTTCCCTGAAGTCAGTGGAAAGGAATTGTTCTTTGAGAAATACAAGGTGCATATAAAAGCGATAAATTTACACTTGACAAATAATCGATTGAAGAAAAAAGGCTATAACTTATGAAAATAAACTAAAATGAATTAGTAATTAAGATAATTCAGAAGCACACACAAAAAATCTTAATGAGCAAAATTCGATTGTAACGGGAGAAATATGACACGAACTGTGAGTAAATGAAATAATTATTTATGAAATAAATTTAAAAAAAATATTCTATGATATTACCTTGTCCAATCTACAAAAGTATTATTATTAAAAAGTGGGCTTATTATTTACAATTTTCCAGTATTTGTTTAGCACACTATAAGTTCTTTTATAGTTCTCGAGAGGCACAATACAAGTTGTCAAGTTAGAAGGAAGTTGTAATTGAATAGTTATAGGACTAATTACTGACATAAGATAAAATATTACTTTTTATCATACAGATAGCCCAAAAACCATGTGCACAAACATATAACATAAAACTAATTAATTAGCCATTTATCCAGTGATGTAAATTTGGCAAAACGCCGGGTATAACCATTGTGAATTAGAGTTAATTGACGATTAAATACCGTAAAGTTATGCGACATTAAATATACGATTTGCTTTAACTAGATATGGCAAGATGTAGTCTAATTAAACTTCAGACTCTGTTTCAACATGGGTTTTCACAGGTAATCGTAGATGAAAAGCTATACAGTTATATGGTGATTTACAATAAATTAAACTCTATCGATTAAAGCAATACTAGTCCTTGGTTGGTTTACCAAGTGATTGAATTTGAAGGTGAAGATATTTAATTACCCAAATATGCTATCCATGAACTTCACTCCTATGAGCTACAGTGAAAAATTTTAGAATCATCTGTAATATCTCATATATATATATATATATATATATATATATATATATATATATATATATATATGACATAACTTAATATACCGTCCACATAAATTAAAAATACTGTAGAATAATGTAGCCGAGTTGATTGATGGAGATTTACAAAAACATCTTTTATCTAGAACACCAAGGGGATTACTCTGGACGTTGCGAGTCGTTTGAACGTTCGTTATGACGTCATTTTGACGTCAGCTTGATTGTTTACGATCAAAATGTTCGCAAGCTGACTTCAAAATGACGTCACAACGAGCGTTCGAACCGAACCGCAACTTCCAGAGTAAGGGCCCAGATAACACATAAATCCCCGAAGGGAAAAAGA
Organism: Pardosa pseudoannulata; assembly: GCA_032207245.1. Classification (NCBI taxonomy): domain Eukaryota; kingdom Metazoa; phylum Arthropoda; class Arachnida; order Araneae; family Lycosidae; genus Pardosa; species Pardosa pseudoannulata. The sequence goes on along the minus strand of CM063504.1, from coordinate 25,622,528 downwards.
ACACAAAACAGAAAATATTTAATGTTATATTACATCGCGTTCTCAAAGGGAAAGCCTCGAAATCTATGTGCTAGGCCTTATATTACTTATATACTTCTGGAAGGGGAGTGGCTCCAGGAATGATGTCATTCAGGTAACCAATCACTTTACTTTAATTGCTTCTAGTTTATTCTAGAAGGTAGGACGTCACAATGAGTGGGCTTGGCTTGATTTAGAGCGCTACGGTCTACTGTTTTGCACACGAGGGCTAATGAGACCGGGACGTACTGCTTAAAGCCGATTCCGAACGGCTACGAACATCTATGTCCTAGTGGGACCACAATGCGTTGGAAAAAATTAATTAACGTGGCAGCGATTCTAAATTTAAGGTGCCAGGAAAATGACCGTCCGCCGCCATATTTAAAAAAGATATGATTTAGAATTTTACTATTACAAATATATATATATACCACAGAAAATGCTGAAAGGGACTGAATGTTTTTGCCAACTGCTTTCAGTCAGACGTTTCCACACTTAATCAAACAATGTTAATTTTTTAACAAGCTCTGATAAAAAGTTACCAACAACAGGATATAAATTTCTCACTAACCGTGTTCGTAATTGTTGTTAAGAAAAAAACATACAAATTGCTGACTATTGTAAATAATTTACACGAGCGACTCTATTGTGTGAACTGTACGTCGGAAGAGAAACTCGCCAAAATGCTTATTTTCTATGACAAATATAGAACTAAACATAAGGAAGGTCACTACTTAACCTTAGAGAAAATAATAAATCACAAGACGCATTTCTTCTCTTCTAAAAATAAGAATGAGTCCTGAGGATTGGTAATTATAATCTGGAAATAATTAACAGATTGGATACACGAATAAATGAAGCTTAAATGTACCAGAAAAGCAAAGGAAGACATTTTGGTTACTCCAACAGTCGTGGAATAATTATCAGAGTTAGGAAAAAAAATCTGTACTCATGGAACGAAGCCAGTAAAAGTTTGGTATAGATACCTCTAGGTCGTAAGCTCACACAGTAGTTGCCGTTTGTATTTTCCAATTTTATCAGCTATCACGTTACTATTATCAAAATGCAAATTACTTTTTTTCTAGATGCAGTTTTTCTGTAATTTATATGAATAATAATAATAACAAATATATCAACAGACATAACGCCATTTAAAAAATATTTTCCCCGATTTTTCTCTTTCAAAATTCGTCTTTTTGTGATCGTCTTTTCTTAATCAATCATAGTGGAAACGGACCTAAAGTATATTAATTCTGCACCTCAGTAAAACATACAAAGAAAGGATAATCTATTTTTGCAATTTCTTCAATGAAATTATACATCGTTACTCGGACATACTCCAGTTATAAGATCCAGAATTTGCATGTTAAATAAGATGATGAACAGCTACCCTATTCATTAGATTCCGTAAAAATAACCGACTATCCTTCTTCCCTACTGAAACGTTTACTATATATAAGTGCAAGTTTGGATAGCTCTGCCAGCACATCCATACGCTAGTTCGAGCTTAAATCCAAGTTAATCCGTCCCGTTCTTTTCATGTTTGGCGCAGTTTGTCCCAAGAGGAATTAGCGCCACTAAATTTGAAACAACCAACCAACCGTCCCGTTCTTATTAATTCTCTCTAAACGGGAAGAGGTGAAGAAGTATATATACCCAGGTAGACACTACGTCGCTATAAACAATATAAAAGGCAATTATCAGGTTGCAACAAGATTGCTTGTTGGTTTGGAATGCTATGGTCTACTGTTTTCCTACAGGGGTAATATTAATCGCGTCCGTAGCATACCTTAAGCTACATTTGCTTTCCGGGTGGTGCTAAATGGGTAACAGCTTCGCAGCCTTGTATAGGCGTTAAAGTAATGTCTGTATTACCTGCTGCATTGGAAAAATAAGAAACAACTGTTTTGTTACAACAGGATGGTTGCAGCAAGAGTTGTAAACTCCATTGTCCAGACCATAAACCAGGACCGGCCATGAATTTTTGCCACCGTAGGCAAACTCTCTAAATACCGCATCTAAATACGAATTTACATAGGTACCGCTAACAGACTGAATAATGCCGAAAGATGGCCGATTGATTAGGGTGCTGGCCTTCGGTACCAGAGTTCATGGTTTCGAATCCCACAGTGGCATGGATGTTCGTAGCCGCTCGGATTCGGCTTTAAGCTGTAGGTCCCGGTCCCATTAGCCCTCGTGTTGCAAAAAGCAGACCGTAGCACTTCAAAACAAACCAAACCATACAGACTGAATAAAATCACCGCCATTATTTTCTTAAGAAACATTTCTTAGAAAACTTAATATAGGTAATAAGTAAGGAATATGAAAGTTATGCAAATGTTTATTGGAATCGTATTAAATTCCAACAGGATATCAAAATTCTTATAAGATATTTACATATGGTTAAGAGCCGAATGATGGCCGAATGGTTAGGGTGCTGGCCTTCGGAACCGGAGTTCGTGGGTTCGAATCCCACAATGGCATGGGTGTTCGTAGCCGTTCGGAATCGGCTTTAAGCAGTAGGTCCCGGTCTCATTAGCCCTCGTGTTGCAAAAAGTAGACCGTAGCTCTCCAAACCAAACAAAAACAAACATATGGTTAAGAGCAGAGATAAGAAATTCGGCTAAATTGATAATCCGTTTTTAGTGGGGAAAATTTTGAGGAAATCGAAGTTTGAAGTAGAGCTAAAATTAGTCACTTTTTTTTGATTAATTTTACAGCATAAAAGATTGGCAAATGTTAATTATTCAGTTGATGACAGTTAATGAAAAAAAATAGAAGGGATTAAGTACATCCACAGCACGTAAAACGGCCTAGTCATTATTTATAGTCTGTTTACACGCAAACTTAGTATACGACCGTGAGAAACACATACAGCATCAAGTGTACAGACCATGAAAAGGATGACAATGTTTTCGTAACAAACGATAACAAAACAGAGTAATTAAGTAATCAAGAAGTGGAACGTCTTAGCAAAATATATTATCAAGTCTTTCTCAATAATCCCCCTATCCTAAATAAATAAATAAAAATAACAAGCTTTCGCCTGTTCATCTATTCAGAAAAAAAAAATCATGAAACACAAAGAGCGCGCACAAACGCATTATGCAGAGGCTTAGATTATTTGATTAAGACTTCAAAGAAACATTAATTAGACGCGGATGTCTTTGCCTGGCATGGAATGAGAACGTAGATTAGAAAAAGCTACATCAAATGCCAAAAAAGTCGACGCGCTTACCGCCTTTTCGCCATACAAGCCACTGCTAATTAGATCAGTAGGTTCCGACATGTCGCGACAAACAGGCGTGTTGCAGAGTTAAGATTGATTTAAATGTTCAGAGCTGAAACAGAAATGACAAAGGTTAAATTAAAAGTAATTTTAAATCTTGGAAAGGATAGATGAATCCATCAAGCATCATTTGATATGTATCCGGCGGAGAAATTTTGTGCCTTCCTTAATATTTCGTATTTTGACTATCTTTCAACAAAGATATAACATTAATTTAGTAATCCTTTTGTGTTTTGCACGAATAAAATCAAACAACAATTTAAACTGATAAGTCATTTAATGAACAGTTAAGCAAGGTAATAGCATTAAATATAGCTTGGTTCCCATAACTAGGCTGTTTGAGAAAGAAGTAGGACAATCAAGCAAAATTAAAATATATCACAAATTATTTTTTATTTATTCGGGAAAAAACGTTAAATATAAAAAAATAATAGTACATTGTTTTAGATATACCTGTTTACGGACAGACCAAATAAGTGTTTTGATTTTAAATTTATTTTAATTGGTTTTTGCATAATATGGACATAAATTTATACGGAAGCAAAAACAATTTCTCTCCCTTTCCGCCAAAAACGTCTCTATGGGGCCACGATTTTATCACAAGTAGCCCTCTTTTTTGAGCATCCTACGCTAGCATAATAAACAATTAAAATGAATTTTGTCTAAACGGGAGAGAATTTATTGAAAATATAGAATGGGGATATAAAATTGATGTTAAGGAAACGATTTCAGATTAAGTATAGAGTAGTCATTTACACATAGAATATACACTGGACTCCGCTTAATGTGATCAGTTTGGGACACCGTGATTTTGATAACAATAACCGATTAATAACTATAAACAATATGCAAAATTCCTCCCTTCCTTTAATTCACATGAACTAAATTTCAAAATAAAATGAAAAAACTCCTCTTATATTTATGTACTGTATATTATCCTTTAAAACAGAAAAATTGTATACATAATTAAAAAAATTGATTAATTGTTGACTGTTTACAGTGTTTTTTAAGAAGCTCATTGATAAATTGTTTGTAATCATAATGTTTTTTACAGTCATTGGAGCGGTCTTGTACTCCACGTTTCAACACTTTCAATGCAATTCAGAGACTGAGAAATGTTTAACGGCGCTGCAGCATTGCGCTGACTCATTTTTGGTATCCTATCATAACGATTTAAAATTTCGATCTTTTCTTTTAATGTTAAATCATTTCGCTTTCTGGCTTCCATATCCACAAGCTGCACGTAAGCGAACAAGGCATGAAATGTGAATACGCTCCTTCTCAGTTCCAATGAGTATGTGTTGCCTTCTGCTTAACTGACAACCATTGACCACCAGCAGGGTGTGCTTATTTCTGAAAAATTCCAGGAGCTTGTAATATCCTAACCAGTGTTGCCGACCTTCAAAGGCAAAATTATGGATTCTAGGTCCTAAAATTATGGTATTGGCTTATAAATTATCGTACATTTTTGTAATAGTTAAAAATAGTGTTAATAGATGGTGCTTGTACGATATATTTTTCTCGATATACATTTCTCTCCCCCCCACTTTTCTTGTTTTTTTGGGTGGGACAAAAAATATGTAAATATTTTAATATGATTCATTAAATATTTTTCTATCATCCCGTATTTTACTTTAAATGAAACACCAGACATGTGATTTTTCTTTACTGATCTAATTATAAAATTGTGTGTGTGTGTATATATATATATATATATATATATATATATATATACTTTTTAAAAATGTTATAATTCATTATTTACTGAGGTTTTTTAAAATATGAAATATTCAGTAATAAAACCTATTATTATTTAATAATTGGTTTAATTACTAAAAATACCATATTTAAGTGAAAACTGCAATAGAACAAGTAAAATGCAAAATTACTTTTAATTATCCCTAATTATGTAATCATTCAAGAAATATCTCCAGTATAATTGTGAATATTCAGTAATTTTGAATTTAACAATTTTATGTTTTAGACTAATTTAAATAATTTGAAATAGCTAACAGATAAAAACGCTGGACATAACAATTTTTAAAATTCTTTATTTTATATTCGTTTAAAAAAATATCAAATATTAGTACCTAGGTCATATTATATTTCACAAATATACATTTTTTTTTTTTTATAATTGACACTTTCCTTTCTTTTATTACACAGTACATATGGGCTTTCTCAACTTCTGTGTCAGGATCATTTACTTTCATTTAATGAAGAAGCACCTCAAAACATGTTCCTTACACTGCTCTAAAATCTACAACAATAATTATTTGATGGGAAAAAGTGATAAAAAAATTAGACATTCTCTATTTTTAGTTGTTGATCTTTATAGAGTTACAGTTAAGTTACCCGTTCTTTTAATTCTCCATTAGTCTAATGTTGTTTTATCGTACAAATCAGAAAATTATCGTACAGTTTTTCAGAATTATGTCACATAATTTTGAGATTATTTTTCATCGTACAGGGTCCTAAGTTATCGTACATATACGATAATTATCGTATGGTTGGCAACACTGCCTAACTCCTTTGATCATTCCCCATTTCCCTAGGTGGAAGAGAGTGAATTCTGGGAAATTCTAACAACAGCAAAGGAAAGAAAAGAATAGGTTCATCTTGAATACATTGTGAATATTCCTTTGCCAGTTAAAATGAGGTTCGAAAACTGATAACATTAACTGATGTAACGATCACATAAAGAGATAATTTTAACATACAAATGAATAGAGAAAATCGGGACCAAGTAATTTCGATAACAATAAGCGATTGATAACATTAACCGCAATCCCATTAAGCGGATTCCACTGTATATTATAATTCTTCAAATCAAAGATCATAGAGTAGGTACTTCATAATTTTAAATAAAACTTCAGTTTGCTTGAAAACTTCGAAATTGGAATATCAGGTACAGATTATTTATTTACTTATTTTATTTATTTATTTATTGTTTTTTAGGGAGGCCTTTTTAATAAACTAGCAATCATTCTGAATTTTCTGGATCTGGAATATTTTTCTTGTACTTCATCTCACGACACGAAAAATAATATTTTTTCTCCATGAAACTCACAAAACTTTTTCTTGTAAATATCGGAACTAAATAAATCCGAATAAATTGGAAATAAATCTAGTTTAAAGAGAACGTTTTATAGTTACTTCATGAACTGTTAATTGAAAAGTTATTGATTTTGGGCTGTTCAAAAGAATCATTTATCATAATATAGATATAGTACATAATTTAGATTTGCATTTTAGTCAGCTTTTTTGCTTTCTAGAGTTAACACACACCCTGAAAAGTTTTAAAATGTGACAGTTTTACACATAAAATACATGAATTTTAGTTCTACTTATTCGAATTCTGACTCTTTATTAGAAGAGAATAATGAATAACATGAATGAATAAGTGAAAAATATGACAGTTTTGCACTCATGGCGGAACAATTTTCTAAAGTTAAAAGCTGACATTAGTGTTTTATAGAGGCAGGAGAAGTGAGTCATCTTTAAGAAAAAATTTCTCATAAAAATATATATCTTTTATAATGTATTTATGCAAGAAGTAAAATAATACAATTTTTGAGTTGTGACTGTTTTATTTCAAGGTAGCGATATATTCCAATTTAGATTCAGGTAAAACAGAAACTTCTTAGCTATACTGCTGCGAAGACACTTTCATAGACGCAAAAGAAGTTAACCTTTTTTTTACTTTAAGTTATAATGTTATTCCAAACGTCTCGTGGAGAACATTTAAGTCTTGACTAGAAAATAAATGTAACATTTTCTTCAGAAGTGAAAGACTTTTTGAAATATGAAAGGCATTTTGTCAGCATGCAATCGTCGTATTTAAAAGTCAGCTACTTTGTTATGGGAGTGGATTATCGCCAGACAGTTTTACAGCCGATGAGGGACTACTAAAAATTTGGTCTTATGCGGAGATAGTGTAAATCTAGAATAATATAACCATGATAATGATATGTTCAGAGATTTTGGTTGCATATACACTGAGTATTGGCGATTTGTTGCATATCATGTAACAAAATATTCAAAGAAGCCAATACCAATCGACCGATTGAGTTTAAGATTAGTTTCAGATCTACAATTTTGGCATAAACCTCCTTCTATGTACACATGCGTATCCAGGTCCTATGGCATTTATATGTTAAGTAAACCAGTAATTCCCTATCGCTTCCGATTTGGTGATGCTATTCGTGATGAATTTCCGCCAAATCGCACCAAATTTCATCTTTAAACCAGATAGCATTCTTTGCCGACATGTTGATACCTCGACTTACTGTCAAAATTCTCGGCTCTCTCTGTAAAAAGACGAAATTTTATGTCGGAGTATTTCCCCCTCTAATCACTTTTTAATCAAAGTACATTTAATGTATCCGGATTTTAATCTAAAATAGTTAAGATATTTAAAAAAATAAATACACATTTTATATATTCTTTAACATCTTTTACTTTTTTTTCATATTAGAATTACAAATGTAAGAAACATCTTATTAAGTTTTAGCTTAAACTCTATTCAAATGATTCAATTTACTTCGACAGAAATCTCATCAATCGATGATACAGAACAGATTATACAGTATCTGTTAAGCCCACAATCGTTTAATCTGAGCATACTTTCGAATCATTTAACACACGTTTCTCGGGTAATATCTAGGGAATGCATTGCGCTTACCAGGAAAATACACATTTAGTAACATTAATCATTAGAACGTAGTATAATTCTCTAAATAGGGTTTTTAAAAAAGGGCAAACTTCCATCACGATAAACATAACCAGGTAGGTACAAGCTAATTCCCATGACTCAAGATACAACAATAAATTATGAGCGAAGTGTAACATACCCCGTCGGACGCCATGCTGCCCATCTCAGACACGACGGAAGAGAAATAAATATCCGCTAATAAAATGCTAATTTGGTGCTTATCTTCGCCATCATCGCCGAGGTGATCACTCGAACACACTCATTTCGTGACTGTGTTAAAGGGGGTAAAGGTCCATCTCTGCAGAGCAGAGAACATGGTGTGTGGAGTATGTGAACCTTAAAATACTCGGAGGGGCAATATACTACTCGGTGATTACGTTGGCAAACGAAATAGGTAAGCACCAAACCTGCGTTAGGAGGCAGCCGCTGGCAAAAACGCAAGAATCCACTCACGTCAGACGAAGTGACATACGACGTATGTCTAAGAGATTAGTTTCTGACGCACCCGAGATTCATTCTTGACGAAGCATCCCCCGATATGATATCGGATAAAGTAGCTTAGAATACATTAAAAAACTGTCGAAATGAAATTTGAACATCCTTGTCTATGCTTATGATATAATCCTGCATTTCTTGGGTTTCCTACAAATGGAATATTCGTCAGATTTGTGTTTCGTAAATTTTTAAATAAGAATTATTTTTAGAACGGTCAAACTGGTTCTCTATCAAGAAAAAAACTGGGAATATTCTTCATTAGATGACTTAGTATGTCAAAATTGTTAATTAAGATGTAAAAATTTTCGAAGCGATTATTAAATAAAATTCTTTTAAATTTTGCCCCAAAATAATTACAAACCGAATTACATGGTATCATTATGGCATTCATTTCAAAGCGTTGTCGATCTGCTCACTCAATTAAACTCATATAATAACAAAATATTCAAAGAAGCCAATACCGATTGACCGATTGGGTTCAAGATTAATTTCAGATCTACAATTTTGGTGTAAAATCTCCTATGTACACACGCGTATCCAGGCCCTATGGCATCTATACGTCATGTAAACCAATAATTCACTATCACTTCCGATTGGACGATGCTATTCAAAATTTGACTTGTCATTTTATTGAAAAATCCACACACATTAAAAAAATTGTTGAATCCTGGCCGAATACGTATGGTGCTGTTCTTCGGTACTAAAGTTCATGGGTTCGAATTTGATTGCCGATATGGATGCTTTTAGCCGTTCGGAATAGCTTTAGTTAGTAGGTCTCAGTATCATTGATCATAGTGTAGCAAAACGATAAAACGTAGCATTTAAATCAATCATAAACAAAATACATGTTACACAAATAATAGATATCATGTATATTTTTCTAGTAATTATTTCTAATGCATGCCCTCCATTTGCACCAGAAACCACTAACATCTAAAAGAAAGACCTCAGTGCCCATTTGGGTACACGGTACCACCCCTGTTGGGAACGTATGAGATAGAAGAATCTGTTACGGCCGGGTACTCAACCATATTTACAACAAAGAACTAGTCTCGGTCAAATCAAGCAAGGGATATCAAACTTACTGAGTTAAAATAACAAACACAACAGAGATGAATCCTTATTTTAAGGGCGGATATTTATACTTCGTCCATTCGAAAATCGCTCTTTTAATTGCACTCCTAGAGGCATCATATGTCTTTTGCTCCGATACACTGTTAAGCGTCGCATTAGACGGGCCCCACCCATGAGTTCTCGAGAAAAACACAGCTCATATTCCAACACTTTGCGATACAGCTATCTTTAGATACATTTAAACTGCGGCGAGAAGAAAAGAAAAGTTATTGCGCGACATTTCTCCACAAACAATTCTCACTAATGACCGGCTCTGTAAAAATGAAGTTTGAATGAGATACAGATATGTAAACAAAAAAAAAAAAAAAAAAAAAAAACTCTTTTACACACAAAATGTGAAAAACAAAACAACTTAGTAACAATTAAGACGCTAATTACTGGTATTTCGGTTTATTCTACTATCAGTGAATTTTTTTAAGGGAATGAAAGCTTATTTTTCATTAGAATGGATTCTTGGTATAAATGAAGTTACTATTAACGGCATAAAAATTCTCTATTAGTTTATCTAAATATGTACTACATAGCAAATCAAATATTCTGGAGTCGTATGGTTGATTCTATTCAAATATGTATGCCTATATATATATATATATATATATATATATATATATGTGTGTGTGTGTGTGTGTGTGTGTGTGTGTGCGTGCGTGAGGTTTAAAAATGGGGGTTAAGAATTAAGCGAGTTATAATTAAAAATAGTTAAAACTCATTAACGACAACGTAATAGGCGAAAGACACACCCTCGAGCGGAACTATACAGAGTAAAAGAGCTGACGCCGAAGTAGACATAGGAATTTTGCTTAGGTAGCAAAGCCAAAAAAAAAAAAAAAAAAAAAAATTCTGAGAGTGAATTCCGGCTGATAACATCCTCCACGCTTGTCGTGGCAAATTATGAGAACAAACGATATCTAAATGGCATAGCCATGGGCAAAAGGATTACAATAAAGAAGTTTTTATATGTGAAATCAAATGGGTCGTCCATGCCTTAACCACTCATCCATGTCAGATATATATATATATATATATATATATATACACACACTTTCTTTACAATATGTTACACATGCCTGAATTAATCCGGAACCCGAATAGGTTGATGGACTCCCTTCCCTTCATGTTAATTCCGGATGAAGGAATGCTGATCACAAGTACTCGTACCACTCAACGCTGTAGACCTCCTCCGAACTGACTTGGCGAACAAATGCCAGCCACAGAAGAGCCCAATTGCAAGCGGATAACTACTGGAACATAGAGTTATTGAAAAGAACCCTATAATTGTATACACACGTACTTATATAATACATAATACTTATATAATTATTTGATATACTAAGAATATATGGAAAGATATATTTATGATATGCCCTTATACAAGTACACGGATATAATACATATAACTTTATAAGCAATTTCGTACATATATATATATATATATACTATATATATACTATATATATATATACATATATAATTATTAGTATCTATTTGAATTTATTACTACATAGTTCAAACCTACAAGAAATTTACGATGAATTGATGCTTCGTTTAAAAAACGCGTAGAAAAAGCTTAAACATTTAACATATGTTTTTTCGAATTCTTGAATTAAGTTAAATATTAATCCCCACATCAATTAAAAAATGATTTTTTATAATATTTTCTGAGAACAGTAATAGTCATTTAAAAATCTTCCATATCATTAAAATCGAAAGCAATGGTATATAGCAGAGTTTACTAAATAAATAAGCCCAATTTAAAGTATAATGACGTTACTGCTAAATTTAGACTAAATTTAGAGATCAACGGAGACTTTGTAAAACTATAATTTCTGCATTATTCTTTTAAAAAAATAATAATACTTATTACTGTATAGAATAAAAAGGTCATTCTGACATAATCTTTAGTTAGCAGATTGTCTGCCGTTGCTAGAGAAAGGAAGAAAGAAACTGTATATATTTATCTTTCTTACACACACAAAGCATCCTTGACGCTTGTATCTTAAACGAGGTTAACAACAAAATAGGCCTAGATAAACGGAGGTTTAATTGAATTTAATAAATCTAGAATTATCTTCAACCGAGAAAACCAGACGATACTATGAAAGAAATTTCATCTATTTATTTCAGATAGTCAAGTTAGTCCAGGAGTGTTTGTAAGGCAAAAAAGAATCTCTAGAACATTTTAGATACACGTCAAGAGGAATGCAAGAATAAGTGTTATCGAAGGACAATTCAGACCGGGAGAATTAAATCACTTCTATAAAAATAACTTTAAAAAATCTTTTAAAGATGTGGAAGTAGGCTAAACACATTTAACACTATTAAAATGTATGCCGAAAAAAATTGAATAGAGAAGAACCTCGATTAACCGATCTTCGATTAACCGAGGTTTCTGTTAACCGAGTCAATAAGAAAGTCTATTTTTTTTCTCCTTTCCAAAATGAGCTTGGAAAAAATTACACACATTTTAGTTCGTTGTCTGTGGTACAGGCACTTCTTCCCCACAAAAGCCCTCAACTTCCAAGAAATATTACACCTTTTTTAAATCTTTTTAGCTGTGAAACATAAGTTCATATATGTTTATTTTTATCACTTAAAGAACGTCCTATTGTTTTTTACTTTAAAAGTTAGTTAAATTCGAAAACATGGAAGGTTTTTATACATGGTTTCTATTAACCGAGATTTCCGATATCCGAGGTACTAGCGGTCCCAATTAGCTCGGATAATCGAGGTTCTACTGTATATGCAGATTTTCTTAAACTATAAAAATGACTTTAAATAATGATAAACCATTCTATTCCTTTTGTTTACGAATAAGGTAGGCTCTCTCGAGCATTGTCCGTAATTTCATCCAAATTCACTCAAAATGGCGTCTCTTTTACAGTTTTAACTGCTGTTGTGCAGTCTTCGACTCTTACCCCAAAGTATTTCTAACTCTTAAAATTGTAAAGGACTCCTTTATAACTTTTATTCACTGTCTTTCTGCAGGGTGCTGTCCAAGTAGTTTACCAAGTTTCAATCTGTTATCTTAAAATCCGTAATCTAGTAGACCACATCATAGTAGTAAGAGATTAATTATTTGGGAATTATAGAGAAGGATCTGTATTTTTTGATTCTTTTTCAAAGTAAAAAGAATGGAATAAGGAGAAACATACATTTATTTTTCCGGAAACCAGGAGATGGTTAGTAGGAAAACCCCGGAATACAAACACCCCTGAGTTAGGATGAAACATTTGGGAAAATTTTGAGGTGGATTTGGACTTCTCTGACTTGGCGACCGCATCAATGTCACGTTCTCGTTGTGGCATATCAAAAACAACATTTTGTTTGGCGTTGATGGCTTGACGTTGATGCGGTCGTTAAGTCATTGTCAGAGGGGTCCAAATCCGCCTCAATTTTAATAAGTTCTTTTATATTTTAATTCACGAAGAGCTTCCTACCCTAATTAGTAAAAGACGGTCTTGAATCTTCTGAATTTTAATAATCCCAGGATGGAGATGGTTTTATTTTCTCCTCCCTCCTATCTAACTACTGATAGTCAACATCACACAGACTAAAGCCACCTAGACAGTTAGAAGTTAGTTCTCTAGGAGGCTTTGGTCAGACCCACAGATTTATTCAACACTTCGCGACCAGCCTTCCATCTGGATATGCACATACAGTAATATACGTATACAGTGATTTTAAGCGTTCCTTTGAAAATGCTATTGTGGACTATTTTAATTTCAGATAAATTATGACTTATAAAAATGTCATATTGGGCATTTTATGCTTGCACCCGGCTAAGGAAAATGTATAGCTACCCTTAAAAAGTAAATCTATAGAGATAAAACTTTATGCCACCTAGAAAAGAGAATCAAGGTATAAAAAAATAAGCAAGTGACATAAAAATTTTAATGCTTTTAATTTTGCAAATACAAAAATAAAAAGAAGGGTTTTTAAAGAATTTGATTTTGCAGATAACGAATTTATATTAAGTACAACAGAGGAGATCATACTAGTCCACTCATATAATGTTATTATTCAAGAATGCGCTAACTTACTGTTCAATTGAAAGAAGGGAAACTTTGCGAAATATAGTTTCATTAATCCCAATGACATAAGAATTTTCAAAATATAATATTTTTTTTAAATCTTTAGTGAGTTCATAATAAATAATTTAAACCTATCAATATTTTTTCTTTTTGCTCGCTTTCATAAAAATTTGCTCATAGCTGCATTAGATAAATATTTATTTACCCCAAAATTAATATTATATATATATATATATATATATATATATATATATATATATATATATATATATATATATATATATATATATATATATATATATATATATATATATATATATATATATATATATATATATATATATATATATATATATATATATATATTTGTGCTAAACTGTGACTAATTTTTCGATCCAATTTTTCAACCTCCTATACCCTGTCTACTAGTGTATAACGCGTAATTAAATTTAAAATTCATGTGACTTTTTAAGCATTAAATCAATTGCTACACCAGCCCAACGAATAAAGTTTTAACGCTCTTCCTTTATTACTCTAAAGATGATTATGACTTGACAAAGTCCTTCATGCTGTTCATTGGTTGCCTATCCGGGAAAATCGGGAGTGAGGGATGATTATGAAATCACGGTGTGGACATAAATTAAAGATTCAGCCCATTATACATACATTTTTTATGGAAATCACACTTCAAAGATAAAACTCGGTATTCAACATTACTGATAAGCGTTATTATGAGTATTCTATAAAAAGTTGTGCAATAGTAATGAAATATAGATGCAGCAATAGTTACATTGAGTACGATTTATACCCTTAGATTTTCTTCCTTGAATGCTTGTTGTTATTTATACGTAGATAAAAATGTTTACATCAAGCAGTAAAAATTACCCCCTGTACAATTTAAGTTTAAATTTTGCCAATTAAGCTTTAAACTTTTGAAAAATAGTGCTCATTATATACGAGTAAATGCAGTATCTTATTAGATTAAACTTCCAAACCTTACATTCTATAAAATTAGGCCTTTATATATATGACCTACATTTCCAGTAACGTGCTACAAGAGTTTATTTGTTTATTTAAAAAAAATAGTTGCTATTATTGCAAGCGAATCTAACAGGCAAAGCAGGGTGGCCAAATTTTTAGTGCGACCGATGAAATGAATAACATTATATGCTAGCTGAAGCTCTTTTATTTTTAATTCCGTCTATTTAACTTGACTTTCAGTTGATATTTTGAAATCAATATTTAATTACTTCCTGGCTATCCACAGATCTGAAATTTTGCTCATAGGTTCAATTCCGGTGTCCAAACAAGGTTCAACCATACAGAATTAGATTAAAAATATCCGTTTGAAAACTGCAAAAACCAGTTCAGCCTATTTGGAATCCCAATTGCAGACATTTTAAATTAGTATTGCCATCTGTTAGCAAGCGGCACAACTAAAAACTCAAACAAAATTTTTACGTTTTAGTATTTTTTTTATAGTTTATCATGCTAAATAAAAGCAATTAAAAATGCTTTTCATGTACATAAATTAATTATTATTTAAAATAAAAAGGATTTTATAGAAAATATTTAGTAAAAAATAGATTTCTTTCTGCGTTTTAGGGTTTGGAAATAATTATTTTCATAAACCAGTGTTTGTTTTTAATAATTACTTTTTCTCATGTTTAGTTTAAAAAAAAAAAGAAATTGATTTGCAATATATTAACCCTCTAATCGGTTTGCACGTACAATTTCGCAGGCTGTCACAGATAATTTTCGACCTCCAAAAACATTCCGAAAATAGATGTATTGTACATTTCTGACAGTGCTTTCCTCCATGGAGTTTTGAGGTAAGAGGGTTAGGTCGATTGTTTATTAACTGCATCCCTCTTTGACTGACATTTATTGAGGGAAGCACTCCTACTCTCTGGGGAACAAAGACGCTGATACCTTCTCGTGGCTTTGTCAATCTCTATTTCGAAGTATTTCATTTGCGGTAACAGATATATCTCTAATTGCACCACTGAAATAGCTTGGATGACTTTCGTAAAAAAATATAAATAATTCTCTTTAAGAATATTTTTATTCTTACTTTTAGAATACATTATTTCTTATGCGCTGATCTTCGAGACTTAACGAGCTTTAAGTGTATTGAAAATTAACAATCAATAATGTCTATTTATTTATCTATTTATAACCGGAAGTTGAGGGACAATAACGAGGTTGGGGCAGTAAAAAATCATAGAACACTTTGGTAACTGACACAATAAAACTTTAGCACATTTTTGGAGACTTTTTTCACACTGTGTATTCCACTCGGAGGGTTAAATGATTTTATAAAGGGTTCTTTAATAAAAAATGTTAGCAATACCAACTAAAAATATTTGTAATAAAAAGTAAAATGTAATTTATAACGTATAATTTTAAAATCAAATCGTACTGTCTCTACTATTTTTGATAGTATTACTAGCAGCTGAAAAGAAATTGTGCAAAAATCTAGAATTATTACGCATTATTGATGACATAACAGATAGGAATGAAAAACATGCAGTTTATCGGTGTATTTTGTTACTTTCACTTAATAGGATATCTATTTTATTAAACTTAAATATATGATATATCCTCTTTTACATTTTTCATCCTTAGTTAGTTATATGGAGCATCATATAAACATATCAATAAGGGTCTATACATTGGGCTAAGTAATGATTCTATTAAATATTTGTATAGCTTGGGGGTGGCTACAAATAGAACACTATATTGATAGGGGGTGGAGAGAAACAAAATACTATTTTGCCTGAAGGTGACTAACAGATCAGAACCGGTTCTGTTTAAATGGATCATATATCCATTTCCATTATATTTAAAAAATTAAAATCTTCCCTACCTTATAGTCGATGTCAGCCATACGCTTTAGTAACTATTCTTAAAACAGCCTCGAATTTTAAACGGGGTAGCACCAGGTCGTGAGCATCTACACGCCAAGAGTCAAGTTCGAGAGAGAAACAAAATTTCAACTGTGTCTGCCGAAAATAGAACGCGGGGAATGAACTAAGAAGAGAAAAGGCAGGCCAGGGTAAGGAGATGTTCGGAAATGGAGAACCCAACGCCAGAAGAAACCTGTGAAACACCTAAGAAAGAAAATTATAACCATAACCATTAAATATAGTACTTTCGCCAGAGTCAACGGATAAGAGCTCACATTTGATGAGTTGTTTCAAATTCCCCTCGTGACTTGTAGATTTTATAGCTGAGATTGGCCGGAGGTTCGTATTTCTACTATAAATCTGTAAGCTCAGACAGGAAACAAAGATTTAAAAAATAAAAATATTTATAAAAGTTATTAATCATAAATCCAATTTCCAGTAGAATAATTCCTTAAAAATGAGGTGTCATTTTTGATAATACGGTTACAGTAGTTACTATGATGCCATAAAATAATGATTAAAAAATACAAAGAAAATGGTAAAAAAAAGTTAGAAAACCAAATGGATTTCAAGTAATACATTTAATCGAGTTTTCAGATATGTGAAATTGTATAGAAAGTCATTCAAAGTATATTCTCCTGAAATATATTAAGGGGCAAAGGACGATGAATTTCCATTTTTAAAATTTTTAATATTTAATAATACTGTTATAATGAGAATACATCATGTTGTTACATAAAACATATAAGACACAAAAATCTATTTGATAAGAATTTTTGATTAAAATACGAGATAAACTAAAGATAATTGAGTTGTTAAACAATAGTCTTTAAAAATGTTTTTACTGCACAGTATACTAACCAAGTGTTTTTATTTTTTCATTTTATCTTAAGAATTTATATAAAAACAAAACTGGGTATCTATTTTTACTTACGTTAAATCCTATAAGACAATTATTTTGAGTTATAGAATATTTAAGCAACCTGTTTTCGCCGTTTCACGGTGTTAAATTCTCTGCAATTCGAGAAAATGCTTTACGATTTTCAAAAGCATACTCGGTTTAAAGACAAACACATTAATAGAGAATCTCCAAAATTTTGAATAAAAAATACAGAAAAGTATTGCACATGAATCATTTCAAAATTTATAATTCTAACTTGACAATACTAATTTTGAAAATTCAAAATATGACTATAAAGAAAAAAAAACACCAGGTTTTAATTCAGTAAAATAATTATGTTATGCTAAAAACATCTTTTGATAATAAAGCGTATATCTAACTTAATTTTTTCAGAACAAAAAAAATATTTTTGGTCAAAATATATCTTTTTGGAAGGTCCCTTGTTACCCTTGCAAAAATACCTGTTTATCAGAATTGTCATGTATTGCAGTGATAGGAATGCTACATCTGTAACATATTCGTCCAACTTTGTTTTCTACCAACGAAATTTACAAAAATCTTTTAGTCGAATATACCTTTAACACATTGTGTGCGGGTACATTTCGCAACGGAATTGTACCGGGAACGGGCCTTTTGCGCGTAAATTTAGTTATTCAGTTAAATCTCAATAGATCGAAAATTATTTAATTTTTTAACCAACTTTTAGTATTTTATATCGAAATATATAAACAAATATATAGACATAAACAAATATATATATATATAAATATATATATATTATATATATATATATAAATATACATATATATATATAATATCATTTTCGCAAGGATAAATAAAAAGTTAATTTTAAATCTAAATTGATTTTTTTAATCAACCTTCCCGTTCTGTGGTTCCGCATCGACTGATGTAAAAACTAGTTTTTATTTGTCTAAATTTTTCCAGAATCTGTGTAGTAGACAAGAACATTCGGCTTCGTTTTTCTGTATATATCATTATTTTTGTACCCACAAACAATGTTGTTACACTAACCAGTACTAGTACGTGTTTCGCGCTGAAGTATCAATCGTCAGAAAACGTACTAGTCCGTGTCCCGCATAACATGTGTTAATACAGTTGTTTGAGTAAAAAGGCAAGCACATGTCATTCAGTGTCAAGGTTCAGCTGAAAATTTCGCTGGATAAACAAACATCTCATAAAACGGAAGTACGTCATTTGGCAACTTCACGACAGACGCGTCTTAAAAAGAGGGTCCCAACCTTCTCTAAGCTGCTAAAAGTAACATGCAATAAGTAACCCGTCAAGGTGTTATAAGACGACATTTATAATAAGAAAAAAAATTTAGTGTAAATAAATAACCGTACTAAATGCCCATCTTCTGTAAATTAGATTTTTATTTTTGCCAGGAACACATTGGATTTTGGAATTTTATTTTGTTACCAGAGGAAACATGATTACAAAGGATACTAAGTATGGGTTTCTAAATGTATTTATTTCTCAATTTTATTAGATAAACATAGTTTCAAAGTTGGCTGTTAGTACTATGGTCATTTATTTTCAATAGGAGGATTAACAAGACAAGAAGCTACAGCTTTCCTGTTAGAAGCATGTTAGAAGACTAAAATGCGTTAGTTTGTTAGAAGCAAAATGTGATAGCATGTTAGAAGAAAAATGTGATAGCATGTTAGAAGCAAAATGTGTTAGCATGTTAGAAGCAAAATGCGTTAGCATGTTAGAGGACTAAAATGCGGTAGCATGTTAGAAGCAAAATGCGTTAGCAAGTTAGAAGCAAAATGCGTTAGCATGTTAGAAGACTAAAATGCGTTAGTTTGTTAGAAGCAAAATGTGATAGCATGTTAGAAGAAAAATGTGATAGCATGTTAGAAGCAAAATGTGTTAGCATGTTAGAAGCAAAATGCGTTAGCATGTTAGAGGACTAAAATGCGTTAGCAAGTTAGAAGCAAAATGCGTTAGCATGTTAGAAGACTAAAATGCGTTATGGCATTCACTCTCAGGTTTAAGTTTATGGCGGTTCGTCCTTTATAAATTAAAGTTTCACAAAAAATTTTCGAATATTAAATACAGGAATACTTGCAAGTTAAAATACATTTGCGTTTTCACATGCTAAAGGAAAATTATGAAGCTAAATGAAAACAAGTTCTCATAAGTTACAAAAAATATTTTTTACTATGAAATGTAATAAAACCCTAATATTGTTTACGATACATATTTAATCTGATAACAAAATAGTCAAGTACAATACTTATAAATTAAATCCACTCGTTTGTCTTTCTAAAGGCAAATGAATCAATACCGTTTCGATTGAATTTAGATTTATCTTTTATTATGTATTTTCAATTAAAAACACACCTAGAATGCTTAGATTGCCCTCTGTCAATGATTGTTAAATTTATCTTTTAAAAAAGTTAAGATATTTTGAGACGAAAAGCTTCTCTCAGCTGCGGCTTTAGTTATTTGAACTGTAATAATTATTAGCAAGTTTTTAGGGCTTGGAATGGTTTTTAGGGAAGTTATTTTCTATACTATAATGAAACCAGACGTATTTTATAAATAATTTAAATTTTTTTCAGGTAGTGTTGAAATATTTAACTGTTTTAGTTTCGAAACACTCATCTTATTACATGTGATATTAATTGTTTACCCTAATATGTAAAAATACGTGTATATATCGGAAAATTATAACAATAAAGGTATAACAATAAAATGAAAAAAAATGACTACAGAAATATAGCAAACCACGGAATAATTTGAACAGTGTAAATATAATTGCAAACCACGCGAGTTGGAGCATACCGAAAATGTACGAATGGAATACATTGATTGTCAGGAACGTTTATTCAACCGCACGTGTGATCGAGGAAAGACAAGAAGTGCTGTATTCTATAGTAACTTACAATATAGTACGATACCTAGCATACATGCATCTAAATATGTGGAAGTGAAATTTATTCTGGAAATTGATAAAAATCTGAAAACTTAATCATACCATTATTTTTTTTACCTAATTTGTTAAACATACCTATTTGTCCGTTTTTCTTTGAGGGTTCCCGTATCCCTATGAATAAATAGGGAAGCCGCTACTGCGGTGAAGCATCATGACCTGAATGTTAAAATTTTCTAAATTATACATCACATAATCGGCAATCCATTTTATATAGCATTAACGTTGATTGAAAATTTCAAATAGCGATTAGTTTAAAAATGAATGATCTTATTTTGCAGTTCGGTAAAATCTTCACTGTCCGCGAATGTATGAAAACCATTTAGAATGACTACAAACATTTATGCCATCACTGGTATTCGAATACACGAATTCTTGTATGAAAAGATAAGACCCCCAGATTCCTTTTCTGCGCATCATTCGGCCTTTGTTTAGTAAACACATGTACATACAATTTTGATCTATGAATTATGAAGAAGAAACTGTAGGTATTGTTCGGAAGTAGTGCTTCCTAATCTCGTTCCAAGGAACAGTAACGTTCTGTAACCATTTCGAACGTGTTCTGCAGAATAGCGGATGAAATGCAAGGTATATGAGTATCTAGCGTATAATACAGTGGGATCTCTAACACTAGAAACTCCGTTGAAGTCATTTTGACTCCAGTAGATTCTTTTATAAAATCAAGTAATATTTCTCTCTCTCTCTCCATATATATATATATATATATATATATATATATATATATATATATATATATATATATGTAATTATTATTATATATATGTATATTTATATGTAATAATTATGCAATAATTATATAGCCCTATTATTTTTACTTGACCGGGCTACTGAGCAAGGAGAAAGCTTAATCGCTAGCAGTAATAAAAATGCA
The DNA here is from genome assembly GCA_032207245.1 of Pardosa pseudoannulata. NCBI lineage: Eukaryota > Metazoa > Arthropoda > Arachnida > Araneae > Lycosidae > Pardosa > Pardosa pseudoannulata. The sequence continues at coordinate 25,601,183 of CM063504.1, read as the reverse complement.
GTCGGCCGACATTGAAGAGAACGGCACAAGTCTAATTAAAACTTTATCTCAGAACCGTTAAAACAGATATCTTTATGAGTCAACGACAGACAAAGGAAAGACACAAAAATCACTCTGCTCTAACAGAGGTACCCCCAAGAGCGAAGACAAAAAGAATTTTCCCACTTACTCAGCGAATTAAGTGTTAAGACCAGGAAAAACGCAGAGCTATTTGACAATGACGGCTGGGAAATGTGTTGAATAGACAGAAAATTTACATCTTTAGGATAGAAAGCTGTGGGAAGAATTTTAAGTAGAAGACATTCCTTTGATTAAGACATTTAGAAGCTGGGAAAAAGATTTTAAGGAATTAGAATGGGAGAGAGGAGGTTTTCAAAGAAATATTAAAGTTAAATAATTTTGATATATTATATATATATACATAAATTTTATATGCATATATGTATCATAAATGTTTATCTATATATTTACACACACACACACACACATATAAATATACTTTAGTAGCAAATACGAAGTAACTATACGTTCTAATACACCCTATATTAATGCTTTATAAGTTTCTAATAAGCTAGGTATAATAACTCTAGTACATAAAAACGAAATACATAACATTTAAAAACACACACACACACAAATCATGGATATTCTAATCAATGGCAAGGATATCTCCTTAAATTGCAATTTACCTTTTAAAGTACATAAAACGGATTTTAAGTACATAAGTACTAATAATTAAAAAGTAATTATTCACAGTTTTTGTATATAAACACATACTTAATTTGTTTTGCCCACTAAAAAGAAATATGCGAAAAAAACATGAAACAGAAAGTAGTCTGGGAATACACTGTATTTTCAGTTAAATTTTTACATTCAAACTTTATTTTAAAACCAGTTGAAAGCTATTAATCATCATAATATGTGTGTTAAAAGAAAGAATGAGAATATAATGTCCAGAAATATTTTCAGAAATAGGGAGGAAAATAATATTAAATTGCATGTAAATAGAGTATGTTAAATAGAGAAAGCATTTGTTTATGGAGGTTATTTTTCGAAGAAATTCGCAAAACGTTCTTGGTTTCAAGGAAAAGTTCGTAAAATAGAGCTTCGTTAAATAGAAGTTCGACTATATATGTTTGTCTATGGAAAATACTTCACATTGATTTATATACAGATGAGGAAACCATTTTGAAAATTTATGAGTTTTTCATTTTAATTCAGGCAAGTATTCCGCCAAAACATTTTGCACACAACAGGGTTTCGCTCTTCAGAAAAGGTTGCAAACTACTGTTGTAGGCGAACAAAAAAAACTTTTTTTTTTAAAAAAAGAGAGGAAAATAAACATTGTTCTCCATGTTACAACGCCCTTCTTTACAGTGTTTTAAAAATTATCTTACAAAAAAACCCCATTTTGGAATAAAAAATAGTCATTTAAATTATTTGTCTTTTTTAAAAGCCATATGTTGAGTTAACCGTATTTTAAAGGAAAGAAAACAATTGTAAAAAAGCACCGCGTTCTTTTTTGTTAGGTTTTATAAAGGAAATAATAGTTTTGAAACGCTTAAATAAACAATCATTACCTGAAAATAAAAAGATAGTTACTTCCAATAAATCGTTAAAAAAGATTTTGCTAGTGAACTTGAGGATTTTGTATATTATGTGAAGCAAAAGAAAACAAAGAAAAGGAATATTACAGTGGATTCCGCTTAATGTGATCGCGGTTAATGTTATCAATCGCTTATTGTTATCGAAATTACTTGGTACCGATTTTCTCTATTCATTTGTATGCGGAAATTATCGCTTTATGTGAAAGTTACATCGGTTAACGTTATTAGTTTTCGAATCTCATTTTAACTTGCAAAGGAATATTCTCAATGTATTCAGAAGGAACCTATTGTTTCCTTTCCGTTCGATGTTGTTCGAATTGTCGAGAATTCTCCCTCTTCCACCTAGGGAAATGGGGAATGAACTTAGGAGTGGGGTTTTGATAACCCGTCCCTGGTATTTTTCAGAAATACGCACACCCTGCTGGTGGTCAGTGGTGGTCAGATAAGCAGAAGGCAACAGATTCTTATCGGAACTCAGAAGAAGTGTATTCACATTTTATGCTTTGCTCGCCTACTTGCAGCTTGTGGATATGGAAGCCAGAAAGCGAAATGATTTAACATTAACCCCTTCCCAGTTTTTCCCGAACTGAACTCGGGCAGGCGAAATGTACCATCCTGGCTCATCCCGAGTGTAGCTCGGGCACTGTGAAATTTTACACTGGGCAATCAGTCTTTCCCGAATTATCTCACATGTGATTTTTAGGGTTTCGAATGCTTTTGTTTACTTTTCTAGCTGCTATATTATTTGTTGCTCAAAGAGAGACAGCAGAGGGAAGAAGGTAAGGAGAGAAAGAAGGTTCTACCGTCCAGATTGAGATGTTGGACTCTGTGCAGTACCGTGTTTCCGATTGTATAATACACGGTCAAATTTTGATTCATAATTTCATAATCATTTATGTAAATGCAAAGGATATAAATAAAATTTAATTCAAGATAAAAGCTAGGTATTCTAAGCTTAATAATTATAGTTAGTGTGAATTGACTTCAAAGTCTAATGATTTTTGAAAGCCAACTATACGGGTAAATTATTCATTTATTTAAATTGATTTTTTTACATTAATTTTTAGGAAATTTTGTATGCGAATGATGCTATTATGTTCAAAAAAGCTATGTATGTATGAAAATAAGCATAAAAAAATTGACATTTTTTGACCCATAATAAAACCCATTGCACCGAAATAAAATGAACCTGGAAGGGGTTAAAACAAAAGATTGTAATTCTGAATTGTTATGACAGGTTGATTATGATTACGAACAATTTATCAATGAGCTTCATAGAAAAAATTGTAGACAGTGAACAATGAACAGTCAATTTTTTCAATTATGTATACAATTCTTATATTAAAAAAAAATATACAGTACATAAATAGTTCGTGTTCGTAATTTAGTTCGTGTGAATTAAGGGGGCGGGGAATTTATCTAATTATGCATATCGTTTATTGTTATCAATCGGTTACTGTTATCAAAATCACGGTGTTCCAAATTGATCACATTAAGCGGAGTCCACTGTATAATTTTTCGTTATAAAGAGAGATGCTGGCATTTGTTTTCTTAATTTTAACCTCTTTTAAATAGACCATAGGTTCTTTACGGAGGTGGTACCAGTGAACGGTGGAGATTTTCAGTTAATATTTTGTTATTGAATTATGTTGTATTTGAATCCTTTAACTCAACTTAATATTGTATTAATGAAAATGCTATATTCTATAATTAACCTCCCTGAATTCGCGGATCCTAATTTTATTATATTATTTTTTTGGCACTGTAATTTATATTAATAAAAGTATCAGTCCTCATTATCGCACGTAATACCTGCTAATTCCTTATTGCATGAACATTATCTCTGATCTAGAGGGCTAGGCCCAAGAAGATCAGGATTAACCCTCCTGTAATACAGAGATTTTCAGGGTGCGGTAAAGGATTCAGAAGCAAATGGGGGTGGTTAAGTCTCGGGGACAGCCTTCGCATATCTTTTTATTTAAAAAATTAATGAAATAATTTGAAATACCTTTTGTTCGTAAATAATCCTTTTATCTAGCTACGTAAAATTTGCATAAAATCAATGAAATTAGGCTTTTATGATGTTACCAATTTGTCATTAACAAATTAGTAAAACTCCACCAACCTTAGCCTCATTATCACACGTAATACCCGCTAATCCCTCATTGCATCAACATTATCTCTGATCTAGAGGGCTAGGCCCAAGAAAATCAGGATTAACCTCTTGTACTACAGAGATTTTCAGGGTGCGGTAAAGGGTTCAGAAGCAAATGCTCTCGTTAAGTCTCGGGGACGGCTTTGGCATAAATTTTTATTTAGAAAATTAATAAAATACATTGAAATACCTCTTGTTCGTAAATAGTCATTTTATCTAGCTACGTAAAATTTGTATAAAGCCAATGAAATTAGGCTTTTATGATGTTACTAATTTGACATTAACAAATTAGTAAAACTCTATCACCCTCAGCCATCTCATTATTATTATTATTATTTTAAATTTCTTAAAAATTTTCTGGACTTCTAAAATTTTAATAAACTAGTTTTTACTACATCTGATCATCATATTAACAAGTTTTCACTTTGTAATTTTTAATAGATAAACAGACAAATAAATGAGGTATATGTAAAATGCAACAATATTTTAATATTTGGTATAATTAATTACTATGGAACAGGGGGCGTTGGAAATTTTCTTTTTTTTTTCGTAAAAGGAGCTGTGGTCTAGAAAATATTGAAAACTTCTGACATAGACCTAGGAAAGTAAGTAGTCTGTTATGTACTTTTTAACGAAAATTTATTAATTCAAAACGTTTTGCATTAATCTGAATTTAAATTAACCAAGTTCGACTGTACAATAATTAAAAGAAACAAATGCTTTGAAACAGTTAAATAAATAAATCAAGTGCTATTTATTTATTTTTAAAATTGCTTAAGATAAGGTGGTTAACACCTCGGTCAGTTAACCCATAAAGGCAGGTGTAACAAATACAGTTATAGAAAAAAAAAAGCCTAGTGATGCGTGACATTCCATATCATTACGGTTATCAACGGTACTTAAAGGATTACGCCAGATATTCCGACCAGCATCCTATTCAGATGGAAGAAAACAATCTAGAGGGTTCTCCGCATTAGCAGCGATTGTTAAAGTAAAACAAGCGTGATTTATACAGTGAATCGAACAAGAGATACGAATCTACAATTTACGGAATCAAACCTAGTCTTTATCTGATATTTTTCGTATTAGTGATCTACTTAGAGAGCATTGTGTGGATGCAGGCAGGTCTACAAATGCAATTAGAGTGTTTGATAAAGTAGACATTGTCGGGGGCTCTTAGAGTAGTGTTACGCAATTACTCTCAATTTAGTTCTTTGTAAGCAGAGATCATTGACGCGTACGTAGGGAAAAATCTGTTCAGTATAATGAATTACATAAATCTTCCTATCAGGATTCTCTTTTATATTAAACTTTTCGTAAGGATAGGCAATGTTTGTGAAACAACTGTTAGAAAATATTAGCATAAATTTAATAGCTATTTCAAAATATGTAGTTTTAAATGGTAATGATGTATTTAATGATACGCTATCTGGATGTCAGCCAGATAGCTGACATGCCTTGCCATTAGGAAAGGAAAGTCTTTGGGTTCAATCTATATTGTTCTTTGTATCTGAGCAGAATGGACTAGAAGCAGTAGGCGCCAACTTAATTTAGTTTTTGAGTAATAAAACGTTGACAGTGGCATTATTAACCAAGCAAAGCCGCAAAAAGTAACATAATATTTTATTTAAAAACAGCCCGGTTTGTGAAAGAAAATGTTTTTTCATTACATTTTTGGAAAAAATCACATTTTTTAAAACTTAAATAATATTTCAATGATTTTAAAAACAAAATTATGCAAACCAATGGAACAATCCTTTGAAAAGTTAAAGTAAACTAGTCACTTAACTACTAACCTTTTATTAACTATATGACAGGTAACGAATTTAACACAACAATCAATAAATTTTGTGAAAACACTTTTTTTTTAATAAATTTCAGCAAATTTCCTCCCATTTACAATATAAATCTGTATAAATCGCACTTAAAAACTGTTGAAGCATAATAAAAAGCCGCAGATCGCAAATACATTTTATTGAAAACACCAAAATAATCAAGAAATACGAGGTACATTGGGCTTTTATAGTTTTAAGAAGATCCTGCGCCCAGCCAATCAAATTTCTGGCACAAACAAAACTAATTAAACACAGACAATCAAAACACAAAAGTATCAACTAAAGAAAACATCGTACGTCCAAGAAAGCTATTACTTATATACAACAATAATCGGCCAAGTCGTCAAGTATGAGTGCGATTATATATTTCAACAAAAACTAATATTTAAAAAAAGTTTTAATCACAAAGGTTAGTCGAGGTTTTTAAGAATTAAATAGTAATAATGTTGAATATATTTTGACACTTCCTTTATAAATCTATAATTTAAGTATGAATATGAAAACTGAAGGTCTATATTGAAATCTCGCAATTCCATCATAGGTATATAATTTTCACCTAGTAATTGCTCGGTTAATATTTTATTTGCATCATTTTTATTTTCATTTTTCCTTATATATTTTTTTCAGATAATGGATCATTCAGATCATTTAATTCGATAATGATGCACTTGTTCTACTGAATCCGAGGTTTATTGAGCAGATGAGTTCCACGAATACTTTGATTATGTCTTCCAAGAACACGAAAGACACGATGGAAGTTAAAACAATAATTTACTGCTTAAATGACTTCTAATGGGCGCTTTCTATTTTTTTCGGCTACGAAATATTTAATCGACATAATCACTATATGTTATGAAAATACAATTAGTATGAATTATACCACTAAGGAATAAATGAAAAAAAGTTATGCAATCGTTTAAAATTTTTTCTTAAATTTTAAACTTAAAGTCCTTTATTACGAGGAATTAAAAAGAAAATTGAAAGAAATTTTTTTTATTAATTTATTCATGTTTATGAAGTAAAATATAAAAGTTTCGTTACAACCTAACATTTTTCAATCACTTTAAGAACTTCTCAGTTGCTTTAGGAGTAAAAGGGAAATAATAGTAAAACTATAAAATGCTATCAGGTAAGAATGAATATATGAATATCTATATAAAGTATAAAATATAGTTAAATAAAAATTTACATTCTAAAAGGGGATATTGCTATCTGGTTTATAAACTAAAAGCGATATTAAATAATATGGTAAACATCATAATAGTTAAACATTTATGAATGTCATAATGCACTTAGTGAAGACAACATAACAATTTCCTATACTATTCTAAAACTGTAATTAAAAAATATACACATTTTGACCACTCTATTTCAAGAACAATGTTAGAGACTTTTTGAGGTTATGTAAATGTTATTTCGTAGAATATTTGCTCTAATTTACTTTGCATGTGTTTACATTCCAATGAAATAGAATTCCCGAATAAAACCTCTTTCAACTTAATTTTAAGATGTGTATTTCGCATGCATGATATTTTCATTTTATTTAATCTCTTTTTACAGCTAAGGAGGTTTATGTTTGCATGTATAATTGTTCTATATAAAAATCTGTATTATTTATCGTATATCCCCCAACGGACATTCTTTAAAAGCGTTAAAAAATGATAATGTTGAAAAATCTATGCCACTCACCCGTTACATCGCTATGATATCGCCGTTAAGGGGTATTATTACCCTTGTCAATCAATGATAGGGGCCAGAACATAAGTTTTGTTTTAGTGTTTCATAATGTTAAAGAATTGCTTTTCAAAGTTTCGCTTTTCAAACGAGTTCACCATATTCTAATTTTATATAGATGGTCAGACACTGTTTAGGGGTTAGCTAGAATCCCGAAGCAATTTTGAACCCGGAAGGTTTTCTGAAACGCCTCTCTGTGCACGAGGAACATTTTCCAGGATCTGTTATGTCCTCAAGTTTCCATTGGGAAATTGGAAGGTGGAAGAAAGGTATAGAATGAAAAAAAAACACTCCATGAAGATAATCAACAATGGGAGTATTTGGAAGTGAAATAATATTGTTACCTCTGTAGTGAGTGAATTCTTTAGGCTGAACCCAAATCGCCCACTTTCATTCCATTTCAACGCTTCATGGGATATGTAACCGTGGGTTTGGTCAAACACATAAAGTCACACAATATTACACAACGTTATATAAATACTAATATATAAAAATATTATAAAACAACCACATCGCACCTCGTTATATAAATACTAGTTATTGCCGAGGTGAAATAATACTGTTACCTCTGTAGCGATTGAATTCTTTAGAATGAACCGAAATGGCTCTTTTATCCCATTGCAACGCTTCGTGGGACATGTAACCGTGGTTTCATCATACATAACATCACACAATATTACACAACGTTACATAAATACTAGTATATAACAATACTATAAAACAACCACATCGCTCCTTGTTATATAAATATTAGTTATTCCTTCCTAGTATTATAACCAATACATAATACCCAAAATTACGCATTCGTTATAATGCTTCGAAACAATAACTAGCTTCTTCATCTCACATAATATTATAACAAATATTAAAAAAAATATCAGAGTACCATGTTTAAATAGCATTTTGTGCGTATAAAGTTGATTTGGAAAGTTAACTGTTAGCATTTCAAAACTAGATGATTAATTAAACAGAAAAAATTAACGCTTGAAACTAGTTCTACGGGGCTACAGAGATCTATGTGATTGAAATTAAAAGCCTCACAACCTGGTCAGATACGGTAATGCCATGAACATTATACAAATCTTCAGATTTTAGACTTATGCATATAAGGTCCAGATTCATAGCTTAATACTTCAACTAAACATCTACAATTTTATTAAAAAATATATTTACAAAGTCAAGTATTGTATCATGACTAGAAGAACTAAGGGTAATTAAAAGAAAACTCGCAGCAATTTTGAGGAAAAGTAATACGCGTTGAACAATGTGAAGTTAATAAGAACAGAAAAATCCTTAGGATAGCAGAATGATCTCAACGTTTCAACAATGTTAAATGGCTGCATTTTTATTTTTAAAAAATCCTATAAAACGCTTTGAAAATATCTTATTATGAAAACTAAAATTAGTAAAATATTATATCTTTATTAACTTGAAAACTTAATTTAGCAAATATCAACAATATGGACCACACCGATATCTTTTTCTTCATTACAGCTAAATAATAAATTCAAGTTTGGATAAAGATAATAAATCCAAATACCTATATTAGTGCAGCTTACATAAGACATGAAGAACAAAATTGGTCAATTAATTTCTTTAATGTTCCTACGCCAGCTGAATTTTAACGAAAGCAAATTATTGCTAAAGGAAATTTTAAAGCGTAATTCTTGAGTAGTTTGCATAATTTTATTGTTCCTTTTAAAATTTGAAAGTTTGGCAACGGTTTAGGAAAAAATATCATTCCAAATAATGTATGAAAAATACTTTTCCTAAAGTAATTTTCTTGACAAGACAGAGTGCCTATTTTTCCATACAATGGAAAAGGAAAACATCTGTTAAATACTGTTCACATGGTTTAGTTTGGTGTCAGCTAATTTTGGAATTTTGCCTATGAGTGAGTTAAAACAAATGCTGCAAGTTCAATGGCAACGATATTTTGTCTGTTCGGGGTCATTGTAACTACTTTATTTTTAAAGGAATAAAACAAGAAGCCAACTTCGGTTTTTAACTCATCGTGAAATTTAACCAATTGAAAGGTCTAGAGTGAGTTAGCATTGATCAGTAATCAACTATAAAAATAAGCTTTAATGTTAATAATTTGATTTAATTTATTTAATCAGTATCAATGGTATGCAAATTATGATATTAGATTGGCGAATATTAACTATAAAATGTGATTTTAAAATTTGTTAATTTTGTATAAATGTTCCTCCCTAATTTTAGGCAGAAAAAAAGGACATAAATAGACATTGTAACTATTTCTTAATTGCAAGGTATCTAGAACCCAGTTGAAGTTATTGTTTAGTATATCCACCCATAATTTATAAATTTGATGCAAAGCACTTCCTTTACAATTTCTAATGGAGTGGTTTCGGCCGAACGGTTAGAGTGCTGGTCTTCGGATCTGAAATTTGTGGGTTCGAATCCCACAGTAGTATGGATGTTCGTAGCCGTTCGGAATCGGCTTTAAGCAGTAGGTCCCGGTCTCATTAGCCCTTGTGTTGCAATAAGTAGATCGTAGCGCTTCAAACCAAATCCAATGGAGTGGTTTCAGTACAAATAAAATTTTGAACAAAATATGTCTTTTTCTTAAATTTCATTTTACAATATCTAGAGGATAACATTTTCACATATACAAAACAGATATTTTATAACAGTACATTTTAGCTTTTTGAATCGTTGCTTTAGTAGTTAAAGGGAAATAATAGTAAAACCATAAAATACTATCAGGTAAGAGTGAATATATGAACATCTATATAACATATAAAATATAGCTAAATAAAAATTGACATTCTGAAAGTGAAGATGAGTTCCATGAATACTTTGATTATATCTTCCGAGAACACAAAAGACACGATGTAAGCTTAAAAAATAATTTACTACTTAAATGACTTTTAATTTTCGCTTTCTTTTTTTTTCTGCTACGAAATATTTAATCGACATAATAATTGTGTGTAATAAAAATACAATTAGTATGAATTATACCACTAAGGAATAAATGAAAAAAAGTTATGCAATTTGAGAACTAGTTTAAAAATGTTTTCTTAAATTTTGAATTTTAAGTCCATTTATTACGACAAATAGAAAATAAAATTGAAAGAAATATATTTTTGTTAATTTATTTATTTATGTTCGTGAAATAAAATATAAAATTTTCGTTACGATCTAAAATTTTTCAATTACTTTAAGAACTTCGCAGTGGCTTTTGGAGTAAAATGGAAATAATAGTAAAACCATAAAATGCTATCAGGCAAGAATGAATATATGGAAGCCTATATAAGTATAAAATATAGTTAAATAAAAATTTACATTCGAAAAGATGATATTATTACCTGGATTATAACCTAAAAGCGATATTAAATAACATGGTAAACATCATGATAGTTAAACATATATGAATGTCATAATGCACTTAGTGAAGACAACATAATAATTTCCTATACTATACCAAAAACTATAATTAAAAAAATACCCACATTTTGACCACTCTATTTTAAGAACAATGGTAGAGACTTTTTGAGGTTATGTAAATGTTATTTTTTAGAATATTTGCTCTAATTTACTTTGCATAGGTTTACAATTCAATGAAACGAAACGCCCAAATGAAACCCCGTACAACTTTGTTTTAAGATGTGTGTTTCGAAATGCATAATATTTTCATTTTATCTAATCTCTTTTTAGAGGTAAGGGGGTGTATGTTTGTTCTATATACAAAAGTACTATTTATCGTATATCCCCCAACGCACATTCATTAAAACCGTTAAAAATAATGATTTTAAAAAATCTATACCAGTCACCCGTTACATTGCTATGACATCACCCGTTAAAGGGTGTTATTAACCTTACCCATCAACGATAGAGGGCAGAACATAAACAGTTTTTTAGTTTTTCATAATGTTAAATAAATGCTTTTTTTCAGTAGTTGGGGCCGAGTGGGAAGCACACACACATATTTACATATAAATTTCTTTTGTCCGTGTGTTTGTAATAGAACTTCTCCCGAACGGCTCGAGTGATTATGGTGAAATTTTGTGTATGTAATTAAGTTGATTCAAGAATAGTTTAGATTCACAATTTGATCTGATAAATAATGTTTTTTAATTAAAAATTCAGAATTCTGCGCTTATTGAGATTATTATAATACCGCTTGAAACCCTTCACTGTCAACGTATCTGTGGAGCAGTGGTCGTCGCGACGGGCTTCAGTACGAGAAATCCCAGAATGGAATCCTCGTACAGGCGATGTGGGAATTTTAATTTAACCTAATTACGTTTGTGATGACTACACGCATGGTGGCGTCGTTTTTTCTTACTTTTCCATCAAAACAGTCAAATTTATAATTTATTTAAAAACGTATAACAATTTTTAGATTTACAGTGTTAAATCAGTACAACGTGTGTTGGTCGTCTATTATATATATATATATATATATATATATATATGACATGGACGAGTGTTTAAGGTATGGAAGACACTTTTGATTTCATATATAAAACTTCTTTATTTTAATCTTTCTGCCCATGGCTATGCCATTTAGATATCCTTTGTCTTATACTTTGCCACAAGCTTACAGGATGTTATCACTCCGAGTTCCCGCTCAGAACTGACTCTTTTGGCGTTGCTACCTAAGCAAAATTCCTATGTCTACATCCGTGTCGGCTTCTTTATTCTGTATAGTTCCACTAGAGGGTGTGTCTTTCTCCTATTACGTTATCGTTAATGAGTTCTAACTATTTTTAATTATAACTCGCTTAATTCTTAACCCTTATTTTTAAACCTGACACACACATATATGCGGTTCAGGGATCAAGCAACATCGGTTGCTTCAGTTAGCCATTCGTAAAATAAAGTATTGTTTTATAATCACGTAAAATTACTATATAACACGGAAGATAATGTAATTTAAAGCCCTTTCTCATGCATAATAATGAAAAATATGTAAAAGAAGACAAAAATCTATAGATTAAAACAAATTTAAATAATAAACAAATCTTCTCCGAAATACTAATATACTTTTGCAAAGAATACAAACGTATAAAAAATATGCTAATTAAAAAATTATATTGATGCATTCTCTAATTTATGTCTTAAATTTCGTTGCTATTAATATGGATACATTTCCAGATATTTTGAATCTGAAAATATTGTCCTTACTGAAGTAGAATAAGCTTCGCATGACTGAAACTGAAAACAGAATATCACTGGGGTAATATATTGCTTACCAACATTTGAAAACTACACAAATTTTTATGTATGCGTGAATGCATTAATATCGGGCAAATAATATTTTCAAAAAATCATACCATCTCTATAAAGGTCTGGACAGGGAAATATAAATGATATGTTAGACACTCACCTGTAAAGAAAAAATATCGCTAAATTAGATTATAACAAAAATTGATGAACATAGAATGTAAAGAAATTAAATATATGAATATTTATATAAAAGAAAACATCTGTTTTTTAATGTGTGTTTTATACAAATCTACAAAATTTGTCGTAGAGTCACCAAAGTTGGAAATTGTGCCTTGTAAATAATGTCGATAAAGATGACTTACATTCTTCGTGTATAGAAATAAAGTATTACTTTATAATCACGAAAAATTACTGTATCACATGGAAGATAATGTAATATAAATCCCTTTCTCATACACGTAATGAGAAATATGTAAAAAAAAGATTAAAATCTATAGATTAAAACGCAATTTAAATAATAAGCATATTATTAGAAATTCAAGACACTACAAAGCAAAATAATAATAGACAAAATTCAAAGTACAAAATCAAAAGTACAAATATTGAAAGTAAAAACTTGGACGCAGTTTTTTTATAAATTTGAAAATTACAGGTAAAATATTTCAATTTACCGGTATTACTAGCCCTGAAATAAATAACTTTCATAGAACTTCTCTCCAATAATACAAAATCAAATAAAATTGTTCAAAATCAATCACGAAAAAATTAAGGATTTTGTGATCAAAAAAGAAATTTTAGTAGCCTCTCAAAGGAAACTATTTTTCACAAATTACATAAGCAATTAAAATAGATTTCAATTTAAGTTTATTGCTTATTAGTGCACGGAACAACAGGGCTTTTTTTAATAAAATAACTCATTTGTCTTCATAATTTAATCTTTGTTCCTTTCACTGGAAAGACCAAATGGCCCCTGTTTTGCCTAAGAATTTCTTTCCAAGCTGTCCTTGATTTTGCTAAGTATTTCCAGTTTGTAACACTCAATATTTTTAAGTCTTCATTTCAAGAAGTCAATTCGCCGAAAGATTGCCGAATGGTTAGGGTGCTGGCCTTCAGAGTTCGTGGGTTCGAATTCCACAATGAAATGGGTGTTCGTAGCCGTTTGGAATCGGCTTTAAGCAGTAGGTCCCGGTCTCATTAGCCCTCGTGTTGCAAAAAGTAGACCGTAGAGCTCCAAACCAAACAAGCAAGAAGTCAATTCATTTTAACTGAGGTCTGCATTAAAAAAATGCAGACAAAGGTAATTAGTCATTACAGGTTAATTTCGTTAGTCTAAAAAGAGAGATGCACCATAAAAAACTAAACGATTCAACCAATTTGTAAAGCTTATATAGCCATAAATGTTTTTTATTTTTTATAGCTTGGTTAATGGCAATAAATAAAACAAAACTGGAAAAGAATACAATAAAACTACAGATTAAAAAGTCACGAATATTCAAATTAAGCTAGATTTCACTTTTAAGAATAAGATCTTTATTATACTTTTTTATTTGAATACTAAGAAAAAGATGAAACCCAAATACAGCTTCAGTATGAGTAATTTATAAGAATAAAGACACTTTTTTATGGCTGATGAGAAACAGTATTATATTGAGTTATGCACGAAAATGAAATAATCAATTCAGTAAATAAACCTTGATAATAAAAGAAATTCTTTTGTATCATATTGGCAAAAATGTAAATCTACAGTCATAAAGTAAGATAAAAATGAAAACACAAATCATCCGAAGGCATTCACTTACTATCGCAGCCGGAGCGCACAAGACGTTTACCATAAAAAATAATTTATACGAAACGTTCATTCTCTCTGAGAGATACACTCATAAAGAGCGATATCTGTCAGCAATTATGAGTCGTGGTTTTCTCCAATTTGAATATCAAAAATAATGCTTGCAGGTCAATGACAGTCTATGCATTGTATGCAACGTCAGAGCAGTTATGACTCCGAAGTCAGCACCGGAAACAAGAATGAAAATCAGAAAAGACGTTTAACAGGTATTAACGCTTTGTTGATGCATTTTCCTTCTTTCTTTTTATGGTTACCAATAAACATTAGCCATTTCTTTAATGAACTCTTTTCCTTTGGGTTAAGTAACTCCAAAGTACAGTAATATTGCATATTTTATTACGGATTTATGCATATCGTTGAAGCATAGAAATCTGTTAGCTTAGATCATATGAAAACAAGCTATCCTATATTTTAGAACATCAATGTTAAAATACTTAAAATTACACTATGCTGGAGTTCAGCCTTATTGTTCCATTTATCTTTCCAAAAATTCCATATTGCAACTTTCATAAACAGGCTTTTCTTCCCACCGTTTGTAGAAGAGAAAACAATATAATTAAATGATGTTAGAAAACTGGAAATTGGGGTCGAAGCAATTCACTGCAAAGTAATTTTCGTCGTTGTAATTTTAACCAATTCTCGGAGTTAAAACCCTTTTGATTGATGATTTTGACTGTAAAGTTAGTTCTTTAAGTTCCGGTATTAAGAGGAGTATCACACAAAATGCACTGTTCCCAAATAAGAAAAAGAATCCACGAACAGATGGTATTATTTTATATCAGAATATGCAATATCAGAAATACAGATTATATCAGCGAACGGCAAAAGAAGTAGAAGATATCAACTAGAAATGCATTATTATTGTCACCAGGGAGTTATATATACACAGTGTAAAAATTCAGTTTTGCGAAATATTCAATTATACGATGCACTTCACTTCCCCGGCGAAAATACTGTAAGGCATACGCAATAAATTATTCAGCCATACGAATATTCAGTTATACGAATGTCTTACATAAATTTTCGAACTTATATTTTATTCAGTTATACGAAGGGAGCAAAATATTTTCGCGGACAAGTTGAGAGAATTTATAATTGCGTTTTCTGTCTCACTTCAAATACATACATATATAAATAAATAAATAAATAATATATATATACATATATATATATATATATATATATATATATATATATATATATATATGTCAGGTCTAAAAAAGGGGTAGTTGGAAATTACGTAAGTTAAAAATGATTTTAAAAAGAGAACTCTTTTATAATAGTAAAATAAATGAAAAAGACCCACGCTCGCGTAAGCTTTCAGGATAATCCTGTCAGGCGGAAGCATTTTTGAGCTATTTGATGAGCTTGCAAACAGATAAGTTTGATTTGGAGAGTGGACATGGAGCGGTCAACATCTTCACGAATAGCTTCGCCACGAACAATGGAAATGGCGCATGTTGCTTTCCTTAAGAACGATGAGTTAATAAAACATTATTATCAAGAAGACTGTTTTCCATTCGCCTTAACTCTGCACCACGACCTGTCATATATATATATATATATATATACATATATATATACATATATATATATGTATATATATATATATATATATATATATATACATATATATATATATATATATACATATATATATATATATATATATATATATATATATACATATATATATATACATATATATATACATATATATATATATATATACATATATATATATATATACATATATATATATACATATACATATATATATACATATATATATATATATATATATATAATATATATACATATATATATATATATACATATATATATATACACACACACACACAATATATATATATATATATATATATATATATATATATATATATATATTCATTCATACATATACATATACATGGTTGTTCAATATACAATAAAATATTGTAATTTAATTACCATCTTTTTATTAATTATAATAATTTATACCACATAAATTAACATTTTTTAAGTAAATCCAATGTATGCTATCGAATGTATGTAAATCAGTCTATACATATATATATACATCGTTAATATACATCAAATATAATTTGAATTATGAAGAAACAACATTGCTTTCTTATGTTTTTATCCATATGTATTTCATGTTTATATCATATAAACCTTATATACTGTATTTAAATTTAAAAGTCCATTAAATTAACCATTCTTTTTTTTTTTTATATATAATGTTATAATTTTATAAATTCAAGTCATATATCATTTTCTCATTTTATAAATAGAAAGAAAATATAAATATTAAATATATACGCATATATTTTTATTCTGTTTATATTATATATATATAATTGCTATACTAATTAATAAACAAACAGATATAAATACATATATAAACGTTGTCTTTATATACAAAATTGTTATAAATATACAAATTTCCTTTTTATACATATAATAATTTTACGCTTCTACATTGTTAATATATAATAAATTTTATATATAGCACACATATTAATATAGCGAATATACAATATATATTATATACACATACATACGGAAATATAAAATAAATATTTATATCTAAAAATTCTTATTTTACACAAAAATATATGATATATTAAATTTCAAAGCAAACATATAGTCGAACAGAAATACAAATTTCGAAAAGAAAAATTTGGCTTATAAAACATTTTATCTACATATTAAAAACATGTCATAACAATATATATGTGTCAGCAAACCATGTTTTAAGGTTTAGTCATGTGATGACACGAAAGAAGCGAAATACTAATCATATAAATTTATAAATTTGAAAGTAAGCAGGAATTAATTGTATAAGAATAAATTTTCAGACTTACGGAAAATTCTTCTTTTACACAAAAACTAGCAATGATATATTAAATTTCAAAGCAAACGGAGTGATCCGGCAGTCGAACAGACATACGGAAATTTCGAAAAGAAAAATTTGGCTTTAAAAAGGCATTTTATCTACATGGATTCCGGCGTGAAAAACATGTACATAACAATATATAGGTGTGTCAGCAAACCAGTGTTTTAAGGTTTAGTCATGTGATGACACGAAAGAAGCGAAACTAATCATATAAAAGGGTTTTATAAGAAGGTTTGAAGTAAGCAGGAATTAATTTTGGTGTATAAGAAGTTGCCAAATTTTCAGACTGAGACGGAAAATTCTTCTAATTTTACACAAAAACTAGCAATGATATATTAAATTTCAAAGCAAACGGAGTGATCCGGCAGTCGAACAGAAATACGGAAATTTCGAAAAGAAAAATTTGGCTTTAAAAAGGCATTTTATCTACATGGATTCCGGCGTGAAAAACATGTACATAACAATATATAGGTGTGTCAGCAAACCAGTGTTTTAAGGTTTAGTCATGTGATGACACGAAAGAAGCGAAACTAATCATATAAAAGGGTTTTTTAAGAAGGTTTGAAGTAAGCAGGAATATTTTTGGTGTATAAGAAGTTGCCAAATTTTCAGACTGAGACGGAAAATTCTTCTACCTTTACACAAAAACTAGCAATGATATATTAAATTTCAAAGCAAACGGAGTGATCCGGTAGTCGAACAGAAATACGGAAATTTCGAAAAGAAAAATTTGGCTTTAAAAAGGCATTTTATCTACATGGATTCCGGCGTGAAAAACATGTACATAACAATATATAGGTGTGTCAGCAAACCAGTGTTTTAAGGTTTAGTCATGTGATGACACGAAAGAAGCGAAACTAATTGTATAAAAGGGTTTTATAAGAAGGTTTGAAGTAAGCAGGAATTAATTTTGGTGTATAAGAAGTTGCCAAATTTTCAGACTGAGACGGAAATAACAAAAGATTTACGCCAAAGGTTGTAATTTAAGGATGGAATAGCCAGAAATTTATTTTAAAATTCCATTATAATTACGGAGGTTAGTTTAGGTTAAAATATCCTTACATATATATAATACATACATATACATATGCATATATTTTATATATATATATATACACACACACACACACACACATATATATATATATATATATAATATATATATATATATATATATATTGTTGTTTACCTCTATCGTGATTTCGGTGATTGAATCGACTTTGGATAAAAAGACACAAAAAACACTGATTTATTGGTAAAACGTTTATAACTCAGTACAGCCCATCAAAGAAACGTCCAGAACAATCTAGTAAAGTATAATCCAGTATACCCTGGTACAATTCACTGCACATCGTGTACAATATCAGTAATACACCGCAAGTGCTAATTTACTTCAGTGCGACGAAGCAAAGCAACATAACTTTCGACTCTGAAATGGACTAATAGAATGCCACGAGGTGGCATTCGAATGAAGAGTCGTATTTATAGGCCGACGGACATTTCGAGATATTTCCAAACTTTGAAGGTTCTAGAAATATCTGGTCACGCCAAAAATATAATTGCTAAAAGCCTCTCCAACAAACTAAAATAGGCATATTTTCATAGGCAAGTTTCATAACTATATATATATATATATATATGCATATATATGTATATTATATATATATATATATATATATATCTATATATATATGTATATATATATATATATTTATATATATATATATATATATTATGTATATATATATATATTATGTATATATATATCTGTATATATATATATATATATATATATATATATATATATATACTTTATAAAGTTTAGTGTTACCTTAATGTAACCGGTGCTTCACGTCGTACTGCTGTTCTAAAAGCATTTCATAGGCTTTCCACAATAATGCACCGAATTTAGTCCCAATCGGAAGAGTGCATCCGTATTTGAAGGGCCAAATAGTCAACACTGTAAGTAGCATTAATATACAATGAAATACAGGTAGTGATTTTAAACTAAAGTTGCCCAATTCTTCTAATGAAATAACTGATGACAAACTAAATAGGTGCTCCACTAAAGAAAATTGCCTACAAGTGTGTTCCGTACCCTAGAAAAGTTTGGGAACCACAGTCTAAAGATGCTAAATTGAGAATGTACTTCCAACGGGTTCACCGTGAGCCTGATATGCCCCTGACTGCCATCTCCTGCATACACAACCCTATTAAAGCTATTTGTTTTCGTGGCAGATCCTCCGGCAGGTAAGTCATCTCGCGATTGTGTTAATGACCTATTGTTCATCAGCGGATATATACCGCGACTCTCCTTTTCCCTGGAGTCTAGCCCGAACTCACTTTCTTGCACTTCAATTAAGCTTCTAAAGAAAACCTTTTAACCGTGAGAGAGGGTTTTCTCTTTCTGAAGTTGGCAGGTAGTCACATCCGACCGGTTGTAATTGGCGGTGTCGTATATCACAGACGTGAACGAAATGTTTAGAGTATCCTTGTCAGTATTAACATTGAAAAAAGGTAGCGATTCTATTTAAGTTGTAAGCTAAAAACGAAAAGTTTTAAGTGTTCTTTTAGGAAAAGTGGCCACATTGTTATAGATAAACAAAAGGGGCAAAGAGGTGAAAAACAGCAAAAACAAAAGATTCTTTTTTAACAAACAAAAAATACATTCATGTTAAGTACACTTTGACATAGAACTGGCCCTGCATATATATATATATATATATATATATATATATATACACATAATATATAAACATATATATGTGTGGGTAATGAATGTTTTGTTTAATGGGATAAAGTTTGATAATGCTCCAGTCCGATTTGCAGTGTTTTTCTCATTTTAATATAGATTTAAATTGTGCTGTTATTTATCCTAATTTCTATGAATATATATGTGATGAAGTGCGAGACTCATTAAAGGTCACAACACAGTTTATTTCTGGTAATAAACATGAAATCCATATAACAGGCAGACAGCTTTACAGCTTCGTGCATATAGACCATCTGGTCCCGCACATACACTTTTTCAAGTAGGGATTCCTAAACTAAAAGACTACGAATAATCCCTAAGCATAATTTATCACGTGATACAAAAATACCCATGTTTAAAGAGAACGCGCTAACTATTGGCTAAAGTAGTACAGACAGAGGCTGAATTAAGTCTATAGCATGTCTGGAGGGGAAAATCAGAATTACCGCGCAAACCCCGAACTCACTTTATGAACAAAAGTTCTTAAATTAATATTAAAATATGTAGTCATCACTGTAAAGCATTTATTCAATGTAGTAGCGGAGTAGATTGATGCAGACGTTTACTTACAAAAACATCTTTTATTTAGAACATAAGATGACTAAACGCACAAAGCCCCGTAGGAAAAAAAGAACGCCAAACTCAGAAATATTTGATGATATTGTTCCCATCACGATCTTAAAGGGAAAAGTAAGAAATCTGTGTTCCAGCCCTTTTGTTAACTATTAGAAGGGGTGTCGCTCCAAGATAAACGTCATTCCGGTAACCTACCACGTCTCTTTAATTACTTCTAGTTTATTCTAGAAGATATAGTACCTCTACAAAGAGCGGGAAAAATGAATCAACTGGGCTGCGATTCTAAATTCCAGGTGACAGGAAATGAGTGTCCGCCGCCATTTTTATAAAAAATGTTCTTTAGAATTTGTCAATAGGGAATCAAGATTTTCAATGGAAATAAAAAAAACATTTAAGTTAGTATTTTACTTTAATAGAATTTTATTATTACACACACACACACACCATATATATATTATATATATATATATATATATATATATATATATATATATATATATATATATATATATATATATATATATATATATAGGGTCCGTACCTGCAACCTTTCACTTGTTGTCGGGAGGGCGCCAGCTGTCCCTTTTATCGAAGCGAGTGTGTGTGTGACGGCTTAAGACGATGCTGTGCTAAAAACGATGCTTTTGTATTTTGTTATTTATTTTGTATAAAATATGTGCTTCGTAAAAGGAATAAATGCATGTGTCCGTGAACTGTCAAGTATATATATATATATATATATATATATATATATATATATATATATCATGATTACTATGATTACAACCTCAATTCTGTTATGTAAAACTTTACCAGATACTTCCTTGAGAATAATAATAACTAACAATGAATTATTTTAAACATTAAGTCCTATATATTGTACATTCACGTTGTATTGTCAACAGATACCAAAGAACGCTGTGCTAACATGAATCGAGAAAAAGTGTGCTTTAGTTAAACTAATTTCCCTTCTGCAGCTCCTATAAATTTTAGGTTAGATAAATAGTTTACTTTTATCGTTTCCATTGTCAAAATTAATTTATTTAATAAAGGAGGAAGTATTGAATGAGGACAATAGGGCACTTGTGGCTAAAACCGTTTTTCTTGAAGTAAAATTTCGAATTTTAACATATGTGATAAATAGTTTTTCAAAAATATAACACCAAAAGAAAGTATTGCAAAAATATATATTTAGGAGGAAATATATATTTAAAAATATGACGCATCCATAATATGCATTTAACTTTATTTTCATTTTTTTTTGTTGGTTTCAATACATAGTTAAAAAAACTATTAATATTTCAATTTTTCAGAATATTAAAAATAACATATTTCTCATCATATACCTATCACATATCTATCATATAAAAATATCATATATCTCAACTACACGCGAACAACCCACTAAACACGTCGTTTCCGATATTGATGTTCCCAGTCTTCGAACCACAACGATTCTACCTTTATCGAAGTCCGATAAATCAGTTGCTTTTCCCATTATGTCGCTAATTACGCTATGTTTGGAACGACAATGCATAACTGCTTTATATACTCCATCAGTCACGCACTCGCAGTGGTTTTGTTCCTTGGCAAGCCATATTGTTATAGATGGAGGGTAGTCATAATGTAATGGTTCTTTGGTGTGTGTATATATATATATATATATATATATATATGTAATTTACAACAGTTATAGGATGTATTCTAATACTTAAAAGCTTTGAAAGGATGCCATGTCTCCTTAAAATGTTTCTCCTTTTTCACAAAAATATGTTTCATTTATTTTCAACCGAGTAGCAAAATATTAAATTATTCAAAATGTCGATATTTATTCAAATTCCGTGCTAATTTTTTTGATGATTACAATACTTTATTTACACTATGTACATGAAAGAGTAGATTAAGTTTCTCAAAACAATACTGAAACCTACACTGAAAATTAAAGCTAAAAATAGACCATACGAGAGTGAGGAAAAAAGATTGCAAAATCAACATATGTGTAGTATACAAGTCTTAGGCCCGACCTAGAATTCGTTTGGTTTGGAGTTTTATGGTCTACTGTTTTGCTTTACCATGGGTAATCAGACGGGGACTTACTGCTTAGAACTGATTCGAACGGCTACGAACTCCCATTCCAATAGAAGGATTTGAACCCATGAACTCAAATATTAAATAGTAGAGCCATATCCATTTTGCAATCATTCGGGAACACTCAACCTTGAGAGTTGCAGTGATAAACCAACTGCACGACTACTGTTTATTCTTAACCGCTTCCCTTACAAATTTTTTTTTTTGAAAAAAATTGCAAAAAACGCTCACATTTTTTTATTTATTATATTATTAAATACAAGGAAAGGAAACGATACAAAATATGTTGGTTTTAAGTTGCATTTTTAATTTTTCTAGGTGTAAAAGCATTTAGCTTTAATGTTAGTTTATTATTCCGAGTTATCTCGAGCAACTGGAAAAAAGTTAAATATAAGTCTTTGTATGATAGTTTTTGAAACAAGGAACAAAGCAAAGTAGCAAAGTGATATATGACATTATGTACACTGGTATCTGGTCTCTTACCTTTCTGGCTTACCTCAGGAATCTGTTTTACAGGAGCACTGACTGCACTGTCTCGATGGATTTGATGTTTTTATAGTAGAAGGAATAACATCTGGGAAACACCTTCAGGTTAAACTGAGTAGTAAAGGACTATTGCTGGGTCTTCCTGGTGTGGCAGAAAACTCGTCACAGTTATTTTCTGAAATTTGTTTTTCAATCATTTTAAAACACGTGACCAGTCCAGCTAAAATAACCGCGAAATCAACAAAACTTTGGAAACTGCCAATCAAAGCTAGATATTTCATTTCATTTCCTCCAGGCCGAGTAAAAACGTGATGAAACAATTCGTACTGACAAATTATGCTTCGCCCGAGTTTCCTCGGGATAATAATTAACTGCAATATATACAAACCCGAGATAACTCGGGATAATCAGGCAAGCGGTGTGAAGACTCCCCTTTGTCCGAGCACGCGCCAAAACAGCTGATCGTAGTACACCTGTACCTGGACAATAGCGTGGCATCGCAGTGTCGGGGATCTTGACAATCGGACTGAATAGACGAATACGGCCCTAATGGATCTCGTTAATGAATGCTCGGGAATTCCGTGAAGAGAGAGCCAGCGAATGAGAATTCAGCTAAAAAGTATAACTGTAACTTTAGCTGGAGTTCTCATGTAACTGGGATCTTAACTGAGAAAAAAACAGTGTCGGGACCGTAACTGACCCCCCAAGTATAAAAAGCCTACAATTTTGCAACTCAGGGCTTTTCGTCATTTTTTCGGTGGTGTGTTGACCTCGTGGAGGCTTTCGCCTTTTTTACTAGAGAGCCAGCTTGCCTGTTCGGGAGATTCGTAAAGTCAGCTCATATAGGGAGCGGCAGAATCTCGATACCGAACGGGGGATAAATTGGGTTTGATTGCACCCTGAAAAGTCTCCCCATTTGTAAGAGATTATTAATTCTCTTGTTTTTCTTTCGACTGTGATTGTCGTGAGGAAGTTTTATCGGCAACCATCCTTTGCAGTTCTAGATGATTTAGGAATTAACGCTCCTTTGTAAATAGCCGTATTTAATCCAGAATTAAAGTGAATTTCCAATTTTATTCTTTGACTGTGATCCATTATTCACGTTACCTCTCATTTGAGAATATTGAAGACGTCACAGCGGTAAAGAAAGGAAAAAATTCTAAAAGAATGCCACAGAATTAAAAAATTACGGTTTCGACTCGAAATGAAAGATTATTAATACCGCTGTACCATGCTATAAAATCTCTCTGTTTTTGGCGACATGTCGGAGGCGCCAAATGGATGCAACATTGTCAGTTTGAATTTAAATCACAGTTTATGCGCAGCGGTTCATTCACTTGTTAAATGCCGACATGTGGCTTCCATACAAGTTACATCCTCGGAAAGTGAGCAGGTGAAGAGAAAAAAAAATACTCCTTTAAAATACTACTCAAGCAACCGTTGGATAGAAGCCAAGCACAATGTAGGAGCTCTGTAAGGTCAAAGAAGTGTATTTAGCGTTTTCGAAACCCCCCGGGAAATGACACTGCAGTCGATTATTTTTAACTTCCTGCAGTTTCCGCGCAGAACCTAGTGGGTCAACATGGAACTTTAAATGGTTTTACGAAGTACCATTCGCAAATCCTCACGGTTGAGGGGAATTAAAAGAACGCAAAAGAGACACAAAATTTTTACGCTGCGTTAAATCCGCTTGAAAAACTCTGCAGATTTATTACTCACTTATTTGTTTAAATATTTCAGCCTTTAAATAATTTCACACAGCTAAACGTAAGTAATGACTGTTTTGAAACTGAAGAAATTATTCTGAATGGTATTTTCCCCCATTACGTATCTTTAAACAAATTTTACTGTGTTCATCAAATGCATTGTATAAATTATGTTTATATTGTATTTATATGCCTTTATTCCAGACTGCTTATACGACGCAAGTAATACGTTGAACATAAGTTGTTTTGATTTGCTATCACGCTAGTTATCAATCTTTGGATAAAATACTTAACTGCGGAAATACTGTATAATTATAGGCTTCGAGGATTTGATTCGATGATAATTAAATTACATTAAAATTATACACAGCATTTTTAATTGGAGTAGAAACTCGATTAATCAAGTAGTAATCAATTTTTACGATTAGTGGTCCATATTATTAAGAACATCTTTAATTTGGCTAAGGATATAATAGGCGACAATTTCTTTATTACTAAATATTTAATGTAATCTTTGGGGAAAAATTTATAATAAGCATTTGTTACATTCTACACTTTCCAGATAAATGAACACATTGTGTGCGGGTACATTTCGCAGCGGAATTGTACCGGGAGCGGGCGTTTTGGGCGTAAATTTAGTTATTCAGTTAAATCACAATAGATCGAAAATTATTTAATTTTTTAACTAAATATTTAATGTAATCTTTAGAGAAAAATTTATAATAAGCATTTGTTACATTCTACACTTTCCAGATAAATGAACACATTGTGTGCGGGTACATTTCGCAGCGGAATTGTACCGGGAGCGGGCGTTTTGAGCGTAAATTTAGTTATTCAGTTAAATCACAATAGATCGAAAATTATTTAATTTTTTAACCAACTCTTCGTATTTAATATTGAAATATATAAACAAATATATAAATAGAAATATATAAATATATATAAATAACAACCATAAGATTTTTGTAAACAAAAAAAAATATTTTTTAATGGATAAATTTATAATACTATCGTAAATATGAAAAATCAAATAAAAATAGTAATATATGGTTTTAATTTTTTCCCATTCTATGGTTCCGCATCGACTGGTGTAAAAACTAGATTTTATTTGTCTAAATTTTTCGAGAATCTATGTAGTAGACAGGAACATTCGGCTTCTTTTTCCTGTATATACCGTTATTTTTGTACCCACAAACAAACCATGTTGTTACACCTACCCGTACTAGTACATGACACGCGCTCAAGTATTAATCGTCAGAAAACGTACTAGTCCGGCATACAATATATTAAATTAGCTGGTTTGGTTTTGGAGAGCTACGGTCTACTTTTTGCAACTAGTGGACTAATGAGACCGGGACCTACTGCTTAAAGCCGATTCCGAACGGCTACGAAAATCCATGCCATAGCGGGACTCGAACCCACGAACTCCGGTTCCGTAGGCCAGCACCTTAACCATTCGGCCATCGTTCTTCATTAAACTAGTCGGAGAAATAGTTTGACGAAGGCTCAACTTGCCATAGGTGAACTAAAAATAGGAACTTTCTATCATACCATAGCAGATATTAATTACCTTTGACTAAGTCAATATAATTTTATCACGTTAAATTGGAAGAAGCGTAATAGATAGTCTTTATGGATAAATATGTTACAAATATATGGATTTATAAACACAAATAGAATACGTTTCCATTATTTCCCATGGGGTTTCTTCTAGTAAGCATTTCGTGAACTGTCTACAGGAAGAGTTAGAGATTCCTTGCCTGACGATACGCTGCTTGATTTATATTTTTTCACGTTTTATAATAATGTGCAATAATTTGTCTACAATCGATGTAATACCTATTTTAGGCGCTCATACACAGATGACGATAACATTCTATGTTTTCGACAAGAACATAGCATGTTATCATCATTTGTGTCAAGTCTTGACTCTGATATAAGCTCCAGTAAATACAGATTATACTTTTAGAAATTGTTATTCATTCGTACTTACCCGACTGGATTTCTTCTACTCATATTGAAGACAAAACGCTACCGAAGTCTAGTTGTTTCAAAACTGAACGGTAGATTAATGAAATGCAAAAGATTAGGTCATTGTAGCTTCACCATAATCCAAATTATATTCTCGTCAAAGAGTGCCAGAACTATGAACTTAATCGAAAGGAGGACATCTAAAGAGTGAAGCATTCTTCTGTCCCTTAATAGTACATTGTATGCATTCACATTATCTGATAAAAATGAAAGACTGAGCAAAATATTATGAGATGTCGGCAGCGTAGATGGTGTCACAAATTCAAGTGGAATGGGTTGTAGCGTCGATTCGTGGTGATTTTCGTAAAAGACTCACGACCACGGGCAACAATAATGCCCTTTATGTATCCTATGCCCTTTCAAGTGGAGAGAGCGTGCTTGAATTAAACTCAAAGATGTAGAATGTGTATATATATAGATGTGTGTGTGTGTGTGTCGTAAAACAGGGTGTACGACGGAAGGATAACCTGTTGGGGGGGATACAGAAAGACACTGTTTAAGTTATGATAGATATTTATTGCCAAAGAGTCGGTTAGATGGGCTCCCACTTCATTATAGGGACGGGACTAACTGCAAAATCACATAATCCCAGAAAGAATCTCCGAAACAGTCTCTGTTAGCTTATATCCCCATTTCGTTCAGAAATTCTTAAACTGGCCTCTAGGGTACTATAAAGTTTTAATTGGTTAGATCCCTTGTGGGGCCCCAGTGGTCAGTTTAGATTAGGGATTAAAGGGGAAAGAAGTAGAAAGAATGCGGGGGTTTTATACCCTTGCCTTTCGATGTGAAAGCGTTGAGAATTTTCTCAAGAGGCCATGAGGGCTATAAATTTACTTCGGTATTATTGATCTATCAAATTATACAATGTCTTCTGATAGTTTATTCTTTAACGGGCCGTTTAGGGGTTTTATACATAATCTGTACATTTGTTTACAAATTTAGTTGACTTTTCTCTTACACACACATATTATATATATATATATATATATATATATATATATATATATATATATATATATATATAAAATGTAAGTAATAAGTAACAATTATTGCTCCTTAAGTTCCTCAAAAATTTTCAAATTCGCGTTTTATTTTTTCATCTCAACTTTCTGATACACCTAAATTAAATAATGGATGTAATTCATTCTGAAGGTATTTTTCCACTTTTTTAATTTCTTTTTTCTTTTTAATTATTTATTTATTTATTTAAATCAAAGACCTGTTACTTGTCGTTTTTGTAAGTGGAAACTCGCCTGCATAATCTTGCGATTTTACACGCCATTGTATGAATTTTTTCAGTCAAATATATTTTCAGCCACAACAAAACCGCTATCTTGAGCTCTCTCCCATGGGAAGGTAGGCTACGTGAAAATGACTCTAGGGAAACAACATTTCATAACAGCACAGATGCACGAGGACTCTTAATTATGTAGAAAATGTTGAGAGTTCCTCTCACCACGAGATGATGAAAATAAATAATTGTTATTAAGTATTCACCTGGTTTTGCAGTTCTAAGTGAATGACTTCCTCGGCAGGACTCTGTAAAACGTTCAACATTGCAATTTACCGATTACACACACGTGTATATAATATATGTGTGTTTGTATATATATGTAATAGGACGAACTTCTCGATGGGTGGTTGCAGCCATGCCCATAAAAATGAAACCGTTTCAGCTAAAGACCTTTATTAAGATAACGTTGGAGGACGGGTTCCCACTCCATCGTAAGGACAGAACAAACTGAAGGGTCAGCTAGCATGAGTTATATGTACAAGATCCTTAACACCTGGGTCAACATCTGTGGGGAAAATATTTGCCCAACGACATCGTGCATCTGCTTTTTGTTTGAAAATTTCCTAAATTGTCCGCTAGGGCCATGTAGGGTTAAAATTGGCCAGGCCCCTTCTCTGAGGGCGTAAACTGTAGTTCCAGTGGTCAATTTAGGTTAGGGGTTAAAAAGGGGAATGCAAAATAACGTGGGAATTTCTAGCCCTTGATTTAAGTTATGAAAATCCTTGAGAATTTTCCTTATATATATATATATATATATATATATATATATATATATATATATATATGTATAGACTATCATAAAAGGCTAACCCATCCTTGAGAATAGGAGCAATATGGTCTGCTATTTTGCAAGACGAAGGCTTATGAGACCTGGACCTACTGCTTAAAGCCGATTCCGAATGGCTAAGAATGACCATACAAAGAGTGGGATTTGGGCACATGAACTCTGGTACTGAAGAGCTGTGAAATACTAATTCGGCCATAGTTCGGGAACATGAGTTAGGAACTGGGACAATATATTTATCAAACAATCTAAGAGTTTATTAGAATCCTCAAAGCAATAAAGTCACATAAAAAACTCAATAATACTAAAGGCTTTTGAATTTGTTGATATCTAGGTAGTAAAGTTATCATTAAAGATCGCTTTACGAAATAACCTATATATTAGTGGTCTTATAAGAAAAAGGCTTGTATAATGGAGAATTAATGATTTAGCTTCCTGCAAAAATTACAACCACGGAATATAGCCTCTACCCTCACAATGTACTTATGCATCTGAAGGACGTTTCATTACGCATTTGCTATATAAAGGTGTTATTTTCACACTAAGCTTAATTTCCTATGATTACTTCGCACGCTTTGGTCTTAAGAGATGCATGAATGAAAAACGGGCAATTACGATTTGAGATATCTCAATTTTTGAAGGACGTAACGATAATTTTTGGATATCACACATTAACGATAACAGTCAGATTGTTCTGTATTTCCTTGTTACAAAAGGAAATATTTTTTATATCAAATTGCGAGGATTTAAAGTAAGCTTAACTCCGAAGGTCGTTTAAAACTCACGATCTACATCTAAAGTAATAAAAACTTTTGACCTTAATTTTAAAATGTAGAAATCTTTTGGTAACACTTGTTTGTTGTATTAGTATTGGTGTTATCAGATTATATTTTTTTATTTGTTCTTTAAAGAACCAATGATCATTATGCACAATGTTACAACTTACCACAGTGGTGTATTTAAATTATGTTAGGTATCAGCAATATTCACAGCTTAAAAACATTAGTTAAGTACCCATTCACAAAGTAAATTGTAAAACATAAATGATTTAACGGAAGGTTTATAATTAAAAGACTGTAAAATTCTTATATACAAGAAGACATAAATTTCGATTTAATAATAATTCTCGAGGAAAAGTATCAGTATATTTTAAAATTCTAATACGCTAAAGTAATATAATTTATGTCTACAGCTCCTGAATATATACAGATACAATTGAATAAGATCTTGATAAAATGCATGACGTCCAATATATGGTCAAATAAATTATTGAGTGCTTTACTAGAAACTCGAAAGAATAAGACCGAATAAGTATGGCTTATTCAGTAACTTAATTCGTATATTCGAATCTTACCGCAAGCATGAATTTTTGTATCCCTTTGTAATTGTTTATAAGCAGTATATCTCGGTCTGATTAGGTTATTGTGTTGAAAAAAAAATTAACCTTAGCAAAAACCAATGAATTCAAACCTAGCTAATCGAAACAGGTATTAGACAAGAAACATGAATATTCAAGTACCTCGGTATATTAAACTGTATGCCTCGGTATATTATAATAAATGTATTGACATGAGGTCGACAATATACGTACCTATGTACTATGCCAAGTGTCGGCAGACTACGGTTCCTAAGCCGCTTGTGGGTCTCTTTAGATTTATACCTCTATGAATTGCTCACAAAAAGGGCCTTCTGATATCTACGAGAACTTTGATATCATTGACAACTTAGTGTTATCTATTGAAGATTTTCCGACTCTTATGCTACGCAAACAAATGTTCTAAATCATCTTTTTTAGTTGAGGTTTTTGATTCAAAATATTTGATTCATTTGCAGACCTTTATATTTCGGTGTAAATTGCAGGGCAAATTTTACCCACCTAGCATTTTGGGGTTACCTTGCTAAACATAATTTCAAACGATCTACATAAATAATTTTAAAAATAATTTATTTTTTGGTTATAGAGTGGTCTAAATTCATACCAACTTCGAGGTCAAAATTTTTTAACAGTTTCAACATCATATATATTTTGTGTGCGAGAAAGTAAGTAAAAACAATTTCATAGAAAATATGTCTGGCATTAACAGGGACGACAAAAAAGGAATAGTCTAAATGACACGTAATGGCATGTTAGGTGACAACTTGTATCGGCCTAATTACAATATCAAGCATATGCGAAATACTTTAGAACTGCATTCGTTTAATAAGCTCTAGATATTTCATATAAAGCACACTTATCAATTACCTTTGACTGATCACTACTCCGCCTGTAAACTATCTCACTTTCCTTCTTTTGGAGAGAAGTAATTACTATCTAGCAGAGGTAATTAAGACGTAATTTCTTATTTTATCTTTAGTGTCTAATCACTATGACACGAATTTACCCTTAGGTTGACAGCCTATTCAATCAGTTTGGAAACTTATATATGCACAGTTAGTGAAGAGAGAAAAAAACGCCATCACAATAATTAGGGTTCAGTCAAAATTCATGATTTATTACGAGAAAGGCATTTACCTAATATACAAAAGTTTGCAATCAGAACAAGCAATCTTATTGTTTTTCTTTTCAAATGCCTCTCTGAAAGTCAATTCACCCGAGTATAATCATTTAATTTCATAGGAGTTACATAAACTATAAAAAAGGCGTTTGGTATAACTTATGTAAACACAACAAAATAAATTAAAGTACACTTAAATAAACATTTATTTCTCAAAGAATGCTGCTTAATGGTATTCCGTGATTTCACGTTAGAGTCTAAAACGGTATCTTCATTCTCGTTCCATTTTTTATTTGATAAGAATCTCATCTCGGGAAGAAAATTGCCGGAGAATAATAGTAATAATAAAGCATTGAAATCGCGAAGGTCACTTCAATAATCGAAGATTCAATCATCGTGATATAAACATAATATGCAGATAAAGATCAAAGCGTTTCTGTATTTCCTCGTTGCTTTTCCAAACACGCTCTGACAGTTCAAGCGATAACAATCTATCTTCCCGGTGTCTACTATATGAAAGCAATGCATCCGACGAACTCCAATAAAGCAAATCTGCGAAAGGCACCTTATGGCCGCAAGTTATGAATGCCAAGCGAGTGACGCCCATTACTCGTGTCTTTGTGAGACGAAGGCAACAGACATGACCTCGGAGTTGTTTCAGTTCGGGAGAGAGTAAATAAACATCGCTGCAAATCGACCTGCGGAAACGTGAAGGAACTGTGTGTTACTCCGTGGAACACCTTGAAGACAGAGCGTCAAGAAATGACCGACGGCGCCCGAAAAGGAAGCCCAAGTTGTTTAAACCTGTAGTTAACTCATAAAACGAAAATTAAAGAAAAAGTATAATGTTATGGATTGTTATATCTATTTAAAATGGTATTCTAGATCTGCGGTCGGTAAAATTTAGAACTTCAAGGGCCACTATATATAAAATTTTTATTTAGCGGAGCATAATTTATATGAACTTAAAATAAAAAAGAGTAAATATATTTATAGAATAACAACCAAAAACTTTTATATTATTAATATGAAATATATATATTAAAAGAAGAAAAAGTTACATCGTAAAAAACTTAGTTATGAGTTTAGTTATGCATTTAAAGTTTTTTTTAAAAACTTTAGGTATGCATTACACATTTTTAGTGTGGCATACAAAAAAATAATAAAAAGCATTGAAAAAAGTAATAAAAAACATAATCATAAGTTCTGTTAGTTTTCCCTTTTTTAATTTGAATTTTAATGAAACTTTTTTAGTTGTGTTACAGCTTACAACAAATAATCATCCGTTTTATCTGACGACCAACAAAGATTTTTCACGAATCACATTTGGCGACTGCTGTTCTAGATCATAAGAAAAAATAATTTGCTCAACAAGACTCTTTTAAGCAAAATTCAAAAATCTTCATAAGAGGTTTGATTAGCTGGGCATTGGGGGCTCCTCCAATTACATGTACATTGAGAGGAATGAAACAAAACTAGAAGTGTATTTAGATAAGTTTCATACAATGCTATTATTAGTAAAGTAACAAAAACTTAACACAAACAAAATAATTTTTTATTTACTTCTCCAATAAATCTGAGACATCCACTTTTCAGTTTTATGTTACCAACTGATATCCTGAATTAAATTGTATTTGAAATTACAGGTTTCATGTAAGTCATTTCTGAAGATTAAATGTACCCTTGCCCTCTTGGCATCAATTTATTTAGCTAGGAATAGTGCCCTCGAATGAAAAAATTGGAAGGACTACACAGGATTTCATACTCTTTGTGTAAACCTACTAAATGTACTTTAAAGAAAACTATTTCTAAAATATGAAATGCTGATCTAATTCTTTTTGTGACAAGTAAACTACAATGCTCATTCATATATGACATGGAGGCGCAAACTTTTTCAGAACGAGCGAAAAAACGAAAGAAAAAGTTTAGCAGTCTAATATAATTAATTTTAAAATTTTAACAATTCTAATAAATATTTTCAAGTCCATTTAACTTTAAGAGCACTAAGCTCTAGATCAACTTTGCTCTTTTAAGGAAACATTGAGGAATTTTACGAATATCCACAATAATCTAAACAAAAAACATTTAAAAAAAATAATTTCACCACTATTCACAATGGCGCTATTTGTCTGCCATCTCCATGTCAAATAAGTAAGATTAGAACTTGTGTAAGAAGCACTGAACGGTGCATAGTAAGAATATTCTTTCAAATGTAAGCTCTACTCCATTTATATTGAATTATTATAGTTAACGTAAAAAAGACTTCATATTTATATATTTACCAATTTGAAATTACACCACTATTATGTATTTAATTAAACCAGAGCGGACAGTGATTAGCCTGCACTTGAATTCTAAATAAGCATCTTAAGTTTATATAATTGATTATATTGTATTAATATTTTATATTTTGTTAATTTGGCAGCTAGTCGTATAGGACTTTCAGGCAGACTGGAGCTAGTTAATGGGCCGTTTGCCCATCCTTGTTCTAGGACAGACATGCCCAACCCGCGGCCCATGGGCAGCATGAGGCCCATTTAAAAACTTATTGCGGCCCAATTGAAGATTTCAACTGTCTATATAGTTTTAGTCATTTTGACTATATGCAGTTGAAACATAGAATTTTAGTTGTTAATGTTTGCAATAATAAATATCACATATTATGTGCGTTAAGACTTGATAGTAACCAACGTAAATCTGGTCCTTGAGTAGGATTGGACAGGTTACGTTGATATTTGAGTGACCATAAAAACTTCAAATATTCTACTGAAATCGCAAAATTACTTGAAGAATTCAATGCTAGATTCTCATACATGCAAAAGTTTGAGGAAATCTTTAAAATATTCTTAGCTTCATTTAATGTAGAGGTTGAATTAGCACCTTCAAATTTACAAATGGAATTAATAGAACTGCAATCACACATTGAGCTAAAATGCCTCTACGAAGAGAATAAGATTGGGTATTATCAAAAATATATCGTCGAAGATATATTTCCAAATTTAAGACGATTGGAAATGTGCATTATATCAGCATTTGGAACTACTTATCGCTGCGAATCATTTTTTTTTCCAAATTAAACCTGGTATAAACAAAGTGTCGCAGCAGGTTGTTTGATAAAAACATGACCAATCAGCTACGATGCACGTCGACTACATAATCCGTTAACAAAATATCTAGTAAAATACAAAAACAAATATCACATTAATTTTAAAATAATACAAGTGGTAGTTCTTGTTAATAAACAACAATATATATTTATAGTATAAATATAATAATAGTATTTTAACCCTCATGATTAGGGAGGGAGGTAAGGTGTTGGGGGTGATTATAAATACAGTATAGATAATGTTTATTGTCGTTGTAGTTATAATATAGGTATAGCACAACTTTTATGTACAGTCGCAGCTGGCACTGTAAAAATGTATATTTTGATTATACGATAATAAAATATTTTGAATAATTAGTTGTTTTATTTTTATATGTGCGGCCCATCTCAGTTCAGTAAATTATTTTTTGGCCTACCAACCGATTTGGGTTGGGCACCCCTGCTCTAGGAGAAATATGATAAAAAAAGTCCTAGTATTCTTTAGCTGAAAAGAATACTAGGACTTTTAGAGAAAACGACAAGTATGATATGCTAAGTCATACATACCTTGTTATTCAAATCTCTATAAAACGGATGGTAGTCGGACAAATAAGCCCTACTTTTTTCTGCCTAAAATATGAAGATATTTACGGCCCTCCAAAATTGATAGTCAAAGCATAAATCTTTAATAAGAACAGTAAATAGTGAACTAAGAGCTTCGCCACTGTATTTTAAAATATTAGACACACAATCCCTGTTTGCGATCGTAAAAGATACTTTATCTAACATTTTGAAAGTTCCTTTATTTACTTTCCAGCAATAAACTTAATTTGTATTTGAAATATTTTTTAAAGACAGCTGAAGGAGGAAAACCAAATTATGTAAAAGATCGTAAAATAATGAGAATAATAGAAACAAAGAGAGGAAATAACAAAAACAAAAGCGCATCAAAAAGTTTCCTGTAAGAAAAAAAGGAGAAAAGAGAGAAGGAACGTCATTACACCTGCTTACTGCTTACAGGATATCAAGACAATGCAGCACCCAGGAAATACCAAATTTACATTCTCCAAAGAAAGCAAAGATAATAAATGTATACAATTCACATTAGGAAATATTTTCTCTTATCCCGGGAGTTAAAAAGCCAAGCCAAGTTCAAGGTTCTCAGATACAGCTGATTTATTACTATTTTTATTTTTTTAAAAATTACTAAGTAGATGGGACTGTACCTACAGTAATACTTCCTCCTATCTCTGCACGAATTTTCATAGCTGTCTGAAATTACGCATTTTTTTCTTTGGAACGAGATGTAGACAAGCTATGATTGAGCGTGAAAAACCTTTGACCGTAGATTACAATGTGTCGCCAGGAGGTTTGAGCTAGCAATGAAGCTGACATGTCCTTGCTGAGCATTTTGATGGGTCCCTTCGGTAACTTCGTTGAAAAAAATATCTATAAAAGTTTTGTTGCCTTGAAAGTGTCGTATTATGGAAGTGTTATGTTCGGAAATCATCCAGAGTGAATAGAGAATTCGAGGAAAAGATCAGGGTCATAAAAGTTCTGAGTCAAAAGAATAAAGAAGTTGGGTCCGTGATGTAGGTAACCTGGAGGAAAGTTCGAAATATTATGTAATCAATTAAATACAGGATGTAAATTGTTGACTAAGAAATTTACGCTATTCAATACAAATGCATAATTTTGTGTAACACGAGATTAATTATAGAAGCTCAAGGAGATGTATGATTGAACTTGACAGAAAGTTTGTAAAGTCTACAGGAAGGAAGAGATTTTTGTTAGAAACTTTTTTCAGCTCAGCCTATTTAATTCAGATACTCAATTTAATTAGCAGTACGATTCAAGAAAGAAAAGATGTTTATTCGAAATTTTTTCGCCTAAGACTCAGCCCATTCAATTTAAAAACTCAATTTAATTAGTAGTAAATTTTTTTTGTAAAAAAAGAAAGAAAATTTTATTTAAAACTTTCTTTCCTAAATTTCCCTCTTTCAATTCAGAAATTCAACTTAATTTGCAAATTTGCATTAAAATTCTAGATAGCGAAGAAGAGATTTTTATTAGAAATTTTTTTCTCAATTCTTGGCCCTTTTGACGTACTAAAGCAATTTAACACGTTGACTGCTATGGGGGGTCACCGGTGATCCTCACACGAAAACTGCTTCAAGCATGGTTTTATAACTCATTTTATCTGCTGTAAATAATATTTAAGCATAATATGCATGCGCATAATGAAAAGTTCACGCAGCAAATAATAAAAGTACATAACACGTTGACTGCCATGGGGGGTCACCGGTGATCCTCACCACGAAAACTGCTTCAAGCATGGTTTTATAACTCATTTTATC
Organism: Pardosa pseudoannulata; assembly: GCA_032207245.1. NCBI lineage: Eukaryota > Metazoa > Arthropoda > Arachnida > Araneae > Lycosidae > Pardosa > Pardosa pseudoannulata. Next base: position 25,564,254 of record CM063504.1, on the reverse strand, counting down.
TGCTGCAAATAATATTTAAGCATAATATGCATCGCATAATGAAAAGTTCACGCAGCAAATAATAAAAGTACATAACACGTTGACTGCCATGGGGGGTCACCGGTGATCCTCACCACGAAAACTGCTTCAAGCATGATTTTATAACTCATTTTATCTGCTGCAAATAATATTTCAGCATAATATGCATCGCATAATGAAAAGTTCACGCAGCAAATAATAAAAGTACATAACACGTTGACTGCCATGGGGGGTCACCGGTGATCCTCACCACGAAAACTGCTTCAAGCATGATTTTATAACTCATTTTATCTGCTGCAAATAATATTTAAGCATAATATGCATCGCATAATGAAAAGTTAGCGTCGGCGTCTTTTGCAAACCATCGAAAATGCGTCTGGCAGTCAACGTGTTAATTATCAATAAAATTTACTAATCAACAGACTTATAAATTTAATTTGAAAATAAAAAATTAACACCGGATAATTTTTAAAAGGCAAATAATTGTAAAGTTAAACAGGATTATTCAGAGAGTGTTACAAACACCATTTTTCTAGTAGTCCAAGAAAATGGCAACCACGAGAATTTCACCTTAAGGCTAAGGTATTTGATTCGAGTCTCTTAGTTAATATTAATTTTCAACATTAAAATTAAAATTTTCGATCTTCGGTATTAAACTGTAACCTTTTTATTTTGCAGCGTTTTTAAATTTTAAAATTGGCATGATAAATATTTTAACACCACAGAATTTGTTATGTAACGAAGACATTAAAGATCTATTTTAGAGATATTTATCACCAAAAGAGAGTTTTTAGTAACTTATTTTGCTATGAGTAAAGTCATAATTTCAATTACTTATGAAATTTGTCATACAAATATCACAATAGTATAACATTTTTATAAAGTTACTACAGTATGTTTTGATAATTATATGTAGAAATTCTTGTATAAGTTATGTATAAGTTTTCCGACTTATTTTGCTTATTTTATTACCTGTTCACCTGTCGAACAATGGCTGAACAAGAGAGAGCTAACTTACAGTAATAGAGACTATGGGATGGAATTCCACTGTTGGCATGATCGCCAGCTTCTTTTCAGAAAAAAGCTTTAAACAGTAGGTACTGATCTAAAAGGAGCTCTTAACACATTGTATCGGGGTACAAGGGAATTGTACCGGGAGCGGGCGTTTTGTGCGTCAATTTAGTTATTCAGTTAAAACTCAATAGATCGAAAATTATTTAATTTTTTAACCAAATTTTCTTATTTTATATTGAAAATATAAATAGAAATATATAAATAACAACCATAAGATTTCTGTGAGCAAAAAAAAAATATATTTTTAAGTGGATAAATTTATAATAGTATCGTAAATATAAAAAATCAAATAGAAATAGTAGTATATAGTTTTAGTTTTTTCGAATTATGTTATATATAAACATTTTTACATTATAAAAAGTGATTTGGTTTGGAGCGCTACGGTCTACTTTTTGCAACACGAGGGCTAATGAGACCGAGATCTACTGCTTAAACCCGATTCCGAACGGCTACGAACATCCATGCCACAGTGGGATTCGAACCCACGAACTCCGGTTCCGAAGGCCAGCACTTTAACCATTCGGCCATCGTAAAAAAAAGCAATTATAAAATTAATAATGTTCCTGTATATACCGTTATTTTTGTACCCACAAACAAACCATGTTGTTGCTCTAACCCTCACTAGTAAGTGACCCGCGTTCTAGTATCAATCATCAGAATACGTGTTCCGCATACAATGTGTTAAGTTGCAAAAAGTAGAGCACATGATCTTTAACAGAAAATGCCAATGATTTGACTTTTCCTAGATTCAAATAGAAATGGACTTTATAGCAATTCTTCGCAATTTACTGTGTGTGGGCAAAATATTCTGTTATTTCTTCCCCAAATACTACCTACGTTCAACAGCAGTTTTAGAACTTTTCACAAAGACATGCCTATTACGAATAGGATACAGGCATAATGAAGCCGAAATTACATCGCGAAAACATATACGGACAACATATATGAAATATTACCGCAGAGGCAGCTGTCATGGACCGAAATTATCGTTGATAAGCCACACTCGTAATTTCCTTTCATTAAATCAAAGCCATCAGCGGGTCAACAAGGAAGGTTGGGAGCAGTGTTACAAACTCGACACGATTTGAGGATTTCGCCCAATAACTCAATCGATTGGCGAACAATAGAACCGGTTTTCAATACACACCAAGAAAGAAATTTCATAACAATTACCAGAGAAGAAATTTCAAAACAATCTCGTTGGAACACGGTCGGTGCGGAAAAACAAAGAAATAAAAGGGGTTCTATTTACAAATGGAGAACTATGCAAAAGTAGGTGAAGTTCTGTTAAGAAAATAATAATTTAAATACTCTATTTAATGATTAAAAGAGGATCTGTGTTATGCAACAGACTTTATAAAAAAATTCTCAAAAGGCAGTATTAGAATAATGTTTTGAATGAAAGTAACTTTTATTGGAAGTTGGTGAAATACCTGTGAAGTATTAAACAAATCTCAAATGAAACGAACGTTAATCTGCAGAGCTGTGGTTAGAATAATTGATCCACATTAATCCCTATTTTTTCGGCATAGTTAATTAATAAGTATCTTTAGTACATTCTGAAGTAATAGAAATGAACTATCAGGGTTCTATCACGAAACTTTGAACACCCAACCTGGAAATCATGGGATTCTATAAATACTTGTACACATTTGTCTATCTATATACCTATTTATATATCTATATCGATTTATCTTAATCTATCTCTCTAAATATATCTATCTCTCTAAATCCATCTCTCTAAATCTATCTATCCATCTCTCCCTGTATCTCCTTTATCCATTTATCTCTCCCTATATCTCCTCTACCTATCTATCTATTTCTATATATATGTAATGGGCATTTTAACCCACCACAAATTAGAAAACGGTATTTATTTTGAATTGGATGCAGTCATTAGCAGTCGATTGGTCGTATAGAATACATGGAAAGGTTGAAAATAGAATTCCGTTTATTTTAGAATCTCGTTTACCGGGCTTCCGCGTGTGAAAAACAAGTACATGTCTTTACTTAGTTTGTCCTTGATGTAAGTGGGGAATGCCAATCAATATTCTCATTAATAAAGTTAGATCATATATATATCGTCCTTGCCCAGTACTGCCCCATCGGGCAAGTCAGTACTATTTTTATACACAGAATATATAATAATTATATATATATATATATATATAATATATTTTACAGTATTTATTATATATATACACACACATATATATATATATATATATATATATATATTTATATATATATATATATATATATACATCTCTATATATACATACACGTTCACATGTAAACACAGCAGTAATAAAAACGCGATGAATTACCATGCTTGAATCAGGGGCTGACTGCAATCCATGTTCCTTTTACAAATTTATTTATTTTATTCAGAAGAACTAGAATTGTAAAGTTATAAGAATTGCGGAAAAACTTATAAGTATCATTCGTTGGTCTAAACTTTAAAAAGTCTTTTGTAAAAAAAAGAAGTTTTCTTTTTTCAATAACTCCGCAAAAAACAGCGGTGACTGAAAAATGAACGACGTAAAGGTGTCAATCATATTCTTCCCACGATACTTGAAACTGAGCGAACTTCTGGAGTAAAAGGATTCTGAAAGGGGATAGGACACTTCATTACGCAACATCGATTTCCATTTTGAGTAAATATAAATAATCGAATTCCGAGAATAAGAGCCACATCTTTGTAACAGATAGAACTTTGTTAAGGGAAACCCAATATGACGTCTGTCCCCGGCAATCTGGAAAACGATTTTTTATCACCGATAAGGCGAAAGATAAATATTTAAGTATTTTTTTCTTCACCGTAATATATTACCAAATTATAAATTGGATTATATTACGAAATAATGTATTCAGTAAACTGCGGAATTTAAAACATAGCAGAATAGGTAAGAAGTTTTTTATAGATATTTCAAATATTTCACAACTATACTATTTCGCGTTTTTCATATCATAGAAGTAATTATTTGTTACAAGTGATTAAATATTTCAGTATGTTGACTAATTTCAATATTGGTTTGAATTAATTTACGACATACATATTTAGAGCCTATAAATAATAATGTTAAAGCTTTTATATACATGTAATATGGGCGAGATACACTAAAAAGTACAACACATTTCATTTCTGGTGACGATACGTCAAATCAATACAACAGTCCGAAAACTTCTAGAACATCGTGCACACACACTTTTTAAGTAGGGATTTCTCAGGTAAAAAGACTACAAATAATCCCTAAGCACATTTGATCATGTGATAAAAATATCCATGTCTAAAGAGAACAAGTTTACTATTGGTCAAAGAAGTACAGACAGAGGCTGGATTAAGTCTATAGCATGTTTGGAGGGAAAAATCAGAATTTCAGAGCAAACCACAATAACGTAATTTATCTACAAAAATTATTAAAATAATTTTAAAATATGTAAATAAGGGATTTTAATATTACATACTTAAGAGCCGACTCTTCACCATTAGCCGCCAGCGTGCAAGATAGTATTTGACCACCTCCTATCAGTATAGATTCCTACCGTAACTTAGCCCAATAAATAGAAGTTTACTATTATATTTATACTAGACAATGCGACAGACGTTGTCATGTTTTAACGCTGTAAAACCAAAAATTGTAAAATGTTTTTAAATAAATTATAAATTGAACCGTTTTGACGGAAGAAAAAATTTAAAAAATACTTGACACCACTGCGCATACAGTCATCACAAACCTAATTGGATTAAACTAAAATTCCCACATCGCCTGTACGGAGATTCCATCCTGGGATTTCTCGTACTAAAACCCGTTGCGCTGACCGCTGCGCCACAGATACGTTGATAGCGAAGGGATTCAAATGGCATTATAGTGATATCAATAAGAGTGCAATTCTGGATTTTTAATAAAAAAACATTTTCTATCGGATTAAATTGTGAATCTAACCCATTCTCGAATCAACTTGATTACACACACAAAATTTCACCAAAATCAGTCTAGCCGTTTAGAAGGAGTTTTACTACAAACACACGGACAGAAAAATTTTATATATAAAGATGAGAGTAACAGTGCAGTCCGGAAAAGTTTAACATTGAGTTTTGATAACCGAAAATACGTCGAAACTAATTCACTTATACTTCAATGTATGTATGTACAAAGTTTATAATTTAAAGATAATTTACTAAAATACTTTCTAGTCTACAGTCCCCTTTACCCTTTAGCAAGAGTACTAAATACAGGTATAAATTTGAAACGTCTATTAAAAGAAAAAAAAAGAAATAATTTGTTCATGTACCTATAGAATAAAGTCAAACTTTCGCTGATAAATACCAATTTAATTCACTCGAAAATAAAAGTCAAAGAGATTAAGAATAACATATCAACACTTATAAAGCCATTTCATGATGTTCTTCCCGCTAAAATTTATAATTATCGGCTGCATAGCTTGCCTTGCCCACCATTTCATGACTAATTAAAAACCTATTATTATACCTGAGAGAGACCTTAATGTATTTCTGCTTCGTTAATTTAAACAACATGCTTACGGAGAGGGGAAAAAAGAAAGCGTTAATTTCGATACTCTTGGGCGTGAGCAAGTGTTTTTTCAAGAATGAGGCGTGTAAATTGAGTAGGTGGGTTGCTTACATCATAACTTAATATAAATACCGAATAGACTAGAGTAAAAAGAAAATATGAGAACGCTCTTGTTATTCTTAGATTGTTATTCATGACTTAAGTCTTATTTAAGATCTAAAACTAAATTTAAAAGTAATTTGTTTTAATGAATTTTACATTAGGATGCGTTGTATGTATATATATTTAACAACAAAAAGTGTGGTACAGATTTAGTTGGCAAGACCCTGAGACGTTCTCTAACTGAATAAAATGTCAGTTTTTCAGGGTAATAAGAGAAAATAAAGCATCCGAGAAGAATTTATAATTAAATATCAGACTAGCCACCCGAAATTATTTTAAAGTGTTTAATTTTAAGGGTTTTCTTAAATTTTGTTAACACGTTGTATGCGGGACACGTACTGATACGTTTTCTGACGATTGATACTTGAGCACGGGTTACGTACTAGTACGTTTTCTGACTGTTGATACTCGAGCGCGGGTCACGTACTAGTACGTTTTCTGACCATTGATACTCGAGCGCGGGTCACGTACTAGTACTGGTTAGTGTAACAACATGGTTTGTTAGTGGATACAAAAATAACGGTATACACATGAAAATGAAGCCGAATCTTCTTGTCTACTACATAGATTCTGGAATGTAAAAATGTCTATATATAACATAATTCGAAAAAATTCAAACTATATACTACTATTTCTATTTGATTTTTCATATTTACAATGCTATTATAAATTTACTCACTAAAAATATATTTTTTGTTTACAAACAAAATCTTATGGTTGTTGTTTATACATTTCTATTTATATATTTTTTTATATATTTCAATATAAAATACGAAAATTTGGATAAAAAATTAAATAATTTTCGATCTATTGAGATTTAACAGAATAACTAAAATTATGCGCAAAACGCCCGCTCCCGGTACAGTTCCGCTGAGAAATGTACCCGCACACAATGTGTTACGTGAACGTACGTTATGTGACTGTATTTTCTTCATTTTAGCCCCTTCATTTTAGCTTTGAAGTGACCACTCATATTCGAGATCAAGCCTTAACTGCAATTCTGCCCCGCTTACATTTCTCTAGAGCTCTGTGAACTACTACAGAACAAAACCTCTAGAAACTAAAACAAAAAGCGAACGGCCGAACGATGGCCGATTGGTTAGGGTGCTGGCCTTCGGTACCGGAGTTTGTGGGTTCGAATCCCACTATGGCATGGCTGTTCGTACCCGTTCGGAATTGGCTTTAAGCTGGCTTTAAGGTCCCGATCCCATTAGCCCTCTTGTTGCAAAATAGTAGACCGTAGCACTCAAAAACAAACCAAAAATCGAATGCGCGTTTCAAGAAAGCAAAATTTAGCAATACTTGGAGACTGTTGTAGACTGTTAACATTTCTAATTGTTGGGAATTAAAAAAATATATATTTCTTCCTTACAATATGACCTCATTATAAGTTAATGATATTCATCCGATACATTTAACTTTCAGTCAGATTTTTAACCGTGACTGAAAACCGTATGTAAATTTCCTACCGCATCTGTATATTTAAGCCTGTTCAGCGTGGTTGGCTGGGGGCACTTCTAACTTATGCTGCTGTTGAATAGCATGCCTAATTTACATGTATTATTTTATGTAATAAGTCAATGCATATATTATTTTTATTAATAAAATTTTAACTAAAAGCATTCGAAGTGGAAGTGTTATGAAATCCGAATACTTCATGAATCCTCTGATGCCTCTGCAAATTTAGAAGTGTTGGAAAATTACATGAGATTTAACTAATTTTCCATCACTAATCCAGAACGTAATACTCGCGATGACCGAGCGAAGAAAAGAGCCTCCTTTCAGGAGATATAGTGAACTCCTAGGAAGATAAGTGCTCACTTAAATATAACTGTCATTAATGAATACCACCAGCTTGTCTGCCCACTGACCGACAAACAAATCTTTTGTATTTCTCATCGGTAAAGAATTAATTAAGCCTTATAATAAAATATAAACGGAAAATCGTAGGAAAAAAAACTGGGACCAAAGAAATAGAACGTCAGTATATGCATGAATACACGATATATGCCTTTGCAGACTCTCCCCAAGCTATTCCCGACTGCTATGAGACTCTTTGAATCTAATTTAACTAGCATATAGCCTGTCATATGACGGGATCAGTAAATTTTTAAATTTCCAGAATTTTTAAGTACCCCATGAGGCAAGTAAAGAAAAAAAGGTTTGTTTTTTGGCTGAGAATTATCTTGCAACGAAAAATAATCAATGATTAAATTTAAAATTATCACATTTGTACCTAATCTATTATTTAAGCCAAATATAAAAGAAAATTATTTATGTAATATCTAAGTTCATTGATAAAACGTATGAAAATAATGCAGACGATATTTAAATAATTTAAAATAAAAATGATTAAATGAGATGGTTAAAGGAATGACGTCATAATGCTAGAAAAAATGTTATTTTTACCTATTTATTATGCGATAAATTGAAAATTTTAATCGCCTGCTCTTAAAATGGGTTTGGTTTGGTTTGGAGCGCTACGGTCTACTGTTTTACACACGAGGGCTAATGAGACCGGGACCTACAGCTTAAAGCCGATTCCGAACGGCTACGAACAACCATGCCATAGTGAGATTCGAACCCACGAACTCTGGTACCGACGATCAGCGCCCTAACCAATCGGCCAGTGTTCGGCCTCTTAAAATGGGGCTTGATATAATGGCATTAAACACTCGAAAAGGGGGAAGGGGTAGATTTCGAACGTTTTAAAGGTGATAGTATTTTTCGCTGTGATATGAAGCATACTTATACAATTTTATTTTAGAATCGGATAGATAGTTTAAGAGAAGATGAATTTTACTCGCTTTGAATTTTGTTAACCCTAACTCATCATGAATTTATGAGTTAGGGTTAACCATAAATTCTTGATCCTCTATCCGTTCCAGGTCCAACCGCTTCATAAATTCGACGACAGATGGACAGACAACTTAAGTTATTATTATATAGGGGATTATTTAATTGGATCATGCTAAAAAAATCTTTCTTTTACACAACAATAAAAACTGTTTTAAGAACAACGGTTCACAGACTGATCTTTTCCTTTGATTCGCATATAATAAGAGCACGATGCGATCAAGAATAATATGTTTATTGTACATTTTCCCCCGAGATTGCAATTTCTGTCGCAACACTAAACCTATATGTACAGAGTAATTAGTAGTTCAAACATACCATTTTACTTTCTGTCGTTTGTTATAAAAAAAAAGATCAGGGCTATATCGTCGTTAACGAAGAAGCGTCTGCTAGAAAACTTATAAGTGTACTTAAAAGAACAACGCCTACACAAACGCTTGAAATTCAACCTTGTGTTATTTTAAATTTTACTCACTCAGCACGGAAATGAACGTAATTTTTTCAAAATAGTGTGTGAAAATTTGCTTTTATTATTAGATGAGAGGAAGAGAAGAGCTATAAGAATATCTTGAGTAATTTATCTTAAAAATAATCAGAAGTAGACGGGAGTTTCCCGCAGAGATATTCAGTGATGAATAAATAAACACTTGGGCATTATACGTAAGAATTTAAATTGCATTTTATTCAAATGTTAAACATAACTCATTTGATCATTTATTTCCTTTAAACACGGGATATCAACTCATCTTTTAGTAGTCAACCCGATTATTTTCGACCCAATATGGAACATCGACTAATAGAATATAAATTTAAGAGAATGCATGACAAGTTTCAAAACGCTTTTATTTAACTTCACTTATGTGTCAGTTGATATTTTGAAATCAGTTTTTAAGTACATTCCTGACTAGTTAGAGTTTGCAAATTTTGCACATAGGCTGATTTCCGGTGACCTGTAACATTCAATCATAAATGAAGATTGAAGAAAAAATATAAAATCACTTTGGTAAATGCAAAAAACTATTCAGCGTACTTGGAATCCCAACAGCAGAGATTTTGAACTAGTATCTCCATCTATTTGTAAGCGGCATAACTAAAAACTTAAAAATTTTTTTTTGCTTTTTTTTCTTGTTAAATAAAAGCGATTTAAAAAATACTTTTTTATATGTCTAACTTGTTATTTGAAAAACAAGGAACGAGAAAAATGCAAAAGTAAATGATTTATTCAGTCCTATATTTTTTCTGGAGAAATGCTTTTTCGTAAGAAAAATAAGGCTCAAAGAATTCCAAGCGGCAGTAATTTTGGAATTATTATGTCTTCTGCTCTTTTTGTTTGCTCAAAGTATTCGACATGGACTAAGCTATATTAGGTACAACAGTTTTAACATATGACATTTTAAGAATTGGAGATGCAACGGATGTCAATTTGGCCGAATATCGGATATTTAGTCAGAGTTTCAGTGAGATATCCGGCCGGATGTCAGCATGTGTCGTACTTTTTCTTTTTAAATTTATTTTAAATAAATCAGCTTTGTGTATTTTATTTTTGCAACCAAATTGCAGTATTTTTCTCACCTTTCATATTTTTTAGTCAGTCAACTATTTTTACTATAATTTATTTTAGATTTTTTCTTTTAAGTTTTAAATTTTAAGTTTCAGTAATTAATATCTCAATTCGACATTATTTAATTAGAAAAATCAAATCCGAATAAAAGCATTTTTAATAGTTCTTTATCTTCCTACTTTAATGGCTCTTATGTTTGTGTATGAAAAATTTCAAGAACATATTTCCAATTATTTTTTTAATAAATTGTCTTTATTCTCCTATCCTCAAAAAAAAGTAAGTTTGTCTTTGGTGTTCTCAGATGTAAAAACACAATTTTGCAGTTGAGACTGAAAAAAGAATGAGAAATGATTTTTTGTAATGAAATGCATAAATAAACCTAATTTTTTTCCATAAAGGTTTTTGTTTTTACACAATGCTTTAAAATACTTATACGCAGTTTCATATATTGTTTAATAATTTGCATCCTTATTGTTATGTTTATGTTAGTTCTCGTATAATTTTTGGCCGGATGGACTGTTGGGCTGTAATATTTTATAACAAGTCCATGAGTGGGTTATGAAGTGGAGTCATAGTCCATTAACTATTTAAAACCAACATATCATCAAGTATGGCAAAAAAATAATACATTCTTTCTAAAGTAAACAGTATATTTATATAACTAAAACATAAGTAGGTGCAAAAGTAAAATTATAAACGTAACCAATAAATAAACTAGGAAGAATTTCACAGATGATGCTCTTTGCACAACATAATAAAACCTAAAGAATAATTCACAGTACCTTATACATGCACATAGGTATTTAGCTAAACAAATTCAAATTTAACTATCGACGTGGAGAAGGTAACAATTTCGTCCGAACTTCCTGCAAGCCGAAAACGAAAACAAAAGAGGCGAAACGAAAAACAAAAAAGCCAGTTCGAGATTTAGCCTTCGCCCGTCTATAATACTACATCCAGTAGTTCAGCAGGCAGACAGTCCAGCAGTTGTTCAACTTCACGTCATAGGTTCCGAAGTGCTGATACATTTGAATTTGCATATCTAACATGGACTACTGGATAATTGTAATATCCGACTACTGCCAATTATCCGGTATAGTGACCGGATATGCCGGATGCAGTTTGTTGGCCGGATAACCGTTGCATCCCTACTATGAATGACTTCTTTGCTTCATAACATAATGAGTGCACTTTGGGAACATTTTTAAAATCAAAAGGTAACGTAGAAAAAAAGTGACTACAACAACAAGACGTCAATAATAAACAGTAACCAATTGCCAAGAAAGATGCGCAAGCTGTCTACAAGTACTTATTAGTGGGGAATGAGCCAACTAGCTGGCTTCTGGATAACGCTTGGTAGACGTACAGCCCATACGTAGGTTGTCGCAATTTTCTTGATGTTTTGTGCATTTTAAAAATCCTTTTACGATTTGTTTACGTAAAATTACTTATAGAGATTAGAATAATCACCGAGGAGCATAAAGATAAAATAAATTAGCTTGGGGACAAACGGACGTGGAAAAAGAAGACTGCCTTATTTAAAACGGAACGAATGGTTCACTGAAGAATTTGAAGAAGGGGAAAATTCAAACATCATGAAATTCAAACTTACTAACTCAGATATTGAAAGGAAGTGCCTCACCTGTTCAGTCATCGTTAGACGATGTTGAGGATGGAAAATCCGCAATAAAAAGCTTTAATCAAACTATGTAACCCAAAGATGGAAATAAGTAGTAGTCGACCCTCAAATTACAGGTCTAAACTGTTCATAGGTTTTCAAGGAAAACCACAAATTACATTCTGGTAATTAAAATTTCAAGATATTAAATTATTTCCGGAATAATTTCACCTTCTAAAAATAAAGATTCTACTCTATTCTTCGTCGGCACAAAAGAATGCCCGACAATCTTCGGAGCATTGGAGCATCCTTGGGGCCGCGAATTTCCATTTATACCTAGAGGCCATGAATTAAAAGACTTAGGTGTAGAGGATTTTGTTTACAATGCGGTGTCAGTGAATGAACACGGTCAGTGATTGTTTTCATCCGCTGTCTCCCGAAAGGTTGGTCCCAAAATAGGGTCTCCGGGGCAGAATAACACTTGAGGAAAGAATCTAGAAACCACAATGACTCGGGCAAAGCGCCAGGGCATCCTTAAACACCAAGAGGTGGCCAAACACTGATAAGCTCAGGGTGAAAGTAAAGCACTGTATTTGCCGAATGTCACAGTATAAAGTCTACAATCTAAGAAACGCTTTTGCATTTTTTTCCGAAATTAAATATATATATATATATATATATATATATATAACAGTCGCTAGTAAGAGAAAATTCATGTATGTATGTGTGTATATATATATATATGTGTGTGTGTGTGTATGTGTATATATATATATGTATATGTATATATATATGTATATATATATACATGTGTATATACATGTGTGTGTATATGTGTATATACATGTGTGTATATGTGTATATATATATGTGTATATATATGTGTGTATATAAGTATATATATATATGTGTGTGTATATATATATATATATATATATATATATATATATATATATATATATATATATATATATATGGCCATGTGCATGTTTATGTGTGTGTAATGATCAAAAATTAGCACTCAACAAATTATTAAATTCTAATTTTCATTTTTCATCTTAATTCATCATTATCATCAACGAGCTTCACAGCCAATTCCCGACCATGGTTGTCTCAGTCAAAGAGAACCATCTTGACCTCTTGGTCACCAGAGTTCTCCAGTTTATCTTAATTCAGTTAATTCGGTAATTAGAAATTTATTCATAGTCAAGAACAGATAAAGCTGATCCTAAATTTTACTACCTGCAAGATCATGCGCGTGTCTATGGTAGATGTATTTAGTGCCTGATCGTTCCTTTTTTGGAAGTCTATATATTAGCACCGTGAGAAAAACTCTTCCCTTCGTACTTGTACATGGTTGCGGTTTAGATGTGACGTGCATACCGTGTTGGTGATAAACACTCTATAAATTGTATGCTTTAGAAAATAATTTTTTTACCACGACTGTCCGAGCTTTATTACTACTCTGCCTTCTGGAATTATAATGTTTTACTTAATCCACATTGAGGATAAGTTAGTCTAAATAATATCTTTAGATTTTTAACTTTTCCCTCGAAATTTTTACATCGTTGTACACACATACATATGTATGAACATATATTATGTATGTAATAACAAACGTTAGACCTATGTGTATATACATGCTAAGATACAGGCACACACACATACATATATAATTCGATGTGTGTATGCATATTTACAAATATATGTATACAATATGTACAGAGACATACTTGTGCGTATATACAAATTAAAACATACACACATATGAGTATTTGTTTAAAAAACTCAAAAACGCACTGTTTAATAAAAGGTAACTGAGTCAGCGCACAGGTTACGGTAAAACCTTTTTATAATAAATATTTTCTTTTATATGGAAAAGAAATTACATGAGTCCGGTCAAATCAAAAGTTCAAGAAATAACTTGAAAAACTTCGGAAGTCCCAATTTTTTTCTCGTTAGTAAAATAAACTTAGGAAGGCTTAAAGAACATTCGATTGAAGTTTAATTGGGGTGCTGTAACCGTTAAATAATTAGTTTAACAATGACCTCTCAGACACGAACTGGTTTTCTTTCAAATATCTTACGTAGAAAAATGCACAAAAATCTAGGGCGATGTTTGTCGAGATTTCCAAAGAAATGGAACAAATTATGTAAATATGAAAACGTAACGTAAATAGCTTTAAGAAGTAGTAAAGATATTGAGAAGAAAGGTAAAATTAATGATAATAAATATTAAGTGGTATCAAAATTCAACGAAATAAAAGAAAGAAAACATTAGAAGTCCTTAATAAAGTAATATTAATATGTTATTAACAATCCATCCTTAAACTCAGTGCAAAAGTACGTATACTTAACATACTTAATTAGTGTTACAACGCATTATTGGACCCAATGTTGGTATTACATTAAATATATGTTCTATAGATTATAATTCATAGATCTTTATATAGTTACATTATTAAACATGGATGACTACTCGATGATTTAATCTGTACCCAAAACTGTATATCGGTATATATATATATATATATATATATATATATATATATATATATATCGATAAATGAAATAAATCTTGCAAGTAATCTTGTAAATAATCAAGATTGCAAATACAGAAAAATGTTTTAAAAATATCTATGTAAATTACGCGTAATTAATTTTGCCTAATAAAATATGTTGCTACAAAATAGTTTTAATGTTCACAAAGATGAAGATTAAATATGCAACAAGCAAAGACACTATTCCTTAATGCAAAATAAGAATGAAATAAAAGAAAAATTTTCAGTTATGACACTTAAAGTCACATGAAATGGACATTTATAATTTCATACACTTATCAACACTTCTCTGCATTATTTTGAGCATAAATCTGGGCATGAAATACAGCTACGAGATTACATGATTATGTATTCTTCACAGAGAAATATATATGTATATATAAAATTCCAACAATTGACAGCATTTTTTTTTCGAAAATAAAATTAAATATAAAAGTAATAAATGAACTACAACACAGAAAATTATCAAAATTAATTTCAACTTTTAGAATACTTAAAAATGAGTTAATGAACACAAAGCACGTAGATATAAAAATACGGAATTATACATCAGAATGGGATATAAAAGCATAAAAACAAGAATAAACGTGATTTTGTATAGAAAGATATGTTACTTTTTACTTCTTGATCTGATATAAAAGGGATGAAATACAAATAACAGGCTTTTGTTTTAATCTGAAAATTAAGTTATATATATAAATGTAATAAGTAAACTTACCACTAAATTTATTAAAATAAAATCAACTTCTAGAATTCTTCAAACAAGTCTATAAGCATAGCATAAAACACTTGGTCAAATATAAAATAGCGGTATTCTATATTAGAACGGAACACAAAAGCATAAACATAAGGATCAACCTTACGTGAAAGTGCAGAGTTGCTGTAGGAGAAAAGAAAACAAGTGTAGTATCCAGCGTGAGCACAATACACACACAGGAAATCCCTAAGCACCGAGAGAGGAAAAGCAAGGACAAAAGCTCGGTGTGAAAAACAGAGTCAGTATGGAACTGAGAAGGATGCTAAAAGTGGCAACAGGTTTGCCTAACTTGAAATGCAGCCCTGTCTCTCTCTCGTTCAGCCAAGACACAACGCTCACGTGACACGTGAATTATTCATTGGCGAGGCAAGAGAGAGAGAGGGCTGAATGACATTAGTACACACAAGTGATTTGTAAATATCAAGTAATGTCTGAATGGCGACGACACATCCTTCATTTGGTTTTAGCACGACCTCAAGAAGTATTCCTTTAAGGGCACACACACTCACACCTCGACAGTGAAAAGGGAGCAATTTGCCAGCACGTATTTCATTTAAAAATAAAAGTCTATGTACTAATTTATACACATATATTTTTATATTAGAAATTAAGTCATAACTCATTTAGTTTGTTGAACCAAATTAATTTTTTTTTTTGCATTTAATGATTCCACAGTTGAATTATATGAACTGAAAAAATAACAAACTTATTCATAGCTTATGAAAATTTGACATGAGGGTAGAAATTAAATTATTATAAGATGCATTCTGCGTCTTGTTTATAGATAATTGAGTTAAACATATATTTAGGGCAAAATAATGATATTAAAGACATTATCTGTTTTTTATGCACTTATTATGTTCATCCCAATATAAATTAAAAAATAATCTTTTTAACCGTTTGAGTGAGGCGAAGGGCTATCGCGCTTCATTTGTTATGTGCCAAAAATGCGGAGACGCTGCTGTTGGTTAGTATAATTTTCGCATCTATTGCGAGCAGTTGAATTCATATCAATCACAGTTTGTATTCATTTTACTCAATTGTGATTTTTAATAATATAAGAATTAAAATAAAACACAGTGGTAAGTAGTAATGCAGTAGAGCCGTGGATTGTGGTACGGTAGACAAAATGAGCGTGTTTTATTTATTTATTTGTGGTAAAAAACACTTTTCATTGTTGTATAGAAATTAGAAATTCTTTTCACTTTCCTAACAAGTGTTACACTGATCATTATTGATGCTATAGAGGAGGAATGGTTAGCAAGCAAAAATACCACAGGAAGACTACCAATAAGTATAAAGTTTTCTTTAGAAAAATTGCCTGGGCGACACTTGCGACAATGTGATGTATGCAGTAAAAAAAATGGTAATGGAATTAGACGAAACTTAATTTGCGCTATATTTAAAAAAGGAATTCATGGAATTCGTGCAGCAAAACAATCTTGTAATAAGTGAGAACAAAGAATATTTTTGTTGGTAAAAATTACTTGTTACATAATAATTAGTGTTAATTATAACCATTTCTATTGTTCTCCAAAAAATTACTACGTATTTCATTCCGCATTATTAGCATATATATAAGAAAACACTTGAGCACTCAAACAGTTAAATGATAAATAATAAAACAACCACCATTATTTGTGCTCTAGAGGAATTTCTAGTGAATTTGTAAAGATTAGGTGATATTATAATGCCATCTTACACACTTTAATCACACAAATTATTATATTATTTAATTTAAAAATATTAATTAGGCCAAACCGACTCGGACTAGGCCGGCTCCATTATATATATATATATATATATATATATATATATATATATGAGATAAATATTAAAATCAATATACTATTATTATATTTGTTATTATTATTATTCATAAATTAACAACAGAATAGTTAAAAATTTATTAATATACATAAATATTTATAATAATAACCCACAAATAAAACGAATAAAACTGGATTTATAAATGGGATATTTACTTCAAAATAAATTATAAATTTCGTGAATTTCTCAGTGGCCAGCAGTTCGACCATCCCTGGTATTCATAATTATAGTGATAATTTATACTTTTTATATATTGATTCCACCTATAGGTAGTAGTGTTGAAATATTTTTAATCCAAATTGTAGAATACTAGATTGCATATAAAGTTATCTTTTGAAGCATAGTACAATAATCTTTTCAAAATTATTCTATGTTAATTGTCTTACATTTTTTTATAATGAACTACCTGAAGTACCCAACATTGCCTTGCGTGAGATAAGTATTTAGATAAAGGATTTTTTTTATAGTAGGGGACTGCTGCAAAATTTTAAAGAGGTTTAACAGAAATGTAACGATTATTTTCAGAATTTTTAATCTGCATTTTTGGGACTTTCACAAAAGTTGCTCTATACATTTAGCTAATACATTATGCACATTATATTTTGATTGCATTCGAGCATACACAGTGAAACATTATTTAGTAAACCTGTTTATTTTTTAATTCCGATTGCAGGGTATTGCATACAATATTGTTTGACATACGTCCTGAAAATAGCATTATTTGATATTGAGAACTCTGCAAATTATAAGAAAAATACTTGGAGAAATTTGGGATTGTTTTTAAAACCTTTAATTTCTATGATATTCTCATAACGATGAACATAGATTATTCAAAGAAGCATTCTAATCATGTGCTCAATTTTCAAAGCTTAAATGCATTACTTTTTACAGGGTTATCCAAAACATATTTGTTTTTCTTCAATTTGTTCACGGTCCTCTATGGGGTTTCGGGAAAAATTCTTTGCTAAAATATGACTTCTACCATCCTGTTTACACTCCTTCGGTTTCAGGATAATTCCTCGTGTATTTTTCTAGATATTCAACAAATTGTCTAAAATCGCAAGTGACAGGCCATTATTGGCAATATAGTGTATAACAAAATTTATTTGAATTCTGAACTAGAAATCGTTTACTTTTTAAATATACGGCACAGTTGAAACTGAAAACAATACTGTGACCCTCGCTACAAGGAGTCGCGTTGAAAAGGGGTTCATGAAAGTAAATCCACAAATTAGGTTAAGGTATTTTATTACAAACACTAAACATAACAAATGGACATACATGAAATTATCTTAGGAACAAGAACACGCAAGCCGATTGCGGTCTTGTCTTGTACTGACAGTTTTACGTCCTTGCCGCTGGAGTCTTTAGGTCACAGGTGAGTGTAAATACTAGAGCGGTTACAATACAACTTTGTAATAACACCACGAAACGTTTTCATGCATTTATGACTGCTAGATTCAGAAGAACTCGTTCAAATACTATACGCAGAACATATGAAATTCTCGATTTTTTTTTACAACTGAGATGAAATTCCTTTTATTAACAGACAAATAGGAAACAAAAATCCCAAAGAATGTCTAGAAGATAAAAAAAAATACAGAATGGCCAAGAAAATAAAGAACAATACGTACACTCGGAAGCTAAACATGGTATTAACTTCCATGACATCTGACATAAGGAGTTGGTAAAAAGTCCCAAGGTTATAGATTAAAAACGTGTTTTGAAAGAATTATTATTCAAATTAGATCCTATTGTGAAGATTAACGTAACTATAAAGGAGGTAATTCATCATTCCACGTGCATAAATGAAAATATAAACGAGGAAATGAAACTTAATCCTTCAATTGTATGTGCCGAGGAGGGGTAGACGATGTGGAAAGACGTATTTCTTTACTTTGAGGAAGAAATTCTAGAAAATTTGAGGCTTGCTTTTTCAAATTCTTCACCTTTTAACACTGTGAAAACTCTGATGCAAGGTATGTTTTCAGGAGATAAAGGGAAATGATATAAAACAACAAGTGTTATATAACTAATTTCAATCACCGTACTACAACAATAGTTGTTAAAGGTATGCATCACAAATGTATTTTCCTGTACATATGAATATAACGTAATTGTATCAGATGTTTTGAAGATAAATATTAGAAAAATTTAAAAAATTATTAGAATTTTTGATCTTTTTATAAATATAGAACATTTGACATAAAACTTCGAGCTTACGTTTTAACTAGTACGGTGGGGTTAGTTCGATTTCCTCTTGAAAATAGCATATAAGGTGATACTTATGAGTTGATATACAATCAATCCTTATACAGAGTTTCTCTGAGTAAACACTGTGTCTTCCATTCTTTTTAACACTGTTTGTAATACCATCTTCTGACTAAAGGTTGGATATTGTTCAATGCACCACTAAAGGTTTGATTTTACCTTAAATATAATAATTTTAGAGTTACCAAACAGAATATTAGTCTTTATTGAAACATAATGAAGAGCCACAGATCTCAAAACACCTTTTATTAAAGACACCGAAATAATAACAATAATAATAATAATGTTAATAAAGATAATAATACAAAAATCATCTTTCCGTATAAAGGGTAATCTTCGGAGCACCTCGCCCGGTTGGGCATATCTCCAGTAAGCAAGGTAAGATATTTAACAAGGGAGTGGTTCATAATGAATATTTTGTATATCAAGATGCCAGTTACAGTAACGTTATAATACAATAGTAATTAGGAAAATATATACATATATGCATATAAAGTAAATATAAATTTAGAAAAAAAAAGAAGTTAAAGAAGGTCGTTAAGTAAAAATATCAAAAGTGGTTAAATATGATAAAACGTGAGAAAATATGATTAAAAAGAAATAAAAATGTCTAAAGTAATGAAAAAACAATAATAATAAGAGAATCGTACAGAAACAAAATTATATATTTGGCATAAAAAAATTTACAGTAAGAAAGAGTGGCATATAAAAGTAACATTGTTATGCAGTGGGACTAGTCCAAAACATAGAGAACTGTAGTGATGGGTAGACAAAGGTATTTAGCTTAGATATTAATGTGTTTAACACATACAAGTGACTAAAAATAGTCATAAAAAAAGAAAAATGAAAAAGTATTTGAAGAAAGAAAGAAGTTAAATGAGTAAAGAAGCCCTAGGTCTGCTTCTGAACTCTGGATCCGCGAAATCATAGTCCGGCAGCTCAGCAACAATTTCATTAGGAATATTATTTAAAGCATTAAAAAAATCTTTGTGAGAGTTTAAGAAAATGCTCTTTAATGGTTGGTAAGTTAAGATCTCGCCGGATTATGTCATTACGAAGGTAACGAGGTGCCTTGACAATACGTCGTAGAATTTTATTTTGAGCTACCTCGAGAATTTTGATGTTTGAGGGAAGAGCATATGACCATACTGGTGCGCCATAGCACGCGCGTTTGCAGTATTACTGTTTTATAGAGAAGAGTCTAAAGCCGAACACTCAAGTGAGGAGAATAAATCAGAAAACGAAGATCATGGAGATTTCCGATGAGTTTTTTAATGTATTTTATGTGTGGCTTTCAGTTAAGCCGCTTGTCGATGTACACACCCAAGTACTTTACTGAGTCCTCCCAGCAGACAGTAATAATACAAAAATACTAGGTACAATTGGCTTTTATAGTTTTATAAAGATCCTGAGCCCAGCCAATCAAATTACAGGCACAAGGCAAAATTAATCAAACACAACCAATGAAAACACAGAAGGATCAACTCAAGAAAACCTCGTACGTCCGAGAAAGCTATTACTTAAAGCAGCCAAAACATCAAGTATGAGTGCGATTACATATTTCAATAGTTTCCTGTACATACGACAGACAATAACAGAACTGGTAACTGTATTCTTGAAATGTTAAAATTTTTACAAAGACTAAAAATTTTAATAACAAAACCACATGCCTATTTTATCTATGGCGACAAACTAGTAGTTCCAGCCTGCAAATCAGAGGAGCTTCATCACAGAAATATTTCTTCGTGAATTTTATAGTGCTCATTATGCAGAACCCATGACCTTTAGCTGCAAAGAGGAGTAGATCATTTGATATCTCAAATAGCTCTTTCTTTCTTTTGGAGTATTCCTACAATGTGACGATCATTCATTTTCTCAACGCGTTCCATCAATATACATTTGGAGATTGCTCTTAATATTCTGTGTTGCTCCCTCTACGGGAGGAACACAGAAAAAAATTAAGATAGAGCTTTTAGAATCAAATACTATATAACTACGGTAGTTCTAACATAATGGTAATAAGCGGTGTTAAATTTTTATTTAGTAATATGCCTTACCAAATTAAATAAAATCAGGAGTTTTGTGGCTCACTTACTAGGTACATACTCTCGTTAGAGAATTAATAAATTAAAATTTTCTTTAGTAATTTCAAAAGAAATCATGTTTTTGCTACGGTCTTTCCATTAAATTGTCGAAATATTTAATACTAATAATAAAAGTATCGAACATTCAAGAAAAATATGCATTTAGAATCTATTGCACCATTTTTGATGTATAGTTATTAAACTATTATAATTTTTCTGGTTTCTTCATCCATCTTTATGGCTTAAAAGAGATAATTTATTGATAAGTCAACATGCCACATGAGACAAACCAAACAATGAATCTTTTTAGACTTGAAAGATATAGGGTTGAGAGTAAGAATCAAACGTCTTCCTTACCGTTGGGAAAAGGAGTAGTATGAATATGGATGTCACGGATGGTATTACATATAACTGCAGTTCGGTCTCTAAGGTTTCAGTTACACTCAGAGTTATATAAGGGTTAAAAAATAGCTCGTTGTAACTAGGAATAAAGACATCTCATTGACCCAATAATCTTTGAAAAACTGTTAACAGCGACAACACCAATAAGACGACTAAGTTACAAGCAAAAAATATGAGGTTTCAGATTAAAATTTGAAGTAAATTCTCTTAAATTTCGGAAGGCATGAACCACTTTTTTTAGATATAATAATACCTTTTATTTTATAAGATTAACATAGACAAAGAAAAAATATATTCCTCTCCAGTTTCATACACAAAAGAGGTGTGTTGAAGGTTTAAATCTCCCATTAACCAACAGTATAAAATAAAGTCCATACATTTTAAATTTTTAACTTTAGGCTTTAGCCTATGCATTTGTTTTACATTTGGACACTTTTATTACAATTTTGTGTGCCGCGGTGTAAAGCCATCAATCTCACAACCAGAAAGAGCTTATTAATGGAATCTGAGGCAACTTAAAATAGATAAATTCGTGGTCGCAATGTTCACCAAGTTCCTAAGCGATACCTCTGTGGGTGGCAGACTAAACCTGGGGTCTTCTTGGTACCTGTTCCTAAATTTCGAGAATTCACTTTAATTGTTTTTGTTGTCCCTAAGTTGTTGGTCGCATATATGGTGCTTCCATTACAAAATGGCCAAGAAGTATTTACGGAATGGCAGTGAGAAAAGCTATAAAATTGTGCCCTGACTCTAGAAATAATAATAATTATTATAATTTTTCAAATTATAATATAATATGCACTTCTATTACATTATAATTTGACGTAGTGGAGGGTGCGTTACATATAAAAATTTACTAGCTTGGAACGCTTTCCTCTATTACCTCACCATAAAAGAAGTCTGTGAACGCCATTATGCCAGTCACAATGATTATTTGGATAGCTAGTTAGAGTTAAGGAAATGTCTTTAATCTGAGTTATTCGAAATATTTTTGAGCCCTGATTTAATTTTCACGCTTAAATTGGTCCGACAAAAATATAAAAGTTAATCGTCGCTGTTGTTAAATTTCTCTAAAAATTTTAATATTTTTTTTTCTTTCTTCTGCCATACAATCTATTTGTTTACGACTTACGTCTTCTGTTAAAACTTAAGTGTTTTTATATGGTTCTGTTTGGGTGTTATTAAATAATGGTGAAATTTTTTCTTTAAAAAGGTCCGACAAGTGGCATGCGGGGTAGATATCTGAAGACTGTGGTGGCTCTGGAGTCTAAGAAGTCGGCGTTCTTATCTTTAAACCACTCCAATGAAGTCTGATTTATGACAGGGTGAGTTATCTTGCTGAAACTTCATACCACCCATTTATATTACTATCATCGCATTTATGGAACCAAATAGATCACAAAGTGAAAGCTATGGTCATTTTTTTAAAGACTATAATGTGTTTTTATTATTTTATGACATTTCGTTTATACACCTGGGACTACGCTTCTAGATTATCGATTCTGCTCCTTACAGATTTATAATGACAACCTCACATTCCAGTCGGCAATTTTCGTCTCAGATATTGTCTACCAGAGTTATAAATTATAAAAAAATAAAATTCTTTGAAGAGAAATGAAAATTTAATATACACCGTTTCCTGCAAAATAGCTTGTGTAAAAGAATAATTGCAGTAGAACATATCTAATTATTTCGTTTTTCGCTCAAGGTACTTAAAAATTATCTAAGAAACATAGCTCCTTAATTTATCTTTAGTTTTTGAGATAAGAATAATGAAAAATATGTAACGTGTATGTATATATATATATATATATATATATATATATATATATATATATATATATATATATATATATATATATATATATATATATATATGCAAGGAAAATTCTCAGGGGTTTCAAAACTTAAATCAAGGGTAAAAATTCCCTTGTCATTTTCCATTCCCCTTTTTAACCCCTAACCTAAATTGACCACTGGGGCTATAGGTTACGCCCTCAGAGAAGGGGCCTGGCCAATTATAAACCTACATGGCCCTAGCGGACAATTTAGGAAATTTCCAAATAAAAAAAGATACACGCTAGAGGAGACAGGTTTTTTCTAGAGATATTTTCCCACAGATCTTGACCCTTCAGTTTGTCCTGTCCTTATGATGAAGTGAGAACACGTCCATCAACGTTATCTTAATAAACGTCTTTAGCTGAAAAGGTATCATTTTTATGGCCATGACTGCAACCCCCCATCGAGAAGTCAGTCTCATTACATATACACACACACATATATAATATATATACACATATACATATATTATGTACATGTATATATATTATGTATATATATATATATATATATATATATATATATATTTACATGTATGTGTGTGCATGTGCATGTGAGTAACACATCAAAATTATACTTTTCCCCTTTCTCCTCTTTTAATATATAGTTTCCCATAAATGTCAGTTGAGTAAATGAGTGTTCTCAGACTTTTATTACCCGTCTCTCAAAAACTAACATTGGAATAAATGTTAATTTTCTGTCCACTGACCACATTTTGCCCGAAAATCCCGGGCAAATCATAAAACAGAGGCTTCAGTGTAATTGTTGAGAACTATTTTCAATGGCTATATGAACACAGAAATTGTATATATCATACAATTATGGGCCAATGTTTTCTGTGAAGATTTTTCCATAACGACTTTCGATTGATATTTGAACTCCATTTTACATCCATCCATACATTCATATATACATACATACATACATACGCGTGTGTGTATATATTTATTCAAAGGAATTATGAGAGTAAAAAGCTGAATTGAAACCTATATTAAAAATGGAAAACGATGCCTTAAAATACAGGAAATGGATCAGAATGGATAATATGTTTGCAAATACCGTAGGAGAATCAAAACTTCAATTTGAGTTTCAAAGGTTTTTGTGTGGCTACAACCCTCATACTCACTACTAATATAGCAAATACAGATATATCAAACTAAAATATTTTATAATTAAAACTCGTAAAGCACCCCATATCATACTCGAGCATTAACCAAACAAGAAAATATTCAAGCTTCCCTTTAACAGCTGTTCCATAATAAAATCCTATTCACTGGCCTAAGTAGTTGTTGCCATTCGAAAATCAAATATAAATGCAATTTAACTTCTCCAAAAACTATGCATAAAATACTGAAATTTTAGAATCATCCTAGACTATTTTTAACTGTTTATATATTTAAATAATGTAGAACAGAAAATCAACCAAAATAAACCAAAATAAAATTAAAGCATTCTTTATTCATTTACTTATTTTTTAATTCAACACTCACAAAACAATTATTTTTCTCATAGATTAAGAAATAGGTAAGTTTATTTTGTTCCAAGCAGAAATATTTCGATATCCCAAATAATCTCTTCATTAGAGCAGAAATAAGGGCAAGTGATAAGTTTTATAATAAGCTTCTTTAGGAGTACGCTATGAATACACATTTGTCACAACATTGATAATAAATCTGTAAAAGCATTAAAAGTTGATCAGATGTAATATGAAACATAGCATTTAGTTAATTGAGAAAAAAACAAAATGCTCCATAATTGGAATTCTTTTAAAATATAATCTTAAGAGAATACAACAAAGCACCGCTAGTAGATAACAAGTGAGTGAAATCTGTTCTATTCTTTAGTTCAATTCAGTATCTCACGCTAGCTATCGGCGTCTGAGAAAAACAATATTTAATGTTATGAATAGATAAAGGATATGGAAGTTGCGAAATATGTTCAATTAACACACGCATTTTTATACCTAATGAAAGTAAAATGTATTGAACTACTAATTGGTACCTATTAAGGAAGTACGATTAATAATAGCGCTAGAGTACAAACAGTTAATGTATGTATTTCGGAATAGCTACTTTATTTTATTTGGTAAATTATGCATATCTCTCTAACTGCTTAGATATATGTACGTACGCGCATGTACACACGTATGTGTGTACATATATATATATATATGTGTGTGTGTGTGTGTGTATATGTATATATATTTATGTATATATATTTATGTATATATATATGTATATATATATGTATATGTATATATATGTATAAATTTATTTAGGTACTATTGATATAAAAGGATGCATTTGGATATTATACTCCTTCAGGCTCCGTATTCGAGGTTTTATAAAAAATCTGTACATTAGTTAACAAACTTAGTTTACTTTTTCCTTACACACACACACACACACACACACACACATAACATGCAACAGTACTCTGCGCAACACTAGAATTTAATGATATCAAAATGATTTAGAGAAATTTAGATACATACTTTTATGTTGCGAAGTGAAAACAATTTTATAGTTAATGTAACATTTACATACTTATACCATGTAACGATCCGTTACATGACCCCAAAACGAACAAGGAGCCCAAAAGGTGACCTTTCGGCGTGGACTCACGAGTAGCCGATAATAGGACCAGGTGGTCTAAAACCCGTAATTGAAAAACGGTGCATTGACGGCTCCGAACTGTCTGAACATTGTAACCTGTTGAATGGACCTTTACTGTGTACATAATTGAGTGCACCTTGCCGCCCATTAGCGGTTACAAAAAGGGCATTAAGTTGGTTAAGTTAATGAATCTGAGAATTGCTGCATCTGGAACCAGGACAGCTGATCGCAGACTTGGGAGTGACCGCAAGATTGCGTCACCCTGGCTCGGGAAGTTTCTCGAAGAACCGAGAAGCGGAAGGAGTGCTTAGTATAAATGGAAAGGACCGGACTAGAACGGGGGCTTTTTTGCTTTGTTCTTCTCTCGAGGCTTCTACCTGCTAGAGCCTGGTCGATCGAGGACCGCTCTTATCTCCGTGTCTGGAGTTTGTTTTTTTAGAGACCGCCAGCGTCTCCGTTGCTAGATAGTCGAACATTCGACTTGGGAATTCCTTCCCCGTTATTGCTGATTGATAGTTAACTTCTTGCATAGAAGTAGTCAGCCTAGAGTGACTTTGCACTCTAATTTTGGATCGACTTGCATCCTGTGTTTTCGTCACGAATCCCAGCGTGATACGCACTCGGAACCTCCGAACCTGCTGTGAAAGCCAACCGCGCTAATCGACTGACGGAGTGATCGAGTCAACATTAGTCCCGGCACGAATTAGTTTCCAGCTATTGTGTTTTAAAGCCCTAGCCATACTGTTCCGGTATCCCACGCATCCTTGTATGTGCCTATTATCTCTGTACGAGATCCCTGAATGTTATCGTTTATTGAATTTGTACATATCTGTACATAGTTTATTCTAGTGAATAAAATATTTAGTCAAGAATACCTAAATTTCTAGCTGTTTCATTGAAGGCCTCGCCTACCTATTTTCCAGTACGTTACAGGCTAGTGGTATTCTAAATATTGGTGGCAGCGCTGTTACGGTAAACAGTGAAGGCTAGGTGAAGAAATTTTCGCGGGTGAAATTGTGCAGCCAGACATCAGATGAGAAATTTTGCGTTCCGAATCTGAACCTGCATTAGTGAAATTTTTTTGTGATCCTGTGATATTGAGAGTCAACTGTGAGACCCTTTTTTTTGTGATCCTGTGATATTGAGAGTCAACTGTGAGACTTTTTGTGTGATCCTGTGATATTGAGAGTCAACTGTGAGACTTTTTGTGTGACCCTGTGATTTGAGAGTCAACAGTGAGATTTGGTGTTCAACCGTAAGACGACGCTAGAGACTGATGAAGCAAGCATCAAAAATCGTGAGTAACCAATTCTGTTCTCTTGTATCGAACCAACAGTACATTGAGTATAGGTTGTGCTAGGAATTTAGATAGATCAGAGTATAGTAAATTGTGTTGCATTGTGTTTAAATTAGATGTATATCAATTGAAAGAAATCTTAAATTGGTATACAAATATTTTGTAGAGTGATAGAAAATAATTTCAAAGATAAGAATTATTGACTAAGGTATATTAAAGTTTTGAATTAAGAGTAAAGTTGAATTAAGGAATTTTGTGTAATAGTATTGTGCATAAATTTGAATTTTAAAAGTGTGTATAAATTATAATTGTAATTGAATATTAATTGGAATTTAACTGTTCATAAATAAGATTTTTAAACTGTGTATAAATCAGAATATTATATAATGAATATAATTTGGAAATTTGAAATTGCATAAATTGAAAATTTAAATTGTGTACGATGATGTTTGATTTAAATTGTTTAATAAGATAAGAAAAATTAGTGTGTTGAGAACATTGCTTAAATTAAATATATTAGTTATTCGATTATCATAATTTGAACTTAAGAAAACTGTTAGCACATTATAAGAGAATATTGCAAGTATTTATTTTGTATTGTGTGCATTTGTGTTAGGAAAATTCATTTTGTTTATTGTTTTGGTTTTCAAGTAATTATTATTGTGTGAATTTGAATTTTGGAAATTGGGTTAAACGTTCTAATATCGAGTAGTATTTGTATTGTGTTAGTATTGTATTTCACGAATTGTTTGAGTAGTCGTAAGTTAATATTGTGAAATTTGAGTAGTAAGTTATTAAGGATTTTATCTCACCATGAGTTATTTAAGTAAAGGGCGTAAGGCAGATCTCGTCGAGTTAGCCAAGGAAATTATAGGTGTAATAGACGAAACCTTGACTATGAATCAAATAAGGAAATTAATTGAGACATCGGAAGATTACGATCCAGCTTTTGTAGAAGGATGTCTAGATACTATTATTGAGGCCCGGTTAGAGAAAGAGCGCATAGAAAGGGCGGATCGGGAAGTAGAGAGAGAAGATAGGAAGATAGAATTAGAGAGAGAAGAGAAGGAGAGAGAGAGACAAGAGAGAGAGAGGGATAATGAGAGAGCGTTCGAATTAGAAAAATTAAGATTAACCCAGGAACGTAGGAGCGCTGATGAACGGATAGAGGTGCCAAGACCCTCAGGGGCATCTTTGCGGAACCGGATGCCACAATTTAATCCGGATGAGACGGACATAAATTTGTACCTTTGTCTATTCGAAAGACAAGCTGAATACTTGAAAGTACCTGAAATTGAGATGGCAGGGGAACTTATTTCATTATTACCGCTTTCAGTGTCAAATATTATTTTAAGGGAAAAGGCAGAAGAAACGCGGCATTATAAATTTGTAAAGAAACTCCTCTTAGAACGCTATAAATTATCGGCGGAAGCCATGCGACAAAAATTTGTACAACATGTACGGAAATCAGGAAATCTATGGAAGGATTACCTTTTTGAGATACGCACCTATTTAGAAGGTTGGGTATCCAGCTTAGGAGTTACAACATATGAAGGTCTACTGGATTTAATGCTAGTAGACCAGCTTAAACGGAAAATGGGGAGCGAATTCAAGGAATTCCATCTCAAAGAATGGGAAAGTTTTGTTTCACCCAATATCGTAGCGGACTTAGGAGACAAGTATGAATTACTTAAGAAACCCGGGAAGCCCCAAACGCAAGGAAAAAAATTTCCGGATTCTCGCACCCCTGATTTTCGCAAGTTTTCAGTACCAATTAAGGCGGCTGAAAATATCAGACCCCCTCCCCGGGAAAAGGTTGAAGTTAAGAATGAAAGGCCAAAAACGCCGAGTGTAAATGAACTTAAACATCGGGATTGGCGAAATGATCGGGAGTTTGAAAGGAAAAGGCACAGAGACATTATTTGTTTCCAGTGTGGAGTCTCTGGGCACATTAGACCTGATTGCCCGGAATTAAAACGTAAGGAGGAATTAAATGCTATCCATACGGGAAGTGAGGTAGTAGATCTGCTAGCACCGTACGTTAGTTTGGGCACTGTAAACAATAAACCGTCTGAAATTTTAAGAGACAGTGGAGCTAGCTATGACTTCATCTGTAGGCGATATGTTAGGCCGCAAGATTTTACTGGCGACACGGTATGGGTAACTCAGCCCTTAGATACTCACGCTATAAAATTACCTGTAGCAAGAGTTTCGCTATGTACTACATATGGGAATATCGATACGAAGGCTTGCGTCATTTCTGATTTTTCGAATCAGCAACGATATATTCTGGGAAATTTGACGGCTGCATTATTAGAAGAACAACGCCGAAAAATACAGGTAACTGAGCAAATTAACGCTCAAGCAAAGTTACAGACCCGAACTACTCTAGGGAACGGGAATTCCAGTCCGACAAATGAAAAATCCAGTGCAGGTGGGGAGAAGGTAAATAAACATACCTGGGAACAAAAGACCATTTCCACGAATCGCCCCCCTCCCCTCGTTGCAACCAAAACCAGTCTGGGAGTAAGTGCGGACGGAAATACGGACAAAAGTACAATAGGGAGAGGTTTTCGCGTAACGGACACTCCGGTTTTACGTCAGAGAGATGAAGCGCGAACCGGGGAAAAACAAACTGAGGGTTTCGAAATTCCCGCGCTTGGAAAAGGATCCTCTGATTCTGACTATAATGAAGTAGTGCGCGAGAATGAAGTAATATCTCGTCTAACTACTGACCAACAGTCGATATCAAAGAGACTATTAGGTAAAAATGCGATTACTAGGTTGCAGTCGGAAGCCCTCGAGGTAAGCGGGAACTCTAATACGGACGAATTTAACAACCCCCTAAGCGCAGAGGAGGGACCCGCATTGTTACACGACACGAGCGGAGAAACTGAATATGAGCTTCCAATTGTCAACTTGACCGACGCAGAACGGGGTCTTGTGAATATAACCCCAGAGGAATTTGCGGTCAGCCAGGACAATTGCTCTGAGACTAGGGAAGTGAGAGAACTGTTAGTTAATGTAACCGATGGAGTTGCGCATAAAAGTTTCGTACAAAAACATGAATTGTTATGCAAAATTCAGGCAAACCATTTAGGAGAGGAAAATTGTGATTTGGTGGTACCGGAAAAGTTACGGGAGAGAATTTTGGCTCTCTGTCAAGAAGATGCGGGAACTCACGCAGGCGTAACTAAATCGAAACAACGCCTCGCTAAATTGTTTTATTGGCCGAAGTGTTATCAAGATATGGAAACGCATGTTAAGTCGTGCCATCCTTGTCAACTAGTAGGGAATGCTATTGATACAAAGAAGGCGCCTATGCGATTAACTCCGATAATTAGTGAACCTTTCACTAAAATTAATATAGATGCTTGTGGGCCGTTACCCGAATCTGAAAATGGGAACCGGTATATAATTACCGCGATAGGTCTGGTTTTTAAATACTCGGAAGCGGTGCCAGTGCCAAATATAGGATCTGTAGCGGTCACTGATGCGTTTTTACAGATTTTCAGGCATCTAGGTTTTCCGCGCGAAGTTCAATGTGATAATGGCTTTTCGTTTACAAGCCACCTCACAACGGAATTTTTCAAACGGTTTGAAATGACAGCTGGTGCTGCAACTGATAGCTACTGTGTGGTTCACAAACCCGGCACAGATAATACTAATGCAGATGCATTAAGCCGCTGCATCACGTAAAATGTAGTAAGAAATGTAACCTGTACATACTTGCATATTGTCTTTTGTGTTGTAATTATTTAATATTATAATTTAGATATAGTTAGTGTTATTTTGTAGTATAATGTATATTAAGTATCTGAGTGGCTGTTGGTTCCTTACGAGGAAGATCAGAGTTGCAGTTCTCCACGAGAATTGTCGGCATAATCGAGATCCACCCTGTGAAAAATTCTTATGCGAGGGGGGGTGTAACGATCCGTTACATGACCCCAAAACGAACAAGGAGCCCAAAAGGTGACCTTTTGTCGTGGACTCACGATTAGCCGATAATAGGACCAGGTGGTCTAAAACCCGTAATTGAAAAACGGTGCATTGACGGCTCCGAACTGTCTGAACATTGTAACCTGTTGAATGGACCTTTACTGTGTACATAATTGAGTGCACCTTGCCGCCCATTAGCGGTTACAAAAAGGGCATTAAGTTGGTTAAGTTAATGAATCTGAGAATTGCTGCATCTGGAACCAGGACAGCTGATCGCAGACTTGGGAGTGACCGCAAGATTGCGTCACCCTGGCTCGGGAAGTTTCTCGAAGAACCGAGAAGCGGAAGGAGTGCTTAGTATAAATGGAAAGGACCGGACTAGAACGGGGGCTTTTTTGCTTTGTTCTTCTCTCGAGGCTTCTACCTGCTAGAGCCTGGTCGATCGAGGACCGCTCTTATCTCCGTGTCTGGAGTTTGTTTTTTTAGAGACCGCCAGCGTCTCCGTTGCTAGATAGTCGAACATTCGACTTGGGAATTCCTTCCCCGTTATTGCTGATTGATAGTTAACTTCTTGCATAGAAGTAGTCAGCCTAGAGTGACTTTGCACTCTAATTTTGGATCGACTTGCATCCTGTGTTTTCGTCACGAATCCCAGCGTGATACGCACTCGGAACCTCCGAACCTGCTGTGAAAGCCAACCGCGCTAATCGACTGACGGAGTGATCGAGTCAACATTAGTCCCGGCACGAATTAGTTTCCAGCTATTGTGTTTTAAAGCCCTAGCCATACTGTTCCGGTATCCCACGCATCCTTGTATGTGCCTATTATCTCTGTACGGGATCCCTGAATGTTATCGTTTATTGAATTTGTACATATCTGTACATAGTTTATTCTAGTGAATAAAATATTTAGTCAAGAATACCTAAATTTCTAGCTGTTTCATTGAAGGCCTCGCCTACCTATTTTCCAGTACGTTACAACCACTGTAAGATGAAAATGTATCCCGTGCCAACCCGTAGAATATAAAAGCGATTTAACAAATTTTGAAATAAATGGACTTGTATACGTAACTTTTGAATTATTACCAATTTGTATACACAAAACAGAAAATAAAATTCATAATATTTAATTTTACAACAATGAATTTATAACTAATGCAATTTATTTCAACCTTTTGACCTCTATTCATCATTCATCCAAATAATTCATTACTTTAGTATTCAAAATTTATCTAAGAACATCAATATATTGTGAAAACGTTTTTCTGCAACAACAGTGTCCAGGAGTGAAGAATTATTATTTTTTAATCTTTCTTTATACAAGAGAAACTGAAAGTTGGTAAATAACTACAACGATTGCGTCATAAAGTAATGAAGTAACGGTCCAACAATACATTTCAACTTATCAAACCAGACATTAATTCTAACAGAGAAAAAAAGCAGAAAAAAAAATAAACAAAAGGTCGAAAGTTTATACGAGTTATTGCCGAAACCTGAATTTTAATTTTACTTGTATTCCGCTGCTTGCAATAATTTTGTTTTGACTCCCACCCGTGAGTTGTAAAATGCATTTTTTATGTTCGTTACATTTCCCCAGCAGCAAAAGCGTTAATGGGTTACAAGAACTACATTACACTTTAGCCTTTTACCTTCTTGAATTTGGTGAGGCTCTGTCAGTTAACGCCTATCGAAGAGTCGGGCCATGCCCAAAACGTGACGATTCATTTGAAGAAGAAAAAAAATTGACGAAAGAATTTTTCTTTATGCGTTTCTCACACAATTTCTTCCTTATACGCGAGTTTCATTTTGACAGATATATGGGAAAAATAAGAGAAAAAAATTTATTGAAATTTACACGTGTTTTTTCTCTCATAAATTAAGAGCTGCATAAAACGAAAAACGAACATAGAGTTAATTGAAATTATTAATGAAGAGCGGTGTTTTAATCTGGCTAGAATATCGGAAAGAAGAAGCAAAAGGGACATTTGAGAATACGGGACTAATTTTGTATTCGAATTACGCGTTTCCGATCCAAGGCTGCGCGAGCGCTTCAAGACGTGGTGAGTCGGAATCATTATTTAAATGAGACAGCTCTATCAAAGTGGAACACATGCGGGCATAACAATAAAACGGATAATCCATCACATTAAATTCATGAAAACGGAAAACGAGCGCCTAATGAAGCAATTGTGCGGAAGATCAAGATAAATGATGGTCAAAAATAACGTAAAACGCATGATTTATTCCTCGGTGTGACATTTTACACATGCTAACCACTTAGCTTACTCAAGCGGAGATGGAAACGCGAGATTATACACTTTTGATTTCTAAAAGTATGTCGTATTTTGCTGACTGAATTTACACCAACTAGCGTTTCATTTATTTATTTGTTTATTTTTACACGTCGAATGACGGTTTTGAATATTCATATTCTGTCAGCGTCGTGCACGCTAGTAATCAGAGAACAAGCTTTTGAAATATGAACTTCTATTTCTTAAGTCGATGCACTGATTTAAGCCGCGTATAAAGAGGTCCCATAGCTTCTAAAAAAGTCTTGGTGCCTTCTGAAATTGTATATGTTATGATGATGACCTTAAGGTTTTATATACTTAACAGCCTTACTAAACAAAATAATACTACACATCGTGAGAAATTTAAGACCTGTTTTAACTTTTATAAAATTTTGAAAATAATGCATCTTAATTGTTATGATGAAAAACGCGGAACAATTAATACAAGAGAATTTTGCAAAACAATTATGCCGTCCAAGATAACTTAATTTAGAATAACTTAATAGAGATAACTTAATTTAGAAACATACAAGATAACTTAATTTGGAATATAGGTATTAAACTACAAATTAATTTTAATCTTAAAACTACACGAAACGAATTAATAGTACAGTATCTCTCTACGTAAGAAGTTTAAAAACTCTTGCAATTTTGAAGAACAGTAAAAGATGAATAAAAACTAATTGTTTGTTAAGAATGTTTAAATGCATAATTTTCTGAAAGATATTAATACATTCTATAAATAATACATCAATAAACACACTGAAAAAAAAATGAGTTATGTATTGAGCAGAACGTTTTAAATATTATGAATTAGAATATAGTGCATAATTTTTAATTATTATATTTTTATTGTATTCAAATAAGAGAGATAATTAGATCTTAAATATGTCACGAATTTTACTTATCCGAAAATCGGTGAAAACAGAAACATTTTTAGCCTGCACTAAGACTCTTATAAAGAAGCTTGGTGCATGAGCAGGCCTGACTCCAGGCTACAACACTCTGGGCACAAATTAGAGATACCATAAAAAAGAAGCACTTCACAACGTTCCTTATTTCTGTCTTTTCCATTTTTAAGGCAATTCTCTTTTTTGCCCCAATTTTATGAAAACTCTTTATTTTCAATGAATAATATGTATTAATTGTAAGATATGATCAGATTTTTCAGATATGATCAGTCAAAAGATACATTTAATAACAAAATACATCATTTTCTGAAAAATAAATACATTTATACTACATAGAAATGTAGTTATGCTCACCTCATTCTTGACGTAGTTGACACTCATTTCAGTAAAATTAAAAAAATACACTTTCAAAGTTAAAAAAATATGATTTTATCAAAATTAGACTCGAATACCATTCTATGCTTTAAAATCAAAGTTTTTTTCAATCAAGTATTGATCCTATATCAGGGGTCGGCAGACTTTTGAAAGAGAAAAGCTAAATATCCCATGAAACAAAATAACGAAAGTGTAAGAGAGCCATTTATGTGAACTAAATGTTGTTCATACAATACATCGAGAAAGAAATAAGAGCCTCAAACACCTTTGAAAAGAGACGACTCACGAACTGCGGTTTGACGACCCCAGCCCTATATCTAAAAATATATGAGGAGTGTTCTCCCTTCTAACGTTGCTTTTAATCTCACGTAAAGATGCAATTTATAACATTAATGTTATTAATTTTTGCGGTAGTTATCATACACTTTTAACTCAAAGACTATTAAAAGCTTAATCTTTGGTGGCTACTTAAAATTTCGATCTACAGCGATTTGAGTTTGTAGCCAAATATTCTAACGACTCTTACAAACTGTGTCGCAAATTGGATATAGGTTTACCATTTTTAGGTAAGTGTATTAACACTAAGGCCTTACGTGGGCCTAAAACCCATGTACTAATTGTCATCAATACAGCTCATTTCGTTTCACAGTTATCCTGCTAATGTAGAGGCATAGAGAAATGAAGTCTGAAACGGCTATATTCCTAAAAATATATTACTTTTTAAGAGATTGCATTACTGTATTTCACTATATAATATATATACGATACGTAAAAAAATTATTGACTTTGAAATCACCTCTGAGAAATGCTTTTTAGTATGGAATTTTATGGCGTTCGAATATCATTCTTTGTATATCTATTTGGATACTTTCAGAACCAATTTTAAGCAGTATGTAGTGGTATAATAATAAGCTTTTTTGTGGCTATCAAATAAATGTACGCCTTTAAATACAAATTTACGTTCAGTATAAGAGCAAATATTGACCTATCGTTATATATTAATAAATAACAAATTTTTGTCACTGATGACTTTAATATATGAGTGGATCCGAATTCACACAATCATATCTTCAGCTTTCACATAATG
Source organism: Pardosa pseudoannulata (assembly GCA_032207245.1). Classification (NCBI taxonomy): domain Eukaryota; kingdom Metazoa; phylum Arthropoda; class Arachnida; order Araneae; family Lycosidae; genus Pardosa; species Pardosa pseudoannulata. The sequence goes on along the minus strand of CM063504.1, from coordinate 25,528,172 downwards.
ACTGAACAATTGTTTAACTGCTATGGGCTGTTATAAATTACTTACACATTTCACTGACTTACCAATATACCGCATAATAAATAAAACTTAAAAAAGCTAAAATAATTTTAAAAAAGCATTAAAAATATTTTGAAAGTGTCTTCTAATTAATTAAAGCAGTGATCAGTAAATCAGAGTGGTATCTTTTAATATATATTTAATACAGTACTTGAACATCCTGTATTCAATTAATTATTCTAATTAATTAATTCTAATTAATTTAATGCTTTAATTCCTTCCTTCCTCAGTGGCATGGCAGCCCAGGATGGGCCTTAGCCTTCTCTAAAATTCCATACCAGGCAGTCCTATCTTTGGCTCTGGATTTCCAATTTGAAATTTTCAAGGATCTTATGTCTTTCTCAATGCAGTCTAACCATCTAAGTTTTGGTCGTCCTCTCATTCGGGCTCCTGTTGGTTTGGCCTTAAAAACTTTTTTGTGGATCTATTGTCATTAAGTCGAACTAGGTGTCTGGCCCATTTTAATCAGCGAATCAGAGTGGTATCTTTTAATACTTATGTAATACAGTACTTGAATATCCTGTATTCTAATCGTTTGCAAATATATTTTGCTAATATCTTATAAAGTGATCTTTAATAGTATTTAAGTTTCGATTAAAACCTACTCATTTATAAGTCCTTATCAATTCTAATTTTAAATATGATCACGATCACGATCACATACATGTGATTCAAATGCAGACTTTACTACATATCTTCACCTTGATAACTTGTCAAGTTACACCATACAATCAACTTGGGTATATATACTAGTATTACACAACTTTTCTTTGACAACAGGAACAATTGGAGCCATAATGACTCATCCATTCTTCTGATGCAAATATGACGCATAAAGTAACCTGGGACATACATGTGTGTGAAGAATGCATCATTCGATTTTTATCTATATAAGTAATGATCCGTTATATTAAGTTCAACAACAGAGAGTCAAATTACAAGTGTATTTCATACAATGCTCCCATGTGTATATTCATATATATATATATATATATATATATATATATATATATATATATAAATCGGCCTAAATAACAAACTATTAATGTGCATTACATACAAATGAACATGACGGTTAACAAACAACACGTAGTCACGTAAAGTTATGAAAGAAAGTGAGTCCATAATAATTTAGAATTAGCATATAAAGACGGGAAAGTTACAGTTTGAGATCTTTCGATAAGACTCTTTATTTTAAAATTCACAACCATTTGTATCTGCGGATCGGATCAATTTACATAATTTAGACAAGAAAGACAAGTTATGAAGGAAGTTAACCGAAAATTCATTTGCAGTATGAAGTGCCTAAGAATATACATTTATACTTACACGAAAACGCATTATGTTCTAGATCATGCAGTCCAGTTACATACGTATACAATGGAAAGTAACGGCGATCCAACCGGGCCGACTTAATGCTCTATCATTTAGCATAGACAGCGAGGTATAACAATAGAAATTGAAGGCATTAAAACTTAAGGTAATAAAACATACCGATAAAAATGTAACAATATGAAGAATTGACGAGTAGGATTGAGATTTTACCGGAGTCGATTTTTTAAACTGGATTAAATGTATTGTTTGTTAATAAATAGAGAAAGGGGATTATAAACAGAAAGAGCGTCAATGTACTGTTGTCAGTTGATTCACGTGAAATGCTGAAAAAAGAAAATATTTTGTTGAATTTCATCACGTAGTATGATTTGGAGCGACTTTATTGTGTGGCTGCCGGGTGAAATGAGGTATTAATCCCTTGTAATATTTTCAAACATATTATCTCATTTGAAAATGGAGCGGAAGTATTTCATATGGTGATATATTGTTATACATATTACAATAGTTATACCTCAAAATATTTCCGTTTCATTTTTAACAATGTAACAGTCACACTCGGATAGTAATACGAAAACTGAAGTTGGGCATTTTATACCTGTTTCATTATATCTCTGTTTAAACATTGTTAGTATTATGATACGTACATTTCTGTAATATTTTTTGTCCTATTGAATTCTGCTACTTAAAGAATGAGGTATTAAAAGAAACAAAAAGAAAATTTTCCGCACTAGTGTTCAAATGAAATTTTTGTTCATAAAGGGTTGTTTTTATTAAAAAAAAATTGATATTTTTAAGCGTTGCAGTCTTCTTAAACTGATGAAACAACCAATTTTTGAGTTTAGACTATTTATCACGTGAGACTTTTGTCCATTAAAATCGTTTCGAGTCATTGTTCATTAAAAATGTTTACTAATCCTTGCTAAATTTTTTCTTGGTTATTTTTATAACCTTTTCAATGGAAACTGCATTTTTAAAAATAAAACTATTTTTGTAAAACTAGAGACAGATCATGTTAGAAAAAATAATGAAAACTAACCCATTTCTTAAGTTATTTGCACAGTTAATAATTAATAAGGTGTATAAATTCTATAGGAAATTTAAAATTCCCTTTGAATTAAGTAAAATGTTCTCCAAACAGCAACCTATATTATTTGTGTTTTAACAAGCCAGGAATTAAAAACATTTTCTCAAATGTTATCATACATAATTTCAAACATATAAAAAATATTAAAGAATTTGAAACATTAAGGTAAATATTTATTGGGAAGCAGTGTTTTTCTACAAAAAAATTATAATCAATATAAGTTACAATACAAAATTACGTAAAAAAAAATTTCAAACTACTTTTCTAAAATATCGTCTAATTTTTTTTTTTTTTTTAAAGTTCTGTAATATATTCAAATTTCATTTCAGAAATAGTGAGCATCTCATCAAGAAATAAATAAAACCTTGATTTGCAAAGTAAACTTAGTATGTACTTTCTATAAATTGTAGCGTTGCAAAATAGCAACAATCAACAAAATATTTCAAAGCTTTCGAAGGATATTCATAGGGGGAAGGGAGAGTCTTGAATCTCCCTGAATTAGATTCAATGCATGTATTCAAAGATTTTTTTTTTAACTTATTAAAATTCGTGTACATCACTACTTTGGACGGCAAGTGTTGGAAAATAGTTTTCAACCATGAAAACAGCAAAAACCTTTCTTCGCAATAGTTTGACACAAGAAGTTGACAAATTTAGCTTTATTTTCGGCTAGTATAGGCAAGACTATACCTACAAATGAAGATTTAAAAAGGCTGGCTTCAAAAGCTAGACGAATTAATTTACTGCTATAAAACGGTAGTTTATAAGTTACTATTTACAACATACTATTTTTAATTTTTTTTGTCATATGTAAGTTTGCAAAAATAAATAAATATATAAATAAATAAAGGGATATGCTATAATTTTTTTCTTGATATTTCCCCCCTAGTTATTCTTAAAATTACTTTAGTTTAAATTCATATGATAAACACTAAAGCGTAAATTAAATATGCAACGGTATTTACCAGGCAGACTTAAACCTGGTAAAAAATTAGAGCACAAATTAACAGATTCAATGTGGTTACAAACATATTTTTCAAGATACAATGAAATTACGTACGGCAGTTTTGATACGTTATATAACGTATCAGAAATGTATGAATGCAAAACTTATGTATGCATGCAAAACTATGGATGTACATATAAAACTCATATATGTACATTGAGTCTGTAATGAATTTTTCATGAGATTGAAAAATGACCGGATTAAGACTTTAGACTCTCCCCGAAAAAATATTTGGCTAACTTACTGTAGCACACGGGATAAATGACACTAACTTTTATTAGTTGCAGATGTGCAAAGGTTTATATTTCTCAAAAATACAAACTTTTTAATTTTGAATAACACTAAATACGTTACCTCGGATAAGAAAAAATTATATTATATATGGCAATTGATAGTGTCTCTTTAAATTAATAAATATCTCTGGTTTTGAATTCGGTTCATTTATTTTTGCTTCAAGCTTCTAGCGTTAATTTTTCACGTTGAAAAATATTGCAGGATGACAGTAATTGCTGTAATAATAGTAACTTTTCAACCATAATACACCAAAGCATAATAGCAAAGCGTTTAATGAACTTTCGTGGGTGTGACACGCTCGCCTTGTATTTTACTTAATTTTTACCTTCAGAAATATATCTTAGAGCCTTATCTTTTGTGTTCCGAGAAACGATCTTTAACAACGTGTTTTCGCAATAAGAAATAGTATAATAAAAGTTAACGAGTGTTATGCTGCTAAAATATGTTTTACAGGATGTGTTGGTGTTATTAAAACATATCCTGTTTTTATAATAAGTGTTTATCTCTCGAAGGACTTGTAATATGACCTCACCAGCGATTAACATACCAAGAAAACAGTTTATAATTACCTATAGTAGATTAAAACGGGATTAAATTATTTGAAATGTTATTAATACCTTTATAAATCAGTTTTATACTGTACCTTTAAATGATGTAATTTTATTAATTAGATTGTTAAATTTTTTATGGATAAGAAAATGAAATTTATTTTTATTTTATTTGCATAAGGTGTGTACAACCAAAAAGACAACGAGGAACCACCTGTACGTACGCAAATATACACATACATACTTTATAGACATTTTTAATGAAATTAAAGAAATATTATTATAGTTTTTATCATTAGTCATAAATTAACAACAATTAAATATTAACAGGTATACACAATAATAATATTAATAATAATTAAACACCTGAAAAATGTTTTAATTACTATAATGAGAGCGATTTTCTATTATAAATTTCGTGAATTTTGGACACGGCTTGGACAGTCCTGATTCACTTACATGTATGTATGTATATATGTTTTTGTTCGTGTGTGTGTGTATTTTCTTTATTTCTAGATAAATGAGATAAACCGGTCTGAATACTGATAAGAATAAAGCACCTCTACCTTATCATCTACGCACTTCTCATGCTTATTTTAGAGCTATAAAAATTATTTACCAATCCAAGCAATAGATATCTGTTTTCTTTATGAAAAAAAGCTACTGATTTTTTCATACTAAATATTTTCAAGGAAATATTTTTAGTACTTTGCGATGAAATCAATTAAAAATACCTACACTAAAGAAATTGTGAGAATTCCGTAAAAATAGTGCAAGCAAAATATAGCGTTTCCAAACTGACTTATTTTATATGAACACTACCCATAATGCATACTTAAAAATGTATATAAAGTTTTATGTATATTTAAAAATTTGTATTAAAACTTTTTTCTAACCCACAGTTTTGTTTTTTAATACTGCTTATACAGTTTCTAGAAACTCTGATTCTGAAAACACAAAGACATATACGAAAATAAAGAAGTAAATCCTAGTTTTTTATATTGCAAAAGGTATATTTCTCTCAGAACGAAGCTAGAAAGCGCATTAATTAAAGCTCATTATTATCAACTAATATAGCTGTGTTAATTCTAGTCTTACGCGAAAAATGTAAGACTGTAAAATACATACATAGATAAGTGAAGTAATCGTAGTATTTGGCTATCAGCTTAAATTCAATAAATAAATACTAAAATTCCAAAGCTACTTACTTTTAATAACTGTAGAAATTTTAACAATTCAGGCTGAGATCGCTGTTGCAAAATGTAAAAGAAATATCTGAATGGTTTAAATAAAATAATTAACTTTTAATAAATAACTTTTAAATAAAATAATTCTTAAAATCAGACAACCATGCCAGAGTAGCAGCATATACCACGTGCGATCATGTTGTGAAATTTATGATGAAATTTATCGAAATTGTATTAGTTGATAGAAACATATGAAACTTCGATATGATAGACAGCTTGATAAGGAAAATAATCGAATTTTATTTATTTTTAATATATATCGATTTATCAATCAAATGAATTGAAGTTTTAGTTAGAGTTTGAGCAAACTTGAGATTTTTATCTATTTCATTGTCGACTTCTTTTCTTTTTATGTTTGTGGTTTTTGTCAATAAAGATAACTCTATCAAATTTTTGCAGCGCACATTTTGACTTCCTTGGTTGTTAATACAAAAATCAAGCAATTTGACCTTCTAGAGTGAAACAACTAAAAAATTAGAATTTTTCAAGTTATTAATTGGAGTTAATCAGAAGTATTCTGCATCATCTGTCATTCACCGTGTATTTATATATCTTTCAAATTCAAAAAATTCGAGTAGTTTTTGTGATGTTTCGCATATGATGTTTTACAGCCCACTATCTACAAATCTTCTGTACCCGGCTAGTTCAGTCGGTAGAGCAGGAGACTCTTAATTTCGGGTTCATGGGTTTGAGCCCCACTGATCAGGAAAAAATTAAAATTCTTTATTTCTAGAGTCAGAAGTAGCAAAATGTGTTCTTGTTTAAAATATCATTAGAAAACTATTTTTCTCGTATATTTTAAAGATGCAGTATTTTAGAAGTTCATATGTGTATTTGAGTACAGTATAATGCTTTTCTAGAAACTATCAAGAATAAATCATTGATATAAACTGTCTGTTTTGTAATATAAATAAATGAAAACTCAATTTAAATTGCGTACATATTTTGTTCAAGTTGTTTTATAAAAGTTGAAAAAAAACTACAAAGTCATCAAAATTGTGGGGTTTTTTCCAATTTCTTTAAAGAAAAAAATCTATTGGGTATAACCCAGTCATGTGAGTGGGTCTTGGCTGAGGATAGATTTTTCTGAACCCACAAGCCATTTTTTTCCTTATGCATTGGGTGATACACTGTTTCCCTATACACTGATAATAAGGTTTAAAATCAATTTTGTCGTTCTGAGCAAAGATAATAGCAAAAAGGTATTAGTAAAAATTAGGGATGAAACGGATGTCAATTTGTCCGGATAATGGATACTGGATATCTGGCCAGAGTTTCAGCCGGATATCCGGCTAAATGTCAAAATGTTTTGCACTTTTTAAATTTATTTTAAATAAATCAGCTTTATGTACTTTATTTTTGCAACCAAATTTTTCTCACTTTTTATATTTTTTAATTAGTCAACTACTTGTACTATAATTTATTTTAATTTTTTTCTTACTTTAAGAATCAGTACTCAATTTAGACATCATTTAATCAGAAAAATCGAATCTGAATAAAAGCATTTTTAATAGTCCTTTATCTTCCTTCTTTAATGGTTCTTATGTTTGTATATGAAAAATTTCAAGAATATTCCCACTGTTTTTTTTAGTAAATTATCTTTATTCTTCTATCCTCTAAAATAGTAAGTTCTCAAATGCAAGAACACAATTTTGCAGTTGAGACTGAAGAAAAAAATGATTTATGATTTTTTGTATTGAAATGTATAAAGAAAAATAGTTTTTTCCATAAAGCTGTTTTTTTACATAATACTCCAAAATACTTATACGTATTGTTTCATATAGTACACTGTCTACCAATAAGTATTTGGACACCTGTGATACAAAAGAAAAACTGACTTTATTTAAAATCAATAGTTGGTAGAGCCTCCTCGAGAGGCAATTACAGAGTGAAAACTCTGGGGCATACTTTCCACAAGTCTTTGTATTACAGCTAGTGGTATTGTCTTCCACTCAGCTTGGAGTAGACATACAAGTTCCTTCACCAATTTTGGACGGTTAGTGCACCCCTTAATTCGATAATCCAACTCGTCCCAGAGGTTCTCGATAGGGTTCAGGTCTGGGCTCTGGGCAGGCGAGTCTATTCGATGAACTCCATTGGTACCATACCAAGCCTTGGCTAACCTCGAAACATGACAACTGGCATTGTTGCCTTGAAAGTAACAGGGGTCTAACCCGTAAAACTGCCACAATTTAGGAAGCACATTGTTATCCAAAATAGTGCGGTAGGCATCGGCGTTGAGCTTACCATGAATGGGGACCAAGGGTCTTAGCCCATATCAAGAGAAACACCCCAGTGTGTATTAACAGTATATATTGGTTAACATTTTGCATTTTTTTTTGTTATATTTATTTTATTTATCGCTGTATAATTTTTTGCAGGATAATTGTAATATCTTTCTACTGCCAATTATCCGGTATGTTGGCCGGATAATCGTTGCCTTCCTAGTAAAAATATCGTTAAGCACCGCTTATTTTCGTCCAAATGTTTTTAATGCAGGTGAGGTTAAAATTATATAACTGACAACCAAGCAACAAACACTGTGTGATTCATGTGCTTAATAAATATTTAAAAGATAATGAAATATGACTCTTTTTCGCCTCGATCGCAATTAGTCTGAGAATTCTACAACGTAGGCGTTCACAACTTTATTTTATTCTAAAGGAGCATGTCACATTTGGAACAGGGGTAATTTACATTTATTAGCATTAATTTGGGATATGTGAATCCATTAATTTCTGCATAAATCGATAATAACATTAATTTCTCCTAAATAGTATATTCATGAACTGCCTCGATGATATAAGGAAGTTATTGGAAGAATGCAAAGAATTCATAATAAACAAAAGTATATATGCCGTTATATGCTAAAGTTTGATATTTTATTCATTAAGACAATTAGTACGTTAAATGATGAAACCTGAACGAAGTATAACACTCAAAACACAGTTTTAACGGCAAGATGTAGCGCATAAATATCACAACCGGTTAAAAGTATCTTCCAAGCCAAAACATCATTACAAAAGTTTTTTTTCTTATTCATAAGAAAATAAAATGTTCTTAGAGGTTTCAAACAAAATTTTTAAAAGTAATTTAAAATTTTTGTTGTAAAATTTTAATAATTTCTAAAGTTTTCGAAGAATTTTTTTTAGAAATCCTGAAAACAAATTAATTTAAAATAATTTATTTACTCAAGAGGGAAAAAATATTTGAAAAGAATTATTGGTTTGAGAGTTAAAATTTAAATATGCCTAAACTTTAAAAGGTAAAATAAAAAAATTAAGTGTTCAGTGAGGTTTGAATTATTTTGGTTTTGGAGCGCTACGGTCTACTTTTTGCAACACGAGGGCTAAAAGTGTTCAGTGAGAGAAAAATTCATAGTAAAATATGATGAAAAATTTTGTGCCAAGGCCCCATTTAATATCAAATCAGTCTCACAAACTTCTTAATGCCACAAATTTCATAAACTTGATTAAACTTATAAAATTTCGGAAATATTTGCGATAGCTTAAGGACCAATATAAGTAAGTTGGGAAGATAGTTAGCATTATAATGATGAATATCGAGAAGCTACATGTTGTCTTTACTGATGTGAATTAGCATTTTCTCTTTAAATGCTTATTAAATACAAACATAATTTAATGATGAACATGTTTTATATACCGCATTGTCAAACCTTGCAAGAAGATTGTATGCAACAAAAACAGGGTTATTCATTCAAATTTATTTTTTAAATTATTTTTTGTATGGAAGAAACAAGTATAACAAAATTTCTTTTCTTATCTGCATTGTTTACCACAGAACTAAATTATTTATTGTAAAGTATTAATTTTTATACCTTTAATTTATATTTAATATCTGTGGTCACGAAAACATCTCTATAACAAAAGGGAGTCTTTGATATAAAAGCTTAACAAGTGCGGCGATAAATTATTCTTTGAAAGATAAAAAGTTACTAGAATCGCATTGTCAAATACGTGAATAAATCACATAAAATAATAACAATAATCTTTTCTACCCAACTTAATTTTTATATCTAGCAAGTGTGCCCGTACTTCGCTACGGTGAACTTATATATTACTTTTAAACAAAGATTTTTTTACGTGCATTATGAATGATAGGTTTTTATTTTCCTATGAGAGTCACTGAAATTTGTACTTTTCATTGTTAGAATATTGTTGTTAAACACTTCATTGTAAAGTAAAAATTAATCAAGAATTAAATTTAAAATTAGTTCTTATAAAAAATGCTATAATTTGCGTCATATAGAAATGAATGTTAATCACTTTATATCTAAATTTCCAGGGCAAATTGAATTGATATTTTGCAAACGATGTTTAAATCTTATAAAATAAGAAATGATTAAATGAGATATTTAAAGGAATGACGTCATAATGATAAAAAATATCATTTTCACCTATTTATTATGAGATAAATTGAAACTTTTAATCTCCTCCTTTTAACCGAGGAATACTGAGCTTAAAACAATTACATGGGATTAACGGAATGACGTCACATTGCTAGAAATATTGCTTCTTTCACTTAGTTATGATGCGATAAATTAAAAAGTTAATCGTTTGCGTCTAACCGGGGAAAATAATGCTTGGAATAATGATATGAAACGCTCGTACAAGAGGGAAGGAATGGATTTCGAACGTTAAAAATTTTCATAAACCTTCCTAGGGATACACCTAACAATTTCCCAAAATTTCATGGCGATTGGATGTATGGTTTTTGAGTCTATCGAGTACAGACAGACAGACACAAATTCATTTATATATATATATATATATATATATATATATATATATATATATATATATATATATATATATATATATAGATTTAGGGAAATCATAGAAATGCCATGATAATACAGTTTATTTATGTCTTTATTTGTTGAATCCTGAATATTAGAGTGATATTCAGACATTTCAATCATTAACAGACTTAAAAAACTGCAATTTAAAGTTTTTTTAATAAAAAAAAACATTGTTCAGAAGAAATGAGAATTTTTTTATCGTTACTTTTATTTATGAAGTATCATGAACTCGCTGATATATTTGTCTTTTAGTGTTATTAAAGCAAAAACGAGTATAATTAAATAATAGCTAATACAATAATCAGTGTTACGTTTTATATACAAAAAAAATTCTAATAGACATATTGATTGCTAATTAACAGACAAAAAAGTGTAATTATACATTGTAATTAGTCAGCAATTAAAATTCACATTGTAATTTACGTTGTAAAAATTACACCGATACACTTTCCTATTTTGAAAAACCATGCCCTTAATTTAATATATAAAGAGCATAATAGATATTTATAGATAGTTTTTTCAACCTTGAATATAACTTAATGGTTTTAATAATGATTGATTTCATTAAGTCTTCATCAGTGCTCCAACAATAAATGATCCCTCATAAATGAAAGAAACCTCGGATTCAATTAACGTGTAATTAAATGTATTACTTTGTCTTCCTTAACTCGATAATTAAGTTCTCTTTCACTATTACATACGGAACTTTGTTGTATAAGCAATTATCTAATTAAGTTAATGGGATAAGTATAAGTATATAATGGTATAAGTACATATATACGTATATAAGCACAGCCTCTATAGATACTTAAAAGAAGCTATCTTTATTTTTTCTACAGAATTATTTAAAACTTTTAAGAATTTTTAAACTTCGCCTATTAAGTTTACCCCACAATTTCTAAGATGTAAATAAATCACGAGTGATTTTGGAGGACAATAAATAATTTAAAAATTAGAGGTATTAGGTTACATAATTTTTAACTGCGCTTGCATCGAAGATATTCTGTGGTATCTTAATTTAATAGCTAAATATATAGTGCAAATTATTCATTCATTTCCCTTGAATATTTTTAAAGATACTAAAGATATATAAAATTTATTAAGCAGTGAGTTGTAACTTTATGACAGCTTGTATTTTGTGGATCACACCCCTTTGCTACAGTCGATCCATTCCAACATTAGCAACATCAAATGGCTAATAGAATTTAAACAGGAAATATGTATTACTGCTATAGTTGAATTTATATATTAATTACAAAATATAAAACAGTGATGAAAATACACTTTGTGGAAAATTCTTTGCCATGAAACAACTTACATGAAGTTACTAAAAATTTGCTAAAACCTGTCGATATCTTATGTAAAGTTAAAGATATTCAAGAAATTTTTTATATAATTTGTTAAACACAGTGAGCCACTATTAATTATGACCACTATATATATTTCAAATATCATCAAATCCACTATATATATTTCGAACATGGGTAGTCGAATATTTACTGTCATAATTTATATCTCTTTAAGTATTTGATATATTCATTTCGAATTTTATAATATTTAGTATCTTAATTCTTTAAAAGTTAATTTTTTTAATTTGCCTGTAATTAGTAGAAATAACGGGAAAAATAGGATTTTTAAAATGCAGGTGACTTGATTATTAAATACATTTTTCATGAAAAGAAAAGAAATTTCAGTTTTTTTCCATGATAATGCATGCAGCGATAGCACATACTAATGTCGAAGTTTCGGAAAAATTATCAATACTTTCAAATTTACCACAGAGAGTCGACCAAATATTTAATATTTTTAACAAAGCAATTTTCATGCTTGTAATAATTCTGCTATCTTCATAGATTTACGGTAAAATTAATGCATGCAGCAATAGCACATACTAGTGTCAAAATTTCGGAAAAATTATCAATATTTCAAATTTACCTCAGAGAGTCAACAAAATATTTAATATTTTTAACTAATCAATTTTTATGCTTGTAATAATTCTGCTATCTTCATAAATTTACGGTAAAATAAATGCATACATCAATAGCACATACTAGTGTCAAAATTTCGGAAAAATTATCAATACCTTCAAATTTACAGAGAGTCGACCAAATATTTAATATTTTTAACTATGCAATTTTCATGCTTGTAGTAATTCTGCTATCTTCATAGATTTGCGGTAAAATTAGAGACAAAAATAATTTTTTTAGTACCGACGACAAAATCATAATAACAATTTTGCGTCAAAATCAAAAAGATAATTTTGGATTTTATTATAGTCTATCTGTCACAGACAGACTATAATAAAACAAAAAATATTGTTGTTTTAATTACTAATATAAGCAAAAGAAAATTTGAATTTTTTAAAAGAGGAATAATCATTTTAAAAAAGGAATTTAATAAAATGAATTAAAATATAACACATCTAATGATCTTAAAAAGGGAATCTGAACACGAAATACACCAGGCTCCCCATACAAGAGTTCAAATCTTAGAGCCAAAGATTCTCTATCAAAGTTTCAAAATACGTCAAAATGTAATACAAAAACTTCACGGAAGTCTTATACTAAACAAATTAAACATCACATAAACAAAAGAAGATAATTATTTTATACACGACAGCATTTATTCTGTTTATGATACTTATCGCAGACTGGAAGATCAAACTTATCAAGGAACGAGGGAAGGGGTAAATTCTTCAGTCTGTCAACGCAAGAAATAAAGATTACGGATAGTTCAAAAGATCATATTTTCTACTCTCGGCGGCGAGTAAATCTGGGGTTAACAAGAGTTACATGTGTTAGTGGGATGAATTGCTTTAGATACGGTTTGTGGTTCTGCATGCAATAAAGTTGATCAAAACCAGGCATTGCATTCTTAAGAGACACTAATAGGTAATGCAAAGCACTGAGTCACTTTTGAGAAAATTTGTTTCCAGAAGGGAAAAACTCCATTTATTCGATTACTAACTGAAAACGCAAAACCGGAAACGTCATTGATATGCAAAGCTGCAGACCTATTTTCTATTCAAGAGAAAATGCTTAAGTAGTAAAGAGTAAATTAAACTAAAACTGAGATGTTTTCAAGTTGAGTTACTTTTACTTTTTGCAAAGGAGCGTGAAGGACTTTCACTCCGCTACAGCACATTTGTAACTTTCTCTTTAGAGTTATTACTCACCCAGATAACTAAATTGTTTTTCCGGGTTGACTAATGAAGACCATGAAAAGAAATTGAGTCTTAACATATTCGAACCGTGTACTAACGTTTGCATACCATGTAGATACAGGTAGGGCTTTTTTTATTAAAGTCTCTTGCACAACATTTTGTAGGATTGATTTTATTGGGTTTATATCACTATCAAGTGATTCATTTAACAAATGCTTCGAAATTTTTTATGTTTATACGAATAAAAAAAAACTTTCTAAGAATTATGCATTTTAATCCATGCATGCCTTTAATGTATGTAGTTGTTTTACAAAGTTATTATTTATTCGTAAATTTCCACAATAAATGGGTTACCATATCTTTCTCCTACCCCATAAACTATAATCTAATTTCTGTTTTAGTTCTAAGCATATATTTTGGATAACAAACATTCGTTGATTGTATTTCAAAATTTTCTTTAATTAAAAAAACAATATTTTTAAAAGATGGACCAAAAGTAGAATGGATATGTCTCCTAATCCCATTTGAAGAATTCCCATTCGAAACATTTTGAACAATACATAGTTCAATAAAACACGTGCGCAATCCTCTTATAAAAGTGAATGCATCCAAACTTTTTAAATCATAAAAAAACTAAAAACACAAAAGTGTGAATTTTTTTTTAATTCTAGCACTTCACATGGTATAAAATTAGATATATTGGTTGTATTACTATAAATAAGGTTCAAAGAAAAAAAATTATATTTATATTCAAATTCAAATAAAAATTTATTTTCCAACTGATATCTTACAAGAGTTATCTTGTGACATCGTATTATAATTTCGAGTGTATATTGTAGGTTATTTTTTTTAAATATATATTGCTTGAAATGACAAAAGTAAATAAAGTCTTATTAAAAGAACTTGTAATAAGTTTATTCTAAAACGAATAAAACAATTTATTCTATGATTAATATGAAAAACAGAATGTTTTAATAATGATTTTTTTTATTTAGAAGGTACTACACCTTTATTTAACTATTAAACTACAGGATATCAGTTCCTTCATTATTTGTGCATATCATAACATATATTTTGAGAAATACCACTTTATGAATAAACTCTGATAAAAAATTATGACTGCATATTATTTCATATAAAAAAGGTGAATTCTTACTTTCTTATATACTGATATTCAAACTCCTGTCTTAAACAACTCTGGGGTTAAAATCTTTTGATTACACTCACCTGAAAACAGAAAAAGAAACTAGATTAGAATACAAATATGTAAAATATCAAAAGATACAATTATAAATTATACTATGCTTTAGGCATTAAGGTTAAACAAGCCAAAATAAAAGAATTTAGCCGATAGTGGACTTACAAAACCTATTAAATTGGATTTTAATAATATGTAATTACTCTTATTCACATATAACAAATAACATATTTATGTAAAAATGATTAAAATTTCAAAGTTATTAATTATTACATGTTCAAATAAAATAAATTATTATGCAGATTGGTGTTAAACGCTCCATGTGCACCCTTTTGTACTTCTTTTAAAAATTTTTTTTAAGATATCCTTTACAACATTAAAATAAAACTTAGATCTTATAAGCATTTATAAAAAATATATAAGTAAAATAATAATAATAATAGTAATAACACTAATAATAATCCCTTTTTCTTGTACAAAACGTTTGTAACAGTTCTTTTAGATATAGAATGAGTAAAATATGCAGTAAATACTAGTTTTAAACCACACTAATCTTAATTAACTTTCTTTTCATATACATAAAGAAAATAATCGATAAACTAACAAAAAAATAAAAACATATATAAAGGTTCAAATATTTATTAAAAAAATGTTTTTCTTCAAAAAATTATAGTTCTAAGGTTATTTTATTATTTGTTTTTTGTATACGCGGTATTCTTATAGACCTACTGCTTTAAGAATGGCTACAAATATCTATGTAGCAACAGCATCGAATAGCAGTGTCCAACGGATTTGGCCATCGTCCAGAGCATATAAAGTTATTTTTAGTAAAAATTGTAAGTTTTATTAATGACTATATTCATTGCAAAATAATGAAAATCAAAATTATGTTTTCGCTTTTCATTTATAGGTATATTGCGTAATTCAATAAAACAGAAATTATCGAATTTATATTAAAATATCGCACGTATACATGTCCACAGTAAGAAAAAATTTGATAATCCATTAGTACTCGATAGCTTAAATTAGACCTATGAGGACAGTTTTTAGGGGATTTACCATTTCACAATTTATTTTTACCAGTAAAAAATGAAAATGAAAATAATAACTGGCAACAATAATGTTTATAAACTTCAATATCTTTTCTGATTAGATAAAACTACAAAAATATCATTATTTGATCTCTAGTATTTAAGTCTGAAGCACATTCAACTGTTAATTATCACACAATAAAATGGTTTCTAAAACTAACATGTAAATAGATGTGCAGTTTGGAATCACATTTCATTGGAGAAATGAGGTACATAAGTTACCTCAGCAACCAGTTATTAAATAATATTTTCTTCCCATATAACTAAATAGTAAATTTTAATACGCATATGTGAGGAAAACTGAAGTAAAAATTGTACGCATTAAAAGTAACACTTCTAAATAAAAAATGGGCAAATATGCTTAAAATATGCATAAATAAGTTTTTGTTCACCATATCAATAAAAAATATCACAGCCTTGATCTAATTTGTTTTCATTATTTAACCTGAAAATTCAAAATATATATTCCACTATATATTTAAGCATGACATGTTTCTTTATGTTGATAGTTATGGTACAAGCTAAACAGGACATATATCTGCAGCATTTTGGCGGAATAATTCCAATCCTCAAAATAGAACAACAAACGCGTCAAACGAGAAAACGGAAAAGAATAGAAAATAAAATCTGATCAAGACAGCAGCAACAAAACAAAACGAAAACAAGGCAAATATTTCTCGACTGGCCACCACTACAAGAAATTAATCTGTCATCTGGATATCCGTCATTACCTGCCTCTATTGAATAATTACCGCATTAAAGAAAATTAACATTCCACTTGCTGTCTTTATCGTCGCTGAATAGAATTACGCCGCGTAAAACAAATACCGAAGGCGTGCAGGACTCCAGGAGCGTGGGTTTGGGATAGTTTTGAATGTCCAGGCAAACATTACAGGGTCAATGGCAGAAGAGATGCCCCGAGATAAAAGATAAATGGAATTACAATTGCATTCCTAGCCAGTCGGACAGTAGTGCATGGAGGAATTCGTTATGACAACTGGGGAAGAATGAAAGATATATCAACTAAAAATAACGTAAATGTTATATTGATTTTTTTATTTTATTATAAATGAAGTTTAATTTTTCTCAAATGGGCAGTTACTTGGTTTTCTTGGAATCCCTTAAACAATGCAGGTTTGTTAACCGTATATTATGAGCGCATCTCAAAGTGGTTAACATTATTACCCGGTACTGAGAAATACAAATCACACCCAAACCCAATACTTAGAAGTGCAAGCGTTAACCACCATAGAATGTTAAGCGTTTATTTACAACACGTTACCGTGGTTTTGACCCAAAGGCACCATTTCAAGTTTTTTCTTTTAAAAGAAGCAACAACTGAATTCATAGATAGTGATATTCTTCAACCAGAACTTAGACATGAGTATTACATCATAGGTTCTTAACAGTGATGCCACAACACTCGTCACGGGCACTGAAAACTTCTATGAGGGCGGTAGCAAGTTCACAGGGAGCATTAAGGAAGTGAAGAGCTTGCGACCAGTAAAAATATTTATAAAAATATACATCACACAAAAAAAATTAAATCGAATAATATTACATTTACCATAATACAAGTGATATATTTTTCCAATTATAAATTTCATTAATAGCACCATGGACCACCTTTTGCAATCTTTCGGAGCATTTGTTTCGGGCTTGAACACGAAAATTTAATTCCTTTATCGTATTTGGTTAAACGTGGGGCTTAGTGCAGTATTTAGTAACTGTCTAGGAAAAGGAACATCGCTGAACGGGGGAATATCCGAATAATGTTAATGAATTGAACCTCAATATTAACAAATTATTAAAACTCCA
Source organism: Pardosa pseudoannulata (assembly GCA_032207245.1). Classification (NCBI taxonomy): domain Eukaryota; kingdom Metazoa; phylum Arthropoda; class Arachnida; order Araneae; family Lycosidae; genus Pardosa; species Pardosa pseudoannulata. The sequence continues at coordinate 25,510,509 of CM063504.1, read as the reverse complement.
CGAGCCTCAATCATCTCATTATTATTTTTTAATTTTTTAATTTATTTTTGCTTATATTTTAAGCTTTTCATAAATAACTTATTACTACATTTGATAGTCACATAATTAATTTCTACTTTGTGATTCTTGATAGATAGATAAAACTTATATGGATAATATTCAGCACTATTTTAATATTTTCTATTAAATAGGTACAAGGTGTTTCAAAAATGACCGGTATATTTGAAAAATCAATAAAAACTAAACGGGCAGTGAAAGAAATACACCGTTTGTTGCAATATGTTTGGGACAACAGTAAATTTTCAGGAAGACAAACTTTAGAAAATAGTAACAATTTTCAGCAAAAGATGGCGCTGCAAGTGATTCGAAAAATATAGAAGAAAACGCAATCTGTGAGTTCGCGAATCTGTAAGTCGTCTTTCTGCTGTAAGCGTATGCTGTTCACAAATTACAAGTTTGCTGTGAAAAAATGGTTTATTCCTTAGAACAGATAGATGATTGCCTGGCCTGAAACGTTTTCACGGGTTTCTGATAATTTCGTTCTGTGACTACGCAACATTATTGCTGAGCATGGTGGATATGTTGAAAATATAGTAGATTTTTTTCAGTTTGTTGCGCCATCTGTTGTGAAATATTGCAACTAATTTTGAACATTTGTCTGTCTGAAAATTTACTGTTGTCCCAAGCACATTGCAATAAACGGTGTATTTCTATCGCTGTTCGCTTTACTTTTTATTGATTTTTCAAATATACAGGTCATTTTTGGAACACCATATATAATTACTGCTAAGTAGGTTAGAATATTTCTTCTTATAAAGGGGGTAGTTGTCTAAGATTGTAAATTTCTGTATTACATAAATGTTGATTTTGGAGCCTTACTTTTTAATTCTCATTCACCTAACGGAACCTTTTTGTATAAACTTGAAAGAGTATTGTAAGTGTTCCCCTAAAAACATTGACTTCAATATTTCGATGAATATTAATGTTTTAGATGTCCTCTCTCCCAATATCCAAAACTGAATTTTGGAATTATATCTGTGTAGCGGATTGTAGCGCCTGGTAGATGATGAGACAGCCTAGGACGGTATATAAGCTATACTCTCAACAAGTGAAGAAAAACACAGTAGATAGATAAATGAAGCTTTTTTTCCCAATACGGAAAGCACTTATTCTTTAAATTTCATCCAGTTCAACATCACTGGTTTGTTGACCATGTTAGGGGAGTATCCAGTCCATAAATCATTTTTATAAGTGAGTAATTTAGTCGCCGATAATATCTAGTACATAATTATTTTTAAGTCTTCGATTATTGTTCATTTAAATTCCAACTCTGTGAGCCTACTTTCACGACCTTTGTCAACCCCTTCCAATTGTCCGTTCTATTTTGAATGTATAGAAAGAAAGCAAAATGAAGGCAATTTGTCCGTAACTTCATGCTATATTTACCAGGACGAAGATAATGCAATGAAAAAAAATTAGATGAGAAGCAATTTGAATAAATTTATCTTATCATAATAACTGCAGATTAAACATATGTAAATACAAGGGTAGGCTTGGGCAGATCTGATCTCTTAATTTATAAATATTAGCATGAGTAAACATGATTAAAAATCGAGAGCAACGTAATTAGTGCATTGTTGTGATCTACGTTTCATCAAAAGAAACACAAACAAAAATTTATTCTTTCAAAGATAAGTCACTCAACAAGCTTGGCTAGACGACCATAAATCCTTCCACTTCACACAATGAGACACACACACATAAAAAATATTGTTAAATAGTATCGCAGAGAAGACATCTTTGGAGATAGGGGTCACACTAGTCACATTGCAACACACAATTGATAACGCACCACTGAGTCACGGCAGTGGAGCAGGTCATTATGACCACAATCGTGACCAAATCCCTCACAACATCCCACATCCGGAAATAAAAATCTCTCATAAAGCCCTATATGTGGACTATGCATTCTTTCTTTAGATCACATTGTTAGATTATTTTTAAAATTCCCCCAGCTTCCAGAATGTCGGAGGATTGCGGAAGGCCATTACGGCGCATTTTCGTGTCCGTGAATAGCCAGGATTATATCAAAAAGAAAAGGAAAGAAATGTATATTAGGTGAAACGTCTGAAATAGATGCACGAGGGGATGCTATAAGCAGACAAAGGGGTAAAAAATAACGATAAATGGTCATTATTTTCTGGATATCACACTTAATTTGGTTCACGCGGATCGTGGTAGACTTTTCAGATCAGAACACAAGCTGAAGGATGGCGCAGACAAGTGGTTGTAACAGGATATAATGCGGATTTAGAGAGATCTGGGACACAAATATCTAATTTTTTCAGTTATGCTAATTTTATAAAGGATTTTTCTCTCAAATTTAAAATATAAGCAGGGTATCTGCCAAAATACAATTTTTCAAATTCATGACTTTTCATGACTTTCCCTGATTTAGCAGATCATTTTCCATGACTTTAAAAAGCTTTCGTTAAAGTATATATAAATAAAACTTCTGATGTACATACAAATGAAATATATGCTTTTAGAGAAATTACAGGAATTTTATCATAAAAAAAACTATAAACTTACTTTATAAGTGTTAATAAACTCGCATACATAAAAATAAATTGTTGTATCTACATACCTAAGTTTACTCATATAGCAATTTTTCAATCAAAATGTTTCCAATTTGAATTCAGGGTACTTTGGTATTATCCAGGTGACCATGAATAATAGCCAAATATAACCCTATAATGTTTATATACAATATCCCTAGAGATAAACTTATATTTTGTGCAAAAATCTTAAATAATTTTTATTAAAAAAATAATTATTATTATATTAATAAAATTTTAATCTACAATTTAAGAAAAAACCAGAATAATATACATTTACCCACCCATTAAGCTTTCTTGCTTTGAGTTTCCTTGGTGAACAAATTTTACTTGGCAATAGGGTCAATAGGATAATACATAAATACCAAACTCAGTAACTTCAGCTAAATGACAAATAAAAATAGAATTCAACAATTCAATGCAATTTTTTTAATCGGTAGTTTAGCGGATCCATGACTTTTACTCATTTTACTTAAAAAATCAAGACTTTCCATGACAAAATTAATCCATTGTCTAAATCCATGATTTTCCACGACTTTCCCTGACTTTCCAGGTGCGCGGAAACCATGTATAAGTACATTTAAAGTTCAATAGCTATTTAAACTGAACTTTATTATCACGTAATTTTCGATTTTAAAGAATAGTAGATATTTTAAATCTGACCTTAAGATTTGTAATGAAATTCCTTGCTAAATTTTTATTATTTTTAAACTAAAAATATCGCATTTTTAAAAATGGAAAGAAAATAGTTTAAAAAATTTCCCTCAAAACAAAAATCTGGAAAATTTAAGGGTAAGCCTCCAAGAAGGTCTATACCAAATTTCTGAGATGTACCTTAAATAGAATTGATTATATATATACCAATCTGAAAAAGCCAGTTGTTAAAAAATATTATGAAATCAAAAATATTAATTCTTAGTAGAAGGCCTAGTAAATAAAATAATATATCTGCTTATGTAATTATCACAGAAACACATGGTTTTCATTATTAAATTTAAAAAGTATCTTATTTTACAAGTATCCTTTTATTTCAGTTTAAAAAATTAAAATTAGAATTTTCTCCAGTGGAGTTTTTATGTCATACATCTCTCTTAACAATTCTATTGGAGAGTAAAGTCCACAGATTCAATACAAAATATATGAATAAAAAATTTACATGTTGCTTACATTGACTACACATATGTTATTTTTACAAGATCAATAACTCAAGAAACCTATATGACACTCGGACCATAAGTGAAAAAATATACATTATTTTAATTTTAGTATATTTTAGTATTTTTTTTACCCTATAGCATTTCAATAAATTTAGTAGGGACTAATTAAAATACATTTCCTATTATATGCTTTTGGCATTGTTTAGACACTATTTAAGTTATACCAAGTAAAGAGAAATATGCACCAGTAAATATACAGGCTCTATGAACACCTTTAGGCGTGAACATTAATTTATTTTCGCTTGCATGATAGATGTTGATTATAATGAAACCAAAACTTTGTGATTTCACTGTGCATTTGTTTCTGAATAACAATATATGAAATAAATAGAGAGGGGGTCTCAGTATAAATATTGTGACTGACAATTAAAGTAATTAAAACATCAGTATTTAGTTATAGAAATATGGTTGGTTGTTGTAAACAATATTTTTATATCATTTATCAAATCACTGGTACTGCATTTCTGTTAATTCCTGTTTATTCATAAAATATCGGAATCGGGAAAATACGCAAAAAAACCAATTTATAAAAGATTGTAACTTAAGACATGCACGTAATATCTATCTATCTATCTCATATCTATCTATCTATCTATCTATCTCATATTTATCTATCTACCTATCCATCTATCTATCTATATATATATATAATACATTTTAAATTAATAAATAAACAGTAACCATAGAAATAATTTATACTGTTACAATAAGTAAAATTAATATTAATAGCAATAATTACTGACCACAATTCAATTACATATCAAAGGAAATAATACCGTGGTAAAATATAATTAGTGTCTGTTGATTAAAACATTAAATCTGACCGAAAAATTCGAATTCCTATATTAGCATCATGGGCTTTTCCAAAAATAAACACAAACACAGACAGCAGAGGCAAAGAGAACCAAAAATGCTCAAGTGTTTTGGACGTACTCGAGACCTCTATGCATGAAATTAATCAGTGAATGAAATTGATGCTAGGCACTCTGCCCTCGATGATTCAATTAACATATAATATGACATAAATATTTGCAGAGAATTTTGTATATGAGTATATTTGCTCTGAATTAGCATTAACGCAAAAGCAAGCACTATACAAAGCATTACAGTATATTTAATGTTAATAACTAACCGATATATGATTCCGATTCCTCATAAAACACTAACAATGAAAGTATATTGCATATGTAGAACGCCGTAAGCGCAGTTTAATTGCACATTACTTTCGAATACCCCATTTTCCTCTTATATGTTTAGTGGAGTTACGTAATGTGCTTCAAACATCACCACAGCAGTAATTATGCGCTACAGCAGTTAACTCTTTTGCACAGCTTACGATCGCAGACGTGAAATGATTCCATTCAGCGAATTAAGTCATTAGAGGATTCAACTAACTCTCTCTCACACTAGGGGGCAGATCTCTCAGTCGCCTCATCCAGCATTTTTCGTGTTTAGCTCTCCTGGGGTTGGCCGATAAATCGCAAAATTTATGTGGGTGGTCTTGTACTATGTAACTTGCCGAATAACGAAAGAATCATCATATGGAACGTTGACCTGAGTGCTAGGATCCCGCTCTCTATGACCTTCCTTAATTAAGGTTCGCGTATGACATAGCGGCGAAGTAGGGAAACTGGGGTAAGAAAATTAGTGCGCTGAAACGTGGTATTAAAAAGTTGGACCTACAATTGATTAAACCTTTTCGTAGAAAATGCCTCCGTTTGAATCCTGTTTGTAATAGAGCTCATGAATTTATGAAACACAATCCTATTATAATAGGTATTTGTTTTTGGCAGCAGGACTTTTGTCTATACAGATCATAGAATCTAACAGCAATTTAAAAAATGAAAATGACAAAGTTTTTGATGCTGACCTAAATTAAAGTTTAACATAGAACTTTTTTTGTTGATTGTTTATTAAAAAACTCAGTTGAAGAACAGATCTAAAGTGTTACTGAATTCAATTTTTACGCACGTCTTTAGCAGGCAAAGGTTTTTAATTAACGCCAGCTACAAACAAGGAACTGTTTTCTTCAGGGCTTTCGAATTAAATTTAAATCATTTGCATTAGTTTTAAGATTCTTTTCTTGTTTCACAACATTTTATAGCACGCATAGAAAATAAAGAAATATATAAGACGTTATTAGCTAAGTGTTTTAATTATTTTATATAGAGCAGAAAAAACAAAAAAACTGCTCTAATAAAAGATCTAAGCTTAAAGTAAAACAGTAAAATGCCTTGTACTCGCTAGGCAACCATCTATTAAAGTAAAGGATTTATTAGTATAAAATTCACGAGTAACTGTCTGGAAATATACACTTAAAAGAGTGTGAATAAATCCACAAGTTTTAGTTTTAAATGAAATATAAGGTATACTCTTTCGACAATTTGGATTACTGGAAGAAAAAATGACTAATATTAGTCTTTTAAAACCCATATAAATGAGACTGTACAAAAAGAGATGGTACTTTAGAACCTTAGCGAGAAACAATCTCTCAGTATATCATTATTCATTACACTGTCCAAAGAAAATGAAAATACCTTGAAAATAACCTTACGTAGTTCGACAAAGTCAGCTCGCCAATCAGAATCGCATTTATGTGTTTTAAATAACACAAAATAAGTCATATATCACGTAAGAATCTAGAGCTGGTTTTTCGTTACAAGAATAACAATGACAAAATGTAGACTCTTGATGTATTTTTATTGTCTAATTACGAAAGTTGCAGAGCACCGAGAGAGAAAAATCCCCAGATAAGCCAAGATCTAATAACTCGAACAAATCTCCGAATGTTAATATTTTGTTTTTCTTTTACTTTGGGTTCTCCTTTTTTTTTTCGGGGACATCTCTCTGTCGTAAATCTCGATCTCCCTCTTATCTCCAAGTTTCAAGAGCACTGCCCTCTTTTCTTCCCATTTGAAGAGCATTCAAAAAATGTTTTTATTTTACTTATCTACTGAGACAATATTTTTACTCTCAAAAAACGGTATCGTAAATCATAAATCAGATACTTCTCTTTTTATATGGGATTATCAGATGGAGTAATATTCTAGTGGATGAAAATAGATATTGCGATCATTAAAGAGCACTTCAGCAAAAGAAAGTTTCCAGTATATTATGGGGCAATTAAATGAAATGTACTTTATTATAGTTGTAGTTATTATCCAAGCATGAATAAGTGCGTAAGTTAAAAAAAGTTGTGTTATTAACCGTTTGAGTGCTGAAGAGTTTTCTTATATATATATATATATATATATATATATATATATATATATATATATATATATATATATATATATATATATATATATATATATATATATATATGCTAATAGTGCGGAATGAAATGCGTAGATTGGACCTAGCCATCGGCTGGATCTGAACCCTCGCAAGCACTTGGATGCTTGTTTCGTTCTAATGGTTACTCTTATTTTTAATCTATATATATAAAAATGAATTTGTGTCTGTCTGTCTGTATTCAATAGACTCAAAAACTATACATACAATCACCGTGAACATTTGGGAAATTATTAGGTATATCCCTAGGAAGGTTTTTAAAATTTTTTTACGTTCGAAATCCATTCCTTCCCCCTTTTTCGAGCGTTTCATGTCATTATTCCAAGCATTATTTTCCCCGGTTAAACTCAAACGATTAACTTTTTAATTTATCGCATAATAACTAAGTGAGAGAAGCAATATTTCTAGCAATGTGACGTCATCCCATGAGTTTTAAGCGCAGGTTTCCTCGGTTAAAAGCAGGAATTTAAAATTTTCAATTTATTGCATAATAAATAGGTGAAAACGATAGTTTTTTTACCATTATGACGTCATTCCTTTAAATATCTCATTAATTCATTTCTTATTTTACATTATTTAAACATCGTCTGCGTAGTATCAATTCAATTTGAACTGGAAATTTAGATATAAAGTGATTAACTTTCATTTCTATGTGACGCAAATTATAGCATTTTTATATACGAACTAATTTTAAATTTAATTCTTGGTTAATTTTTACGTTACACTGAAATGTTTATCAACAATATTCTAACAACAAAAAGTACAAATTTCAGTGACTCTCATGGACAAATAAAAACCTATTATTTTATATAGTTATCTTAATATTCATATGGTTGTCAATATGAATGTGCGTTTCTGTTTCATACAAAACCATGTGGTTTGTCATAAATTTCCTTAATTTCAGACAACATTTATTTATACCACCAAAATTGCACTGTTGCTGTTAAAACCTCTGCTTCCTTTTCTACCACGTAATATGGCAAGATTTCTTAACTTTGCTAATCAACGTACAGTAGTAATACAGTAATGTAATTTAGGGTTAAACTTATATTTTACCATAAAAAAAGTTTGAGCAAATTTAATATAAGACACAAATTTGATTAAAAAAACTGAATAATGTTATAATACGCTTATGATAGAAATATATAAATATGCGAATGACTCGAACTGAACTGTGACGAATTTAGAGAGTTATTCACGAAAAATAAATCTTTGTTTAAAAGTAATATATTAAGTTCACCGTAGCGAAGCACGGGCAAGCTTCCTAGTTAGAAAATAAATAAAAAAAAATATTCTGTTTATTTATCTTGCTAATTATAACCTAACGTGTGTAATCTTAAACTTAATTTTTAACTTGCTTACTTATCTTGTCTAATTGTTCTATTTGTGTTTTCCCTTCACCGAACTCGTGAACCTTATTCTTTATTTTAAATCTTTAATTCAATTTTTAAGACAGTATACTGGTCCTCGTTATCGTCTTGCAATATACCGTTATTTTTTATAACTATGCAATACAGTAGTTCTGACGTAGAGTGCATGGCCCACGAAGGTCAGAATAGAGAGCTCCTGTGAGATGAAATGCGTAGTAATTTTTTGGAAAACATTAGAAATGGTTATAATTGACACTAATTATTATGTAACAAGTAATTTTTACCAACAAAAATATTCTTTATTCTCACTTATTACAAGAATGTTTTGTTGCACAAATTCCATGAATTCCTTTCTTACACAAAAAGCAAATAATTTGGATCGTCTAATTCCATTACCATTTTTTTACTGCATACATCACATTGTCGCAAGTTTTGGCAAGGCAATTTTTCTAAAGAAAACTTTGCACTTATTGTTAGTCTTCCGTGGCATTTTTGCTTGCTAACCATTCCTCCTCTATAATTGGAGTTTGTGAATCCCACTATGGCATGGATGTTGGCAGCCGTTCGGAATCGGCTTTAAGCAGTAGGTCCTGGTATCATTACCCCTCGTGTTGCAAAAAGTAGAATGTAGCGCCCCAAACCAACCAATCAACCAACCTCCTCTATAGTATCAATAATGATCAGTATAATACGTGTTGAGAAAATGAAAACAGTTTCTAATTTCTATACAACGACGAAAAGTTTTTTTTTACTATAAATAAATAAATAAATAAATAAAACAAGCTCATTTTATCTATCGTACCACAATCCACTGCTCTAATGCAATACTACTTACCACTGTATTTTATTTTAATTCTTATATTATTAAAAATGACAATTGAGTAAAATGAATACAAACTGCGATTGATATGAATTCAACTGCTCTCAATAGATGCGAAAATTATACTAACTAACAGCAGCGTCTCCGCATTTTCGGTACAAGACAAGAGAAGTGCTATCACGCTTCTCCGCATTTTTGGCACATAACAAGCGAAGTGCGATAGCGCTTCACCGCACTCAAACGGTTAAGAGAATAAATATATAATCTAACATTTATAATTTATTTTTTATAAAAGGTTTTCAATATAAAAGAATGCACGACACTAGAGAAAAAATTATTGTTCTTTGCGAAAAGCAAATGAGTTATGCTACAAATACTTGTAAATCAGTGGTGGGCAAAAGTCGGCCTGCGGGCCGGATCCGGCCCTTTGGCTTACACTATCCGGCCCGTTGAAAAATCCTGCATGCAATTTTTTTAATCTCTTATATGCGATTTTGTTGAATTCAACAGTATTTGTATGCGTAGTGTACATATAAATAATGAAAAATATATAAGTAATAGAGAGCATTATAATTTGAACAGCTGTAACCATATCTCTACTTTAATGTATGCAACATACATATTCTCATAAAGCGTGTGGTCGGCTTACTACATAGAATTGAACGTCCAATCTTCTCACTCTTCGAGGAACGACAGACCGCAGCACGCGTACTGTTTATTTTGATTTAGCACTAGTCGCATACTCCTAATTTCTTTTGAGACTAATGTTTGTTATTTTGCAAATATAATAATAAATTGAAAAAGTGGACTTTTTATAGGTAAAATTTTAAAACATTGGTTTGAATGAACAACTAAAACTATTCTATTTCAACGTTTGATGTTTGTCTTTTCTTTTTATAATTCTATTTACTATTAGATTTACAAAATGTAATATAAATATAAAAATGTAATAACTATTATCAAAATAAAAAAATTGTATCGTTAAGATATAAATATATATAAAAATAAAATCTTTCATTAACTGATTTATTTAATGACCATTAATTTAATATAATGGATCATATTTCTGTAAAAATTACGTGACATATTTTACTGGGCACAAATTGTCCGCATATACACCTAAGTAAGACAACTTATTATTATTAATATCTTTTATTAACTGTCAAATTTCTCTGTCCAAATCCTTTAAAATGATATAGTGTTTTTGTCAAAAAAAAAAAAAAAATCTTTTGTCTTGGAAAAAAACTCCACCCAAAACATTCGCGTGTGCACAGCGTACGCGGTATAGTCTTCCGGCCCGGGAGACATTTTGAAAATTTCATTTTGGCCAGCGCTTAAAAGTATTTGCCTACCCCTGTTGTAAATGTATACAGTTAAAAAATAATTCCTAATGTTACGAGGAGAAAATATCCCATGCCATTTAATTCTTTTGAAATAGGAAAACAAATAATAAATCACAAAATACTTTTACAAAGATTCTCTTTGACTATGAAGAGTTAATAAATTTTCCACTTAAGGTATTTACAAATTAAATTATTAACACCTCCTTTCCCATTATTAATACTTTATCCTAACCATACCATCCAAAATAAAGATTCAAAAAATAATAATGGTATATTTACTTAAAGGGAAAAAAATCTCAGTAATCAACAGTTGTTCCTTATACTAATTTGTGCTAGACTTATGATGAACTAGTATAATAAATTAGCTCTGTCGCTTCTTTTAATTCTGAAATACGATGATCGTCCATTCGATACCACGATAAACAGGAAGCAAGATTCCATTCTTTTTCTTTAATTAGGATGAAAACACGATGAAAGATCCGTCAAAATTTATTCTATTTTATTATTTAATCACATTTTCATGTCTACTTCTGTTATTTATCAGAGCTTACATATTTGTCCATCAAGAGTGCAATGCCAGAGAAGTGTTTCGAAATTTAATATAAATTTATTCATTTAGAATTTAGTATTACAGTGTCTTATTATATAAACAACATTTTAAAAAAACTTTTGAGCACTAGCTGACCCAGTAAAAAATGAGATAGGGATAATTACAAAATAAAAAGCGGATGCATATATATCCAGTTTAGATAAATTTATGATAGCATCAAAAATGGCCCAATTAGGAACTTAAAAGAACACTTTCTTTTAGATCATGCCTACTTGAAGAATTTGGACGCTAAGAAATTACGTCATGTGATATATCTGATAGTTTGATGATATGATAGTAGCATACTTTTACTACAGTGAGGTGGAACAGAATAATTACTACCCAACAAAAAAACTATCTTTTGTAAGTTAACTGTAAGTAGTCAGCATTATAAGCTCAGTACATATAATTTAATAACTGTACTTTTGGTAAAAGTACTCACAAAAGTAAAATTGGTAAATTCTGGTAACTTTTTTTCATTGGAAATCTATTTCACATTTTGATATAGTTTTGTGCAACTTGTCTGTTTATGATCACATTTCCTTTCAGGCCTGCATGAACCCATTTGAAAAAAAAAAAAAAAATAGTACTCCTTGAGACAATATTGATGTATGGAAAGAAAAATTTCCAAGAATTAATGACGTTTTAAGTTAAATAATAAAACTACTAATTATTTTTTTCAAAAATATACCTCTTTTGGTAAGATAATTGTATTAAACTTTATGGTTCTGAGTATCATAGGTTTTTAAAACCTACAAACTGAAAGTAACTCCTAAATTTCCCAAACATGTTAATAAACATAGTGGAGGAGCCTAAGTCACCTCATTAGTAGAAGTTTAAATTTTGTGTTTTTTTACTGATGCTTTGTTCGCTTAAGATTCATGCAAGACTTTTTTGCCATTATTACGACGTTCAGTAAAAGTAATGGTAATAGCAATTTCATTCAAAGGAGGATAATAGGTATATAGCGCTTCAAAAACCCAAATGCCGTTATTGACATTCAATTAGAGAAACGCTAATGGCAATATACCACAAAGGAAAATAACAGCTATATAAAGGTAGAAAAACGTAATGCCATTATTACGACGTCCAATAAAAGCAATGGAAACAGCATTATACCACAAAGGGGAATAACAGCTATATAACGATACACACACTCAAATGCCATTATTACGAAGTCCAATAAAGGAAATGGAAACAGCAATATACCACAAAGGAGAATAACAGCTATATAACAATACCTATACTCAAATGCCATTATTATGAAGTCCAATAAAAGAAATGGAAACAGCAATATACCACAAAGGAGAATAACAGCTATATAACGATACACACACTCAAATGCCATTATTACGAAAGCTGAAAGATGGCCGAATGGTTAGGGTGCTGGCCTTCGGAACCGAAGTTCGTAGGTTCGAATCCTACTATGGCATGTTCGTAGCCGTTCGGAATCGGCTTTAGGTCCGGGTCTCATTAGCCCTCGTGTTGCAAAAAGTAGACCGTAGAGCTTCCAAACGAAACCAAACCATTATTACGAAGTCCAATAAAAGAAATGGAAACAGCAATATACCACAAAGGAGAATAACAGCTATATAACGATACAAGCACTCAAATGCCATTATTATGGCTTTTAATAAAAGAAATGGTAATAGCAATATATCACAAAGGGAGAATAACAGTTATATATAACGATACAAAAACTTAATGCCATTATTACGACGTCCAGTAAAAGAAATAGAAACAGCAATATACTATCAAAGAGGTATATTGCTGTAAGGTGAATAAAAGCTCTATAACGATATAAACCCCTAAATGATACTATTGCGTTGTTTAATAAAAGAAATGGTAATATCAATATCCAACAAAGAAGAATAACAACTATATGTCAATACAAACAGTCAAATACATGAAACTGTATCGTTATGTCATTTTTAATTATATCCACGAGTACTAAATATTTATAGAAAAGACAGTGTTCAAGTTGCCCTAAGGAAACACAAGCGTTGATTGTGTGTGTGCGTTTTTTCTTATACGCTGACAAAATAATTCCCAGCGTACGTACAAAAGAAGCATTCATGTCTAAGATATTCATTAAAAAACCAGTTTTGTCATGCAACACGTGACATCTTTGGTCAAACTCATCTCGCTCTAAAAAGTAATATGCAAATAATCAAAGCCGTATCTTAGCATGACGGGGAGTAACTGTTCGTTAGTGCCAGTGCAAATGAATCACACTTCAATTTTCTATTGAAGACGAAAAAATTGGAAAAAGAAATCAAAATGTTTTTCCAATTTATGCATCTTTACTAGGTCACTGACTGTCTGATGATCACTAAGCATGGGTTTTTTTTACCTTTATTCAGGACACAGATATTTAAATATCTCTACCATATTCGAGACTAAAAATCAAATATTACGCTTATTATCTCCAGTAAATGTAAATGCTTGTTATTATTTAATAGTCAAGCGCGACACGCTCTCAAAAGAAAATGTCTTTATCAGTGATGAACATTAAGTATAAATATTTTATCATCTATCTATTCATATATATATATATATATATATATATATATATATATATATATATATATATATATATATATATATGTGTGTGTGTGTGTGTGTGTGTGTGTCAGGATTTAAATTGTAGATTAATTTTAAAAGATTTTAAGTAGGGATTCATTACTGGGAGTGACGCGGCGTGATGAGTTAGCCACATAAATACGGCTCACGCGCAGTGATCTAGAGCAGAGAGCAGTGTGCACATTCCACAGACAGAGCTGTGGCTACTCGAAGCAGCTAAGCCTGCCTTTGTTAAAAGTTAGGCGCCAATGTGCGACGCCATTGAAGATGATTGATGAGTAGTGTGCTCTGAGATTTGAATAAAGCTATGAAAACGTACTCAGGACTCTAGTGTCATTTAGAGGGAACGTGTCATATATATATATATATATATATATATATATATATATATATATATATATATATGTAGTAAGACGACTTCACGATGGGTGGTTGCAGTCGTGGTCCATAAAAATGACACCGTTTTATTTAAAGACCTTTATTAAAAGAACGTTGGAGGACGAGTTCCCATTTCATTATAGGCACAGGAGAAACTGAGGGGTCAGCTAGCATTAAGTTGTAAGTAAAAGGCCCTTAAAACCTAGTCCAACATCTCAGCCAAAATCTGTGGGAAAATCACTAGGAAAATCTGCCACCGATAGTGTGCATCTCCTTTTGGTTTGGAAATTTCCTAAATTGTCAGGTAGGGCAATGCAGATTTATAATTGGTTAGACCCTTTCTTTGAGAGCGTGAGCTGTAGCCCAAGTGGTCCATTTAGGTTAGGGGTTAAAAAGGGGAAAGTAAAGGGACGCGGGAATTTTTGCCCTTGACTTAAGATTTGAAAACTACTGAGAATTTTCCCTGGCCGTCGTAGGGGTTTTATACAAAATACCTACATTAGTTTCCCGATCTAGATTACTTTTCCTTACATGTATTTATGCATGTACACACACACACACATATATACATATATAAAGTCAAATATAAATTACGAAATATTAAGTTTTACGAAGTATTTCTTGTTTTCTGGTGGAACTTCTACAAGACTAATGTAGTTAATGTAATTATTCCCTTATATAAATATAGACGTATACGAAATATTTATTCACATGAAAGAATGTCTGATCCTGTACATAAAACTTTGAACGTAAATTTTATTCAATTATACGCAGGAGCAAAAATTATTCTTCATCATAACTGATGGATTATGTTTTCAAAAGAATAGTCATATATTCAGTACAGGAAAATTGATATTTTCAATATAATCACTGTTGTCTCTTAATAATTTATCTATTTTGATATTTTCATCATTAATAATGATCTAACATTATAAAATAGTATTTCAAATCTCGAAATTGTCTATATCACCTAAAATTACTAGGTTTCTTGTATTACTTCATTTTTTAAAACTGAAAACAGAGCTTAGAAATCTAGGGTGTTTAAAATAACAGTTAAGTTACTCAGGTTTATCCCAAGGAAGAAATTTAAAGAAATCAAAAGGAAATAATAATTAATCAAGAGAGATTGAGAGTATCAGATGTAAATTGCGCAGTGTATATTTTAAGAATGACAGCATATAAAACATCTTACAATGTCAGACACTGAATATTTAACTAATTAAAGTGTATATATATTTTAAACAGAAAGAAGAGATAAATTATAACAGTATATATCTATCAAAATGTTTTACTTAGTAACAGAGTACATATCTTTGAAGAAAACTAAAACTCTTCAAAATGTTTATAAACAACCATAAGGCTAGTAAATCGTTTTTCTTAATTTTAAAAATTTTTAACACTGAAAAATGACTCAAACAGCAAATAATTTCCAAAGCTTCTTTAAGACATTTTTTGGCCCGTTTCACTTACTAGAGCTGAAATTTATTCGCCAAACCTGTTACCAAAAGCCTAGAACAATGTTATCAAGTTTATATCTCTTAACTAAGGACGTCCTTTTTTCATTGGCGATTATTATCAAATTATCTGCGGCTACATCCAAACTAAAAAACTTTGATTGAGGAAATGTCTGAAGTGTTTCCTCTAGGCTTCTGTGTACACTCTAAATGTTTTTATTTCTTTCGTGGACTTTTATTTCCCCATTCTATTGTTTGCTTGCCTCACACTAAACAAATGATAATTTTTTTTCTCACTAAGTATTTAATAATTATTAATAAAATAAATCCGCGGAACAGACCTACTTTAAAAGCTTCATTATAGCTTTCACTAGAACAATGAAACAGATTACGTGCATTGTGTTTTAATATAATTATGTGACTCGTCCTAAAAAATATCATTTGAGGTATTTCAGGCACAATAACGGAATTAAAGAACGTTATTAATTTAATCTCATTAGTAAAAGTGAAATTAATTTGTAATCCTCAAATATTTTAATACAATACCCATAATAACAATGCAGTTTAACATTAGGTCAAACACATTTTTTATAAATTTCCTATAGCTGTGTTTCCTTAGAAATTGTTACAATTATTTACAATTATACAAGTTATAGGATAAATAAGTTGGTATCATGAATTTGACTGATTCACCAAAAGTCATTTAAACAACGCAATATAAAAATATAATTTAACATTAGACCAAACACATATTTTATAAATTTCCTATAGCTGTGTTTCCGTAGAAATTGTTACAATTATTTACAATTATACAAGTTATAGGATAAATAAGTTGGTATCATGAATTTGACTAAGTCATTAAAAGTCATTTAAACAACGCAATATAAAAATATAATTTAACATTAGACCAAACACATATTTTATAAATTTCCTATAGCTGTGTTTCCGTAGAAATTGTTACAATTATTTACAATTATACAAGTTATAGGATAAATAAGTTGGTGCCATGAATTTGACTGAGTTACCAAAAGTCATTTAAAAAACGCAATATAAAAATACAATTCAATTTAACATTAGGACAAACACATTTTTTTTATAAATTTCCTATAGCTGTGTTTCCATAGAAATTGTTACGATTATTTACAATTACACTAGTTATAAGATAAATAAGTTGGTATCATGAATTTGACTGAGTCACCAAAATTCATTTATACAGCGCAATATATAAATACAATTCAATTTAAAATTAGGACAAACACATTTTTTTTATAAATTTCCTATAGCTGTGTTTCCGTAGAAATTGTTACAATTATTTACAATTATACAAGTTATAGGATAAATAAGTTGGTATCATGAATTTGACTGATTCACCAAAAGTCATTTAAACAACGCAATATAAAAATATAATTCAATTTAACATTAGGCCAAACACATTTTTTATAAATTTCCTATAGCTGTGTTTCCGTAGAAATTGTTACAATTATTTATAATTATACTAGTTACAGGATAAATAAGTTGGTATCATGAATTTGACTGAGTCACCAAAATTTATTTAAACAGCGCAATATATAAATACAATTCAATTTAAAATTAGGACAAACACATTTTTTTTTATAAATTTCCTATAGCTGTGTTTCCATAGAAATTGTTACGATTATTTACAATTATACTAGTTACAGGATAAATAAGTTGGTATCATGAATTTGACTGAGTCACCAAAATTCATTTATACAGCGCAATATATAAATACAATTCAATTTAAAATTAGGACAAACACATTTTTTTTATAAATTTCCTATAGCTGTGTTTCCATAGAAATTGTTACGATTATTTACAATTACACTAGTTATAAGATAAATAAGTTGGTATCATGAATTTGACTAAATGACCAAAGTCATTTTAAACAACGTAATTTAAAAATACAATTCAATTTAACATTAGGTCAAACACATTTTTTATAAATTTTCCTATAGCTGTGTTTCCTAGAAATTGTTACAATTATTTTAATTATACTAGTTACAGGATAAATAAGTTGGTGTCATGAATTTGACTGAGTCACCAAAAGTCATTTAAACAACGCAATATATAAATACAATTCAATTTAAAATTAGGACAAACACATTTTTTTTATAAATTTCCTATAGCTGTGTTTCCATAGAAATTGTTACGATTATTTACAATTACACTAGTTATAAGATAAATAAGTTGGTATCATGAATTTGACTGAGTCACCAAAAGTCATTTATACAGCGCAATATATAAATACAATTCAATTTAAAATTAGGACAAACACATTTTTTATAAATTTCCTATAGCTGTGTTTCCGTAGAAATTGTTACAATTATTTATAATTATACTAGTTACAGGATAAATAAGTTGGTATCATGAATTTGACTGAGTCACCAAAAGTCATTTAAACAACGCAATATAAAAATACAATTCAATTTAACATTAGGCCAAACACATTTTTTATAAATTTCCTAAATCTGTGTTTCCGTAGGAATTGTTACAATTATTTACAATTATACTAGTTATAAGATAAATAAGTTGGTATCATGAATTTGACAGAGTCTCAAAAGTCATTTAAACAACAACACAACATAAAAATACAATTCAAAGCCTACTGAAACATAAAGTATTTACAATATTTATTGCATATATTTACGAAATTTGCAAGCAATCCGAACAGAAAATTGATGAAAATCCGCATTTGCTTACTATTAGGGAAAAATATTACTTTATGGCTTGCATCTGTGCTATCCAAGTAGCGTCATGCACAATAATATTAGTAATATATTAGATATAAAGAATTCGTATTAATACCAATATGAATCGCTATAGCGTCTTTCAGATTGCCCTTGCGGTCTTAACACTAGATTTACGGACCGAGCCAATTTGACTCATTAAAAATATTATCACTATATATATATATATATATATATATATATATATATATATATATATATATATATATATGTATATATATATATATATATATATATATATATATATATATATATATATATATATAACTTTATATATATATATAACTTTAATATCACTTTTCAAAAACATACGTTGGTTTTTAGTTAAGTAATAAAATATATGTAAACTTTCATTCCTCTTCCCCGCAGACCCCTTCATTTCGCATTATAAAATGTGGTATACCTATTTTCACGGTTGTGAGCCAATTTGACTCATAGAATGGTTTAACCCTTTAGCGGACAGTGTTTTCGCTGCGAAACCTCCTGAAAACATTTTTTTTTCTCTAATTTTTGGAGAAATGTGAACTTTTTTCAATTTTTTTATGTTTTTGATATTTAAAACTTACAATAAATGACAGTACTACATTTATTTTTTTTCTTTTGAAATATATGTATTTATACTCGCCGTACCTGGAAAGTTAGTAATGAAATTGTTTTTCACATATGATCCCAAACAAAAAGTATCTATTCAAACAACACTTATAACCAGTTAAACTATTTTTCTATTTTACTTTTTTAAGAACACTTATTTATTGTTCTTCTAATATAATTAAAATTTTAAAAAGTATTATGTTCACGCTGTACAAGGGGATGGGTTTGTCAGTTAACCCCCTCAATTCCTCCTATGGTATCCTCTAAGGCAAACCCCTCTAAGGATTGCAAAGAAAAACTTTAATACATTTTGCATTTATAAGGTTCATAGATAATATTTATAAACTAATTTCATTAAATTCAAAAGAATTCATGTAGGTGACTTTTAAAAGGTTAACAGTTAATCGCATAACATGAAATTTATTGGTCCTATCAGGCCTGGGATATTTTCCAATTGGCTGAAGAGCTAAGAAGTAAATGTAGAGAAGAAGTCGAGAACACTTCCATTCCAATGACAGAAATTCATGCTACTGACGCACGGAAGAATTGTCAAGTTCAATAATCATGCAAAAGAAACAGATGTAGAAACCATTGTGCTAAATGTAATAAAAATGTTTGCGGAAAATGTGTTTCAAAAACAGATTTTATATGTAAAAAATGTTTTCCATGAATTTTTTTATAATAAACATTTCATTTAAATTAATTTGGAATTATTTTCTTTGCAAAAAACTTCAATTTTCTTGTATGAGTCAAATTGGCTCACTTCAGTAAAAATAGGTATATGATCAACATCCGTAAATCTAGTGTTAAAACACAAAATCATTTTTTAAATTGCTTTCTTCAAATATTGATTACACTGAAAGAATTCAGATAGATACAACTTAAAAATGCAGAGATAAAATGAAAAACCGTAAAAACATAATATGAATCCAGAAGCCATTATTCGGTTATGAACGATGTCTAAATGGTAGAGAACAGTTCTTTGATATCGGACCCCGCTGCTGTTATGGGTATTCGTAGAAGTCCGGAATCGGCTTTAAGCAGTAGGTCCCGGTCTCATTAGCCCTCCTGAGTAAAACAGTAGACTGTAGTGCTCCAAACCAAACCAATTGGGTTATGTCCAGAAGAAACAATTTAGAATGTTAATTTTTTTTAAATGTTTGATTTATCATAAATTTTAAGAACAAAAAATAAGAATTATTGTCGAAGTAACAAACATACTTTTAAATAATCAAAAGTAAATTATTTAATTTAAAAAAATTTGAAGCTATAAAATCCGAGCAATTCATATAGTAAACATAAATACATACCGTTATATTCAGCAAATAATAACTGAAGAAAACGTACAAAAAATCTACCAGTGTATCAACATTTTCGTTAAGTCCACAGAGCTATTGTTGGTAAATCCTACATAAAAAGGCCAGTTTTATAGAAATAAATTTGTAAACTAAAGAATCTGTGCCAAATCAATAAGAGATAGCGTGTAAACTCTAACACTGTTTACAGTTGCCTAGACACAGTACAAAATTGTCACAGATTCCTTCACTTTATGTTAATGGTATTATTTACCTACTTTACTTAAACGATTTTCAGGAAAGATAAAAAAAGTAACATACTTTCATTTAATTTTTTAAAAGCTTTGGATAGTTTACAATTATAAAATTAGATTTTATTAGCAATCATAAATACTGAGAAATAGCCAAATAATTGCAGTACGTAGAAACGAAAAACTATAGATATGAACTGCATTTTCTGTGGACTACATAATATAATAAATGCAATAGACTGCTATACATACTTTAGAAAGGGTAGAAAATATAAGAAATTTTTCACTGGTGAACAATCACACCTTTGTTATTAATATATAGAACGTACAATAAAGAGAGTAGGGAAAATATAAATTCCTATCGACTATCATATGTGGCTATATTAATAATTATTAAATAGTAATACGTCCATAATCAGGTTGGATAAATGCCTGAAGTAAGACAAAATAATTATAAGAAATATTTCATTTATGTATATTTGACAGCCGAACGCTGGCCGATTGGTTAGGGCGCTGATCGTCGGTACTGGAGTTCGGGGGTTCGACTCCCACCATGGCATGTATGTTCGTAGCTGTTCGGAATCGGCTTTAAGCAGTAGGTCCCGGTCAAAACAGAATAATGTAAAATTATATTTACTTATTCTACTTTCAGAAATTGGGTGTTGTCCGCAATGTACTATATATATATGTTTATATTCAACAATGGTTCTTGAACTTTTTCGTTTTTCGGTCATCTTTCTAAATCCACACTTTTCCAAAACTTTTACTGAAAACCTTAAAAAAATACTTTTTGCAAAATAGTCGACAGTGACGTAGTTATTTTCAGCTTCCTTTTGCTCGTTATTAATAAGTAGGGAAATTTATCTCTAGCAATAGACTTCTTATATAATAATCTTACATTACAAGACATCTCTGAAGAAACTTTACCACATGACAGACAGGAATATTTCTAGGGTTAAGTTTGGGTAATTTATTTTTAACTAGCAACTTAATATATTACTTTTAAACAAAGTTTTTTTTTTCTTGCATAACGAATGATAGGTTATTATTTGCCCATGAGAGTCACTGAAATTTGTACTTTTCATTGTTAGAATATTGTTGATCATTTCTTATTTTAAATTATTTAAATATCGTCTGCATTATTTTCATACGCTTTATCACTGAACTTAGATATTACGTAAATATTTTTTTTTATATTTGGCTTAAATAATAGATGAGGTACATATGCGATAATTTTAAATTTAATCAACGATTTTTTTTTTCAATGAAAATTAACAACAAATTCCACCTACCTCCAGGGTGTAGTGGAAATGATTTCATTTCTTTACTTCCATTAATTACTGTGGCAAAAAAAAATTAGGAAGACTTTAAGGATAATTTTGACGTAGCTAAGAAAACTTTGAATTATCTTTCTAAATGAATTCAACGGGATTCTAAACTGCATTCACAGTTTCGGGAGACTTTAGAAGCGTATGAAGATAAACAAATTATTGAGCGTGTACCAGATAATTCTCAGCCCAAAAACAAATCATTTTTTATCTGCCTTCTAGTGTACTTTACAATTCTGAAACATTAAAAATTTTACTGATCCCGTTTATGACGGTCTATATGCTAGTTTCTTATAAATATTGTAAATAATATTGCACAAAAATTATGTGAAATAAACAATTCTCAAGTACTTTAATGATAATCTATTCCTGGTGTCCTTTTTTTATTTAACAAATCCGAAGTATATTTAAGAAAGAAGCATACGGATCTGATCAAGCATTAAGTGTAACTCTGAAATGAGAAATATACTTAATATCCCTATTTGACAGGAATTCTACAAGTAAATTGTATTAACTTTAGTGTTTCAGGATATCAATAATCAAGAAGCCTATCTTTTCTAGCTCGATGTGGAAAAGGCATCTGTTTCGAGGTTATGTTGCAGATATGCAACACATTGATACAAAGGGTTAAAGAAACAAAAAACACGCACACAATTGTATTTTCTTTACGTAACTTGCAATTGAAACCTATTTACTTGGCACCTAAACTTTCTTCGTTAAACACGAGAAATGCATCTTTGGTCATGGACCTGTCTCCCAATATTTCCTACGCATCTCGTAAAACAATGGATGGCGGCCTATGAGACGTAAATTGTTCGAACAATGACTTTCATCGCTTCGATGATGAAATGGATTGTTCCTTTGCCTGCGCCTTGGAAGAAAAACGTGATGCCTTTGCACGCCTACACCGAACTCATTATTTGTCAGAAACAGTTACAAGACCCTGACAGATTCTATTAAATTTATCAAAAATACCCTCCACCGAAATGGCTCATAAAGGCTTATCTTCTTTTTTCTGGCTCGATATCGAATGATTGAATGATGATGCTGGAAACATTCAACAGTCATTGTCACACTTCGTTCCATCTCATTAGCGGCAATTGTGAGTCAAATTGGAAGAAAAATATCCTTGGAAGAGCGTAGAATGTCCTTAGTACGCTAAAAATATGTCGAGAAGAAATGAATTTCTCTGCTGAAAGAATTGTTGAACTCTTATGTTCCGCAACAAATATTACATCTGTATTTGTTAAATGACATGCATAATCCATAGGGGAAACAATCATACTTTGAAGAAAATGACTGTATGAATGAAATATAAAATTTCAACATTTTGATTTACAATAACTAAAACCAGTGACTTAGCCAGAATTTTTTCGGGGAGGATCCACATTCTTAATCCAAAGAATAGCGACTTTTCAATCTTATAAAAAATAATTCATCACACACACAAAGTGTATATATACATAGATGACTTATACATACATCTATTGATACACACATAAATACGTCATAAAAATATTAGAAAACACTGTAGGTAATTTCATTGTACATTTAAAAATATATTTGCAACCACATTGAATGTTTTATTTTATGTTTACCATCTTATTTTATGCTTTTACGTTTCAACAGGTTTAAACTTGCCTGACAAATTCTGGAGCATATTTAATTTACGCTTCAGTATTTACCAGACAAATTGAAACTAAAGTACTTTAATGAATAACAAGGGAAATGTATGGATAAAAGAATTATGACATATTTTATTTTTCTTTCAGGTAATCGCATATATTGTATGGCATCAAAATTAAAAAACGGGATGGCATAATCAGATATTTATAAACTACCATTTCATGGCAGTAAATTAATTTTTCCAGCTTTAAAAGCCAGTTTGTTCTGCAATTATTGTCATGCCTACATGCACTGAAAATAAAGCTAAATTTGTTAACCACATGACACCAGTTCTTTTCCGAAGATATGTGCTTACTCTTTTTATGGTTGAAAACGATTTTTCAGCACTTTCAGTGGAAACTAGTAATGTAAACAAATTTTTATATCCTTAAAAAATCTTTCAATGCATGCATTGCAAATATTTTAGGGGGAGGGTCTGCATCCCCACATCCCTCCTTAACATATTGTATGCGGGACACGTACTAGTACGTTTTCTAACGATTGATACTTGAACGCGGGACAAATTCTAGTACTTTTCTGATGATTGATACTTGTTCGCGGGTCTCGTACTAGTACAGGTTAAAGCGCTCTCCCACTTACCGACACGACAGCGATAAATCTTAGACGACTGTCGTTCTCCGACATTGGCGCACGTAAAATGCACTAAGATGAGCTACTCGATTTCCCATCAACCGGTTAAATGACGATTTTGTCGTTTTCGAACGGCCGATATCGTTTATCGGCAGTTATGTCGTTCTGGAAGAGCTATTCCTTTTGAATCGGTCCGATATTTTTTGAGAGCTATCGCTTCTCACGTTGCTTGCTTTGGATTAATAAATTATTTTTTTTTGTAAAACAGTTTTTACACGACTTTATTTTTAAATTTATTATTAATATAATATTTAAGTACTTAGATTTCTTAGGCATTAAATAGAAATAATATAAGAAATTGGGGCATAGCATCCAATGTTTTTAAAATGTGTGCAATGAAACAACATTAACATTTCTAACAATAATTGTACTTTTCTAACAATAATTGTACTAAGGCTATAAAAGTTACTACTTCAGTCATTATAAAACTTGTGCATGCTTACCGCCATCTTTAAATGAAACGATATCGGTTGAGTGGAAAAACTGCTTTCTAGACGACACGATACCGTTTTGTCGTTGCATTAGTTACCGGATGATACAGACATTGTGGTGTCGGTAAGTGGGAAAGCCCTCTTAGTGTAACAAAATGCTTTGTTTGTGGGTACAAAAATAACGGTATATACAGGAAAATTAAGCTGAATGTTCTTGTTTACTACATAGATTCTGGAAAAATTTAGACAAATAAAAACTAGTTTTTAGATCAGTTTTATGAGTGCTCTTTTCATTTTTTTATAATGTAAAAATGTTTATATATAACATAATTAAAAAAATTAAAACTATATACTATTATTTCTATTTGATTTTTCATATTTACGATACTATTATAAATTTATCCACTAAAAATTATATTTTTTGTTTACAAAAATCTTATGTTTGTTATTTATATATTTTTATTTATACATTTGTTTATATATTTCAATATAAAATAAGAAAATTTGGTTAAAAATTAAATAATTTTCGATCTATTCAGATTTAACTGAATAATTAAATTTACTCCCAAAACGCCTGCTCCTGCTGCGAAATGTACCCGCACACAATATGTTAAATAAGTCTTTGACTAAATCGGCTACAGTATTATCGTCGTACTTTACAAGTCATAATTTCTAATGGCGTTTATATTTTAATGGAAAAAAATGCATTATGTATAACAGGAAAACATCTCAGCATTCCGGCATTAATTGAAATATAAAACTGGGACTAGTGCTTACTGAATTATTTAAACACCTAACGGATACATGAAAAGACTAGTACTTATGAAGTAAAAAGGAATATTCAGATTTCTTTCATTTAAATATAATCTCAAATATATACCTAAACTTAAACAACATGTAGTTTGAATGCATTTTAATGTAGATTACACCAGGGTTAAGTCTCGATATTGCCGAGTGTGGTTTACATTTTACGAATATCCCAGAATCTCATCCAGATTTAGATATGCGGAAGTAAGGCTTGCGAATAAAAATTATTTTTACTGTTTGAAATAAATGTAACCCAGAAGCAAGGGCCACAACCATTCAACTGAAGTTTAATGTTTAGTTGAATAAATTATGTTCACCCACAAGCTGAACTTAATCCTCAACAACAATAAAATTTTTGTAAGACATTTATTCATTCCAGTTGTCTGAGTGGAACTTTTCAAACGGAAATAACATGGCTGACATTGTTAAATAGCCCCCAAGAACTTTGTTGAAGAGACATCATTGTCCAGAGAGTCGGAGCATCATTTTATTCGCCACAGATGATTGTGAAACGTGATTGCTCCTGGGGAGTAACTACTTCCTTTCACTCAACGCTGTCAATGTACAGAGTTCTTTTCACCTCTGTAAATGACGTTTCTCGTTTAATTTTATGAAACGTGGATATTGAGTTTTGTCAGCAAGCAGTCAAATACGATTCTTTGAGCAATCAAGTATGAACAATTTGTTCACACCTTCAGTCAGCGCAGATGCTTCGGGCATTTCAAATACTTATTTGGTGAAGCAGGCAATTTTTTCAAACCAGATCTTCTGTGGTATTTATTACGAAATGCTGAAGGGATGTTATTCCTTGAAGACCATAGTTAAAATTATATTGACTAAATACAGTGAAAAATCTATACTCGTGTATATAAAAATCTAAAGAATAATATTTATTAATTTAAAGACGCAATATAAAGACCCATTCATTAAAGTATTATGAAAGTGACTTTGAGACTAAATTTTAAAATTAATCCTGATTTACATAAAATTTTGAAAATTAAGTGGTTTTGCATCATTTAGAAAAATGCTGATTACCTAGCACAAGTTTCTATAAATTTTTATTTCTTATTTATAAAGTTTTCTCTGTCTCGCCATATAATTGCACTTAACTTCTAATAAATAAAATTAACCCCTTGACATACAATGACGTCTGGGACACGTCAGTCATCTCATGTACTAAAGTAGACTTTGACGTCTCCGAGAGGTCAATAGCTGTCTCCAATAAACGTCATGCAATATTATATTAAATCATAATTTTATGTTGTTACTTAATTGTTGTACATTAGTCTATATATATAAAAACGAATTTGTGTCTGTCAGTCTCTCTGTACTCAATAGACTCAAAAACCATACATCCAATCGCTGTGAAAATTTGGGTAATTATTAGGTACATCCCTGGAAATGTTTTTGAAATTTTTTAACGTTCGAAATCCATTCCTTCCCCCTTTTTCAAGGGTTTCGTGTCATTATTCCAAGCATTATTTTCCCTGGTTAAGCGCAAAAGATTAACCTTTTAATTTATCGCATCATAACTAAGTGAAAAAAGTAATATTTCTAGTAATGTGACATCATTCCATTAATCCCATGTAATTGTTTTAAGCGCAATTTTCCAAGCGCAGTTAAAACCTTAAAAATTTTTTATTTTTATGAAAACGATATTTTTTTTTTTATGACGTCATTTTTTTTTTTTTTTTTTTTTATTTAATTTGACCTGTTAAAAAAAAGTGATTACTTTCATTTCCATGTGACGCAATTTTTTTTATAATAACTAATTTTAAATTTAATCTTTTTAGTTTTTTAAAATGTTTATCAATATTCTAACAACAAAAAAATTTCAGTTTTTAGGCAAATTAAATTTATTTAGTATATAATTTATTTAATCATTGGTTGTCACTATGAATGTGTGTTTCTGTTTCAACAAAAATATGTGTTTGTCATAAAAATGTCATTTTGTTACATTTAACAACAAGTAAAATTTGTGCGCAACAAAACCTGTGCTTCAAAAATTAATTTTCTTTATTAATACCACTAATTGCTGTAATCTGCTTATATAACGAATTTAACTAATCACTCAGTATAATATAGTAATGTAATTTAGGGTTAAACTTATAATTTACCATAAAAAAAAGTTTGAGCAAATTTAATATAAGACAAAAATTTGATTATATAAACTGAATATTGTTATAATACGCTTATAATAGAAATATATAAATATGCCAATGACTCGAATTGAACTGTAACGAATTTAGAGAGTTATGAACGCAAAAAAATCTTTATGTAAAAGTAATATATTAAGTTCACCGTAGCAAAGCACGGACACACTTGCTAGTATCATATATAAATCTCATTAAATGTTACATAACAATGCAAATTTAAAAAATAAAGCGTTCTCTTTCTCAACTTGCGCAAAATTGTAAAGATGAGCCAGAAATAATCAGTATTTTTCGTACACATCAGATTCCGTTTTACTTGTATGCCAAGGGGTTAAAATCATTGGAAGTATTCTAAAAACAGATTTCTCCGATCATTTTACAGTTATGGCCATTTGTGATTTTAAGAATTTTTATGATGTAATTTAAATGGATGGATTTTAAAAGTTACTGAAGTCTTTTAATATACTAAAGCACATAACTAAAAACACATTTTTCAAAATTTTAATTCTTAGATTAAAAATATTTAATTTTTCAGTATTTCGAGTGAATATTTCACTATCAATATATATATATGGTTCCTGATAGTACAACAACAATTAAAGTGTAACAGTACAACAACAAAAATTAAACAAATAAACAATATACAATAACAGCAAAACCTAAGTACAACATTTTATCGTGAACTATTAGACGAAATGATCAAATGATCACATGCACCATTAATCATTACTCCGATAACATAAGAATCTTTTAGGTACAAGTCATACTGCAAACTGAACTCTATAGCATAAAAACTTAAATTCTACAAGTGAGATGAATTTCAAACATCGAGAAAATCCTTTTTCTTTGATTCTCAGTTCAGTAGGTATCGCGAAGAAGAAATAATAATAATTCCCAATATATGTGTGTGTATGTATAATATTTCGACTTATATAAAATTATACGTATAGTTCAATTCTTGATTTCATTTAATAGCCTCATATGTCAAAGTTTTAATTAAAAAGATTTAGAGTAGTTATAAATTTTACGTTAATGTTTATCTTTAATGTACAACACGATGAAACATCTCGCAGTAAATGTTGTATGTTATTGCATCAACCGTCTGTAACCTTCGAATAAAAGCTACACAACTCGTGGAAAAGAAAAATACGGAATCGAAGAGAAAAAAAAATCTTACCGTATAAATACGCACGTGCAGTTTATATCTGCAAAGAACGTCGGGGATTGGTATCAGCCAAATCCAATTCATGGCTGATGAAATTGAAGATTGCTCCAGTTACGACGGAAGTAGATGAAACCTACACAAAGCAGAACGAAACACGCACGGACAACTGAAAACCATTTTTATCGGGGAACGGGGGTGAACGGTGTTATTATGAGCTCAAATAAACATTATCTTCCACAAGTTGCCACTTGTAAGACAAGATAACATTCCTATAATCGCAGCCTGATGATTCCATTTAGTGATAATAGTCTCTTTTGGAAGCCCCATTCTCCGTTCACAGATAACGCAGAAAATATGGTTGTGTGATAAAAACCAACTCTTGGGTGAATGAACATTTGGATTTTTTTTTTATTAGCAAATTCATTTCCCTCTTGTGTGATCTAACCTGAATATCTGATACATTAATTGATGGGAAATTTTCAAACAAGTTTTTTTTTTTGGTTCTTAAAAATAGTGAGACAAAAACTATCAGATTGTCTTTTGACATGTTACCACAACTATGTGTTTATAATCACGTAGCAGTATGCGTAGGAGGACATTTCAGGCAGTCCTGTTACAAAGCGCGTTAAACCTCAACCATTGCATCCCGAACACCACATCTGCTTTGACCTCTCCGCATTGTATGCCCAAACAGTCAGATTATAACTTTTGAATGCAGCAGCGTTGCTTCTTTAATCTTACAGTAATGTGCGCGGGAGAAGTCGCACGTTATTGCCTAAAGCACGACCCCAAGACATCAGTTAATTTTCTCCCATGCCATACACGACATTAACTCTGGAAAATGTAGTGCAAACATAATTGTTTCGATACGAACGCATCTGTATGGGTTTTGCTATATGCCGCATTCTCAAATCTACGAACTATAAAAAATAATATAAACTCCAGACAGTTATGTGAATTCTACAAAACGGTACGAAGCCAAGCAATAGCTGCCAGATGAAGTGCATTTCTTTAAACCAGAATTTTACTTTGTAGGTAGCTATTGCCCATGAAAGATATAGTTCTCGTTCAACAATCGAAGAATGCTCACTAATCTTCAAAATAGCTTTTACCGCCCTAATTTCAAAAGACACAGGATATTATATATGCCAATAAATGTTTGAGATTTGCTGAAAGGAAGTAAACACTCTTCTGCCATCGACTTTAATAGACATAGGTCTAAAA
Source organism: Pardosa pseudoannulata (assembly GCA_032207245.1). Classification (NCBI taxonomy): domain Eukaryota; kingdom Metazoa; phylum Arthropoda; class Arachnida; order Araneae; family Lycosidae; genus Pardosa; species Pardosa pseudoannulata. Next base: position 25,480,517 of record CM063504.1, on the reverse strand, counting down.
TGTGGATAACAGTGCACAAAAAGCAGAGCATGGTATTTTCTTGAATTAAATGTACTACAGAATTTTGTATAAACAATGTGTAATCGTTAGCATACTGTTATACGAGCAAAAGAAACGCCATTATTGATCCTAATAATATACAAACAGTGACTAATTTTGCAGTAAGTCAATGCAAATGCTTATTGTGTAAATAATACAACTTCTTTCAATTATCCTTTAAAAATATTATAAAGCGTTTTAAAGAAGCCGATATGATGAGCTAACACTTACTGATTGTATGACTGCAGAAAAGAGAAAAATGACTTCACGTAATATGAGTAAGATATGGATTTTGAAATCCAAATTCACAACTGAAGCATTACAGAATCATACTTTTATGTTCAGGAACTTGACACTGTTAAAGCAAATAAAAAACTTAGACAAGCGAAAGTGCCTAATTTATATTTGCTTTTAACCAAACTCAATGGATGTATTGTTTGACAACTGCAATGAAAATCTGATTTTAATCGATTTCGAGAGTATTTCACTTATCCTACTATTTTTTTTTTCAATATTGGTTTCAATAGTGGATTTTTTCAGTCTATTTTCATAACTAATCGGGTAAAAATACAATTAACATAGTCATTATCTGCAGCAGGTAGGGTAGAATATGCTTGATATAATGAATTTTCTAAGGCGAGTCCTTTTCTAAACACATTTCAGTTCATCGATATGTATCTCGTAAAGTAACTTAATAACATAAATTAAAATATATGTAGAATCTTAATCAGATCATTGAAAGAAAAATTATATTGGTTAATCTTGAAACCGATCGCTGCACCTGCAACGGAGGAACAAGGGCACGTGGAGAGAAAACCTTATGTAGATTTGAAATTTAGATGATGAAGAATGAGAAAAAAATATTTGTCTAGGGCAAGAAAAGTTATCTAGTTAAAACAGATGAATATAACACAAATTTGATATAGCAATAAATGTGAGTCAAACATACGTAGGGCCGAAACTGAAACAGATAGAGCGCAAACAGCTGTTTTTGAAGCTGCGAAAGTATAGAATTCTTTGTGCTAGAGGATTAATCAGTGGCTGAAAAAGCTCAGTCTAGGTGTTCTGCCACTAATATTTAAATTATAATCATATTGTATAATACTGAAACATGGAGACTCGGATGACTGAATACTTGAATCTAACTATAGACATATCAAATAAAGTATTTTACTAATATATAAACATAGAGTAGAACTCCAATTATTTAGTTTAGTTTGGTTATACAACGCTACGGTCATCGTTTTGCTACACAAAGGTTGACTGGGGCCTACTACTTAAAACCAAACGACTACGAGCATCCATGCCGATAATTGGATAAGAAGCCGCAGACTTCGGAACCGGAAGTTAGTGTTCTACTGATTATACTGATTATCATCGTCTTGTCTAATTATCCGGATATTATATCCGGAACCAGAACCCCAAAGTTTAAAATTAAGATCTTGTGAGATATATATATATATATATATATATATATATATATATATATATATATATATATATATATATATTGTAAATAGCAGAGCAAATATTTAAAGATGAACAACTGTAAGGCGCTGCACTAACAGAACTATATAAATATTCTAATGCTTCAAAATATATAACAAGCAAATTTCCATGTCATATAGTTTGAAGCACTTGAATATATATAAAACAGCCCACTCTCGAAATCTTTATTTAGTTTATCTACATTTTAGACTTATCTCGAAGTTTTTTCTGAAAGTTCCAAGTTTACGTCAATAAAATTCAATAGAAAGTTTTCCTAATATCTAGAAATACACTCCGCTTACTCGAATTTTTAAAAAGTCTTTGAACGTAACAATTTTTTTTAAATATAATGGATGAATATCTACAACGAATTTTAAGCATGATATCCAATAGAATCATGCTCAAAATGTGTGTTGGAAGATAAACAGACAATTTTTAGTACTTATTGAAATGACATTTCTTTTGGAACCATTTCTGATTGTTTTGTTAGAACCAGATATTTTGCATCTTGTGCCCAACTTTTTGAAAGAGGTCGGTGGATTTTTGATGGGTGAAATCTGTGGTGAAACCGTTTTTAGGTAGAAATAGTACAATTTTTCTGATTCCGTAAATGTAGATTCGCAGCCTCAAGGACCGATGAGATGAAGACACTGTCGCATCTATAACTGCGAGCTTATCTTCGTAGAGTTTGCTCCTTACCGAGTTTGACAAAATTAAAATCGGACAATGACGGAACTCTCGTAGGTCAGCAGCAGCTTTATAGCTGATGTGGTTGCTGTTATGGAGGACTGGTCTTCAGTTTGTCGCTGCTCTATGTCTTCGGATGGGTCAACGTAAGAATAGACTTACAACTATAACTGCTCAAAAAGACATGGATGAGGAAGATGACTAAATCTATTATTGATTATAACGAATATTATTTATTCTTTATAGGCATTTAACGTTGAACTGAAAGCCAAGTAAGCGTATCAAATGATATAAAACTAAAAGGTAAAACGTGTTAGATTAATTTCTCCACCGAATTCTAGATGGCGCTATTCAACGATTGCATAAAACCAAACTATACGTGTGATATTCTAGTCTGATAGAATTCGGCTTTGGATTTTAAATGTGTAATTCTATTCATATTCCTGTATTCTATTCTTATTCATCTATGAAACATGTGTTTGAAGCCTAACATAATTTATAATTCTTTATTCATTGTTCCGTTTATTCTCCATTTATAGTGACGTTTATGATAAAAGGAAAGTGTGTTCAACAGTTTTTTTTTTCTGTTTTTATCCATAATTCGATTTCTACCGATTCTTCATGCAAATCCCAAGAATAAATAAAAGGTAAGCAGTTACTTTACTTGATTCTTCATACTGTTGAACATTTACAGTTATTAATTAAATTAAAATAATTCTTACAACCCAAAGTTCAAGATTCGTGATTATTCAAATTCGAAATTCATTAACTATTCAATCCATATTATTGGTCGGTCTTCGCACGGAGGTGCTATCGTCGACGTAAATGTAGATTCAAAACTTGTCAGCCTAAAGAACCGCTGGGATGAAGACACTGTTACAACTATAACTGCGACCTTTGTTGAATTTGATCCTTACTGAGTTAAACAAAATTAAAATCGGACCATGACGGCACTCTCGTAGGTCAGAAGCAGCTTTATAGCTGTTGTGGTTGCTATCGTGGAGGTCTGGTCTTCAGTTTGACGCTGCTCTATGTCTTTGGATGAGTCAACGTAAGAATTGACTTACAACTATAACTGCTCAAAAAGACACAGATGAGGAAGATGACTACACCTATTATTGATTATAACAAATATTACTTATTCTTTATTGGCATTTAACGTTGAACTGAAAGCCAAGTAAGCGTATCAAATGATATAAAACTAAAAGGTGAGACGAATGAGATGAAATGAGTAGATAAGATGAAATGAATAGATAAGATGAAATTAAATCTAATGAATAGTATAACATTTATTAAATATCTCAGTTCTAATTGAAATGTGGTAAAGAAATATTTTTATTTATATTACAGTAACCGTTTTTACTACTAAAACGTCTATTAATATTCTTATTGAACAAGTTATGAATTTTTCAGAATGAATGTAAAAGTATGTTGCTTTATTTATAAAACATTTATACACACACATACACACACATATATATGCAGACATATATACACACATACATATATACACATATATATACTTATATATATATGTAATATTAAAATCCCTTATTTACGTATTTTAATATTAATTTAATAACTTTTGTTCATAAAGTGAGTTCGGGGTATGCGCGGTCATTCTTATTTTTCCCTCCAGACATGCTATAGACTTAATTCAGCCTCTGTCTGTACCACTTTAGCCAATAGTTAGCGCGTTCTCTTTAAACATGGGTATTTTTTATCACGTGATCAATTGTGCTTATAGATTATTCATTGTCTTTTTACCTTAGGAATCCCTACTTGAAAAGTGTATGTGCGGGAACACATTATCTGTGTGCACGAGGTTGTAAATGTGTTTGCCTGTTGTAAGAATTTCATGTTTCTTACCAGAAATAAACTGTGTTTTAATTTTGAATGAGTCTCGCCATATTACACACACACAAACATATATCTATATATATATATATATATATATATATATATATATATATATATATATATATATATATATATATATACATATATATATAATGTTTTTGCGTTATTTCTTAGCTTTAGTGCTCTTTTATGTGTTTTAATTAAATAAGCAAGATGTCAATGGGATTAATAAAATAATTAATTAAAAAGTAATCTCGACTTCAGGTCTTTTTCTATTTCTTATAGTTTAGTGTGTTATATTCAGCATCGTGAAAAAGGTAACGCTTTAGTGTTTTGAGTTTTTCCCAAGTCAAAATCCTCTGGGGCCGCCTGTTATATTTATGTAGTAGGAAATTCTGGCTTATAGGTATCTTCCCTCTTAAACATTATTGTAATTAAAGTATTGTGTATGTCAGTTTTTTTTATAACTTTGCTATTAGTTATTGAACTACGTTTTGAATGCTTATTTCTTCAAATACTGGTTTATAGACGTTAGCTTCGAGCTAAGCTAGTCTGGAGATATATCCAACACAAAGAGCATTGTTTTTTCTCATTGCAAACAGGGCACAACGACCTTCGATAAAAGCGCATTTAAACTACAGAGACGTGAATACAAAAGAAATCAGCAACTTATTTCAACTGTATTTTACTATGAAAGATACAATGGAACTGACTGGCTCTAAAATTGTGGGAGAAGGACCGATAAAGGAATAATGTTATGCGTCAGAACATTTACTTTTGTTTCTCTTTTTTTTACCGAAACAAACAAATCTCAAAAGACAATCTAAATAGTAATGGGATAGAAATATAAAATGTACCTTTAGGGGACATGGTACCTTTCGGGACTATTTACGACTAATATAATGTCTATTCGTGTACCAATTTTTTTACTTAAATGTGCACTTTTTATAACGAAAATTTATCGTATATTAACGTTGTGGGACGTAACTTAAAAACGGTTAAAGTTATCCGTCTTAGTTCGGAGAACTTTTTAAACGTACAAACTAGTTTATGTTTCTACATTTTCAGATTTATTTTTTATATTATCATAGAGATTGGTTTGGTTTGGCTTGGAGTGCTACGGTCTACTTTTTGCAAACACGAGGGCTAATGAGACCGGGACCTACAGATTAAAGCCGATTCCGAACGGCTACGAACATCCATGCCACAGTGGTATTCGAACCCACGAACCCGGTACCGAAAGCTAGCACCCTAACCAATTGGCCATTGTTCGGCTATTATCATAGAGAATTGCACTTAAAAAATTTATTCCTGGAAAAGTTTTTATAAAATTTCTAATAAATGAAGAAAATTTAGTAAAAAAACGGGTTTTTTTTCAAAAGGTCTAATTTTTTAATAAATCAAATTATTTCAATATTTTTTTGATTCAACACATATTTTATACATTGGACTAATAAATCACCAAAAATCTTTGCTTAATTTACATTTGGTAAAAAATTTTGGTCCTTCAAAATCATACACATTGAATTTTTAACGAATTTGCATTAGATTTACGACTAATTATGAGTGTAACATCATTAAAAATTATCCAAATTTAAAGTTTTTAGGTCATTTACTAGTAAATACTATCAAAAGCATTCATAATAATTTTCAACAAAATATTTTAAGAACTTTTTGAGAAATCACAATTCAAGTTTCAACATTTCATTAAAAATACCGTGCTGAGAAAAATTCATTTGAAGTTTATGAAAGCCACTTTAGCTATTAAAAAATTAAAATATATGTTTAAAATTCCCCACACTTTCTTGCTTCAAAACTTTCTAATTGCCAAGTTGCTAATTATTAAAAATATTAGAAAAATGTTTAAACTAATCTTCATGAAAATTTAAACAGTTTTGTCCCCCCCAAAAAATGCTCTTTAAAAGGCTTTAGATTTACAATTTCCGGTTCCGAAGTCGCTACTTCCGTTTTGTTTTGACAGCTCTCGCTGATGTTTAAACAGCTGTAACGTTTCTTTAAAATGACGTAGAGACAAAACAAAAAGAGATTTAGAAGCCTGAAAGTTGAAATTTTAAGATAAAGAAATAAAAAAAAATATGATTTTTGGCAAAAAGTGACGTTTTCAACTTAGACGGATACTTTAATCGTAAAATACCGAAATTTTGTATTTGAGATTTTATAACGTCTACTTGTGAACCTGCCTTTATATTTGCAATTTGCACTTTACAGAATGAAAAGTTTCATTATAACGAAAATTATTATTGTAGGGCATAACACAAAAACGGGTTAGCCGTAAAAAGCTGAAATTTTGTATTTAGGAATTTTATAACATTTAGTTGTGTATCTTTCTCTTGATAGAACTCTATATAATGGAAATTGGTGGGACATAACTAAAAATGTTGATTTGGTTTGTTGGTTGAAATTTTCTAGCACTACATACTTTTGGAATAAATTGTGCCAAACATAAATAGTTTTAAGAAAAAATTTATTTATTAAAAAAAAAACCCAGCAAAGCAGCTAAGGAAAAAAAAACATAATTAAAGTGAACGATAAAAAACTAGAGTAATATAAATCATAAGTGACACACAAATTCAAATATGATGATAAAAAACAGTGACTTTCAAAAAGGTAAATATATCAAGATGGGGCGAAGGATTTAAAAGATTTTTATGTGAATAATATAACAGTTGAAATGACGGAGGCGCTAATTTTAGAAACAAGGATAATTCATGAGGACGTGCTTCACAGACATGTCAACAATGTAATCATCACTTTACAGAATGAAAAGTTTCTTTATAACGAAAAATTATTATTGTAGGACATAACACATAAACGGGTTAGCCGTAAAAAGCTGAAATTGTCTATTTAGAACTTCTACAGCGTCTAGTTGAGTATCTTTCTTTTAATAGCACTCTATATAACAGAAATTGGTCGGAAGTAACTAAAAACGTTGATTTGGTTTGTTGGTTGAAGTTTTCTAGAACTACATACTTTTGGATTAAATTGTGCCAAACATGCATAGATTTAAGAAAAATTTTATTTACTAAAAAATAACCCAGCAAAGCAGCTAAGGAGCAAAAAAACATGATTGAAGCGAAGGATAAAAAACTAGAGTAATATAAATCGAAAGTGACACACCAATTCAAATACGATGATAAAAGTCAATGACTTTTAAAAAAGTAAATATATCAAGATGGTGTGAAGTGTTTAAAAGATTTTTATGTGAATAATATAACAGCTGAAAATGACGGAGGCTCTAATTTTAGAAATGAGGATAATCGATGAGGACATGCTTCACAGACATGTCAACAATGTAATCATCACTTTACAGAATGAAAAGTTTCATTATAACGAAAATTATTATTGTAGGGCATAACACAAAAACGGTTAGCTGTAAAAAGCTGAAATTTTGTATTTAGGACTTTTACAACGTCTAGTTGTGTATCTTTCTTTTAATAGCACTCTATATAACAGAAATTGGTCGGAAGTAACTAAAAACGTTGATTTGGTTTGTTGGTTGAAGTTTTCTAGAACTACATACTTTTGGATTAAATTGTGCCAAACATGCATAGATTTAAGAAAAATTTTATTTACTAAAAAATAACCCAGCAAAGCAGCTAAGGAGCAAAAAAACATGATTGAAGCGAAGGATAAAAAACTAGAGTAATATAAATCGAAAGTGACACACCAATTCAAATACGATGATAAAAGTCAATGACTTTTAAAAAAGTAAATATATCAAGATGGGGCGAAGCGTTTAAAAGATTTTTATGTGAAGAATATAACAGCTGAAATGACGGAGGCGCTAATTTTAGAAATGAGGATAATCGATGAGGACATGCTTCACAGACATGTCAACATTGCAATCATCACATTTCGAAACAGGGTCACCAAATAAAAGATGACGATGAATGAAGCATGTGTGTCCGATGCGCAAGCGAGTAAGAACATCTCGTTTTCGATGTTCTGTAGATGAACGAATGTAATGTCACTTCACGATAATCGGTTTAACAGTAAGTTTACTATCCACAATTTCGTCTCATTATTTCTGCTAAATATTATCAACAAGACCTATTGTATTTCTTCATCACTATTAGGGTGAGAGACATGAAGGAAAATACTCTAAAATTTAACTGTACCATCAGCCTTTACCTTACCCTTAATATCTACTTGTGACAGAATCCATCAAAATAGGATTGAAAGCCTGGAGAATTAAGTTTTTCATGTAGATTTTTGACCTGCAAAATCAAAGGATGACTTTTGCAGTTCGGAAAAGACAGGAAATCCGAAACAGTTATAGAGTTAGAATAAAATATAAACTTGCCACTCTGAAGATAGGATTACCTTCTACACCTTTTAAAAAAGGGGGGAAGGAAAATCTTCTGCAAATAAAGCAAGATGTAACATGTAAGCATAAATGCTGTTTGTTCTCAATCACAAAAGCACAAAATTTCCAGATTTTGACACGTCAGTAAAAAAACTGGGACAAAGGCGTATAATTATGTTTATGAGGAAACATCGGTAAAACATTTTATTAAACACAGAAATGATTAGCTGTAGAATGTTGAAATTTTGTATTTAGGACCCCATAAATGGTTCCTGGCTGTTAAAGACAAGGTGAACAGACGGTGTTTCCACTATTTCGACTAACGATTTTAGTTAGTCTATAGAAAACTTTATTACAATGTTTGCAAAAGTACTTTACCTTATATTTCGTTACATCAACTGATTTTACGTTAGAAAATTTGCTTGTGTAAATACACAATCAAGGGCTCGATTCATGCCAAACGCGTATCTCTCGAATCTCCCCTTCCGTCCTCAAACTTGTGTAGATAAGCAAGTTTCGGGTTTGGTTTGATTTGGAGCACTACGGAAGCAGCACAAGGGCTAACGATTCCAGGACCTACTGCTTAAAGCCTATTTCGAATGGATACAAACATCTATGCCTCGGTAAGATTCGAACATACCAGAGTTCGTGGATTCAAATCCCACTCATCATGGATGTTCGTAGACATTCGGAATCGGCTTTAAGCAGTAGGTCCCGAAGTCATTAGAACTCATGTTGTTTAAGTAGACCAAGCAACACGAGGGCTAATGATTCCAGGATCTACTGTTTAAAACCTATTCCGAATGGATACAAACATCTATGCCTCGGTGGGATTCGAACCTACCCGAGTTCGTGAATTAAAATCCCATTGAGCATGGATGTTCGTAACCATTCGGAATCGGCTTTAAGCAGTAGGTCCCGGAATCATAAGCCCTCGTGTTGCTTAAGTAGACCGTAGTGCTCCAAACCAAACCAAACCCTAATATCCGCAAGTTTGCAGACGAAAGGGGAAATACCAGAGATATGCATTTGATTTGAATAGGATTCACAGAACTCTTAAGTGATTAAAATTTTCACAAGGTACAATTCAACACAAAACGATAGATACAGAGTACTTTGCAATATACTTTTAGTAAATACTAAATTCCAAAAGCGAGTTTTAAGAAATTTGTACTTAGGATAGTTATAGCATCTAATTGTGCACCCCAGAAAAATATAAGCAACTGCAGCAAATACAAAAATTTATTATTTCCCGAGAACAATTTTGAATTTTAACTGTTTATTACTTCCTTGTACAGAGTGAAGGGAGAATTGTAATAATGAAAAATTTCGGTTTATAACATATCTGTAAAACAAAAAAGTCTCATTATTACAAGTATTAACGTTGCGTGTCACCACCAGATGGCAGTACTTAGCTATACTTAAACACTCTAGATACCGTGAGAAAATAAACCTACTTCAAATCTTGAATAGAGTGCGCGAATGATAATTCTGATAACGCATTATACAAAATAAATAAATAAATAAAGATATAATGTACAAGGAAGTTACGTGGTGTCTAAATGAAATTTTTTAACAAGCATGTAGTTTGTATTTTATTTTTACAAACATGTATATAGAGATACTTAAATTCAATGACATTAATTTGGAAATAACTAGTAAGCAAAATGTAAACGGATGCACATTTTTTTAATAAAACTAAATAATTTTATTAATAGTGAAGTAATGTAGTAATTTTATCAAAGAAAGGCTACTTAAATTATAAAGACTTTATATATATATATATATATTTAATTTTAATAAATTGTGGTTTGGTTTGAAAAGTTACATTTTCGCTATCATACGGCTAGAAACACACTGTTTGTTTGGGTTTGAAACGCTACATAGTCTACTGTTTTACTATCCTAAGGTTAATGAGAATAGTACCAACTGATGAAAGTTTATTCGAAACCGTTACAAACATACATGCTAGACATGGCATTTAAACACCGTTGTCCAATTCCGAAAGGTAGCGTCCTACCTGTTTGGCCATCGTCTGGATAAAAGGAAATTGTGAACGAAAAATTATTTTAACACTAAGCATACCATATAACGGGTCAAATGACCTATAAGGTTTATGTAAAAAATGTGATGGGAAATGAATTAAAAATTCTTATTCTTTGTATTTGCAATACATAAAAATTGACAATATACAATTTTGTTTAATTATAATAAAGTTTATTTGTCTATTTCCTTCCAATTTTCATATTTCATACATTTATAATCAGAAAAAATAAAGTCCGGTCATTTGACCGGCTTTGGTAGAAATAGGTATGTATTAAGTGTTGGTATGTTTAGTGTTAATGATTACTTAATATATCTTAATATCTTATGTCTTAGGGCAAGTCTCAACAAAGTCGTTTAACGGCTAACCGCGATTAATCTCTGTTTAAATGGAGAACTGCGTCCCACTATAGAGCGATTTCACGCAACGTCATGAACTACTTTAGTGCCCTTTCCATTCATTTTCATGCTGACGAAAGCCATTAGGCAATCAATATACTGGCCTTCCGTTTGAAACGAAAGCCAAGAATAGTCATGAGTTGAGATGTGCCCTCCTGCGTGAAACTGTCTTATTGGTTGGTGCCATGGGTTAATCACGGTTAGACGTTAGACGACTTTGGTGAGACTGAGCCTTCATGTAATATATCTTAAGTACGATAATAAATATACATAAAATCATACTAAAATTAGCAATAACAATGTAAATAACAACTATTTTACTGTTATGGACAGTTAATCTTTTAGATATAATTATTTTTCTTGACTTATTATAATATTAACGTTAATAACTTTTACATAAGTGCACACATGTGTAAAATAATTGCTAAAATTTATTTAATTACAGTAGTTTAAGGAATATAAAAATTGTAGGTAGTCTCTTATAAAGAGTAGCTAACGGAGCCTTAAAAGTGACACTTTCACAATAATAATTAATTTAATTTATAAAGGAAAAGTAATTTGCCTTTGAAGTATCAGTTCGTATTTCATTAGAATACTTCTTTCTTTTTTTATTTGAAGAGTATCGATTTCTATTTCTATCGGCAAATCACATCAAAGAAGACCTGTGTGAAAAAACGAGATCATATGCGGAAGTACAGGATTTCACACTTGAGGACGATTCTCATCACCCACAGAAAAGTTATTTATAACGTAAGGAGTTGGCGTCACTTTCAATTGCACTTCTCTTCCCAAGCATCATCTCATTGAAAATGGCTCTAAACGTATGCATGGCGGCTTAATGAAAATATTCTTTGTATGCCCTGGAAATTTCTCGTTAATATGAAACACCAAATCTTTTAAGCTTCAAACCTCCATTCAAATCTAGTCATCAGTCATTTCCCGAGTTTTTTTTATCTTTAATCTTCATGCACTCGAACCCTTTCCATTGAATTTAAATCGCGACCAGACGACAAGTGTAATTACTGTCAACAGCGCCGCCTACTAAAAATAAAAGTAACTTGCCTTCCACGTAATTGCAGAGTTGTTTGTCTCTTTGAATGGATGGTTTTTCTGTTTTTCCATTTATGGGAGCTTCTTCGAAATGAATCCAGTTTAGATGTTTGTGAAGGCCCATTCGAACATAATGCATATAATTTTAAAGCAAAGGAAAATATATGAGGGTTTATTAATAAAGATAACTTTGAACTAGATATTTCAAACCTGCAATTATTTCGGACGCTTCAGGACGGACGAATAAGAATACCAGTTACAAACATAAACACAATTTGGGTTTTTAAATAATGAACACAATATGCTATTGAACCTCAGATGGCATAAAAAGAGGCATAAAAGACTGACCTTTTACAAACCTTACATTACGACATACTATGAAAGGCATATTCAACACATACAATATAAACTGATGGTTGTTTAGTGTCGTATCAGTTTTGAGAAGTCATATGACTTTTCATGGAAAGAGGGTTGATATTGCCTTAAGAGGTTCGACTTCTATGAGTGGGTCTCGTAATTTAGAACCAGAGACGACCTAGTAGCAGACCCCTAGGCTTAGCCTGCCACTTCTAGAGGTATCGTATGTAAACTTAGAGGATATAGCGACCACGGACCTATTTTACTACGCTAATGTATGCTGATACTATATTTAAATGGAAAAAGATGCCACGTTAAAAACGGGTTACATAATGAAATATTATATGACCAGACATGTTAATTTTACGGGGCTGGTTAAATGTTTTTTCTTCTGATTCACCCATAAAAATATGCAGTTTCATATAGCATAGAGTTCACGTGTTGACCTTTAAACAAAGAAATGAGGAGAAAAGCCACCGCTCCCCTTTCTCGTACACTTATAAAAAAGAAAAGAAGCTATTTTCGTTTATCACATTTTTGTTACCTTTTATAAAACATATGTACACTATCACATAAAGAATATGTCTTTTGCCAACGTTATTTTATAAATTTAAATAAAAATGCGTACTGCACCGGGGGAAGACCCTCTTTGTTCGGAAAACTAACGACGGAAATCAACTGAACTGAAGCCCTTACTCTGGACGTTGAGGTTCGGTTCGAACGTTCGTTGTGAAGTCAATTTGGCGTCAGCTTACGGACACTATGCAAGCAAACGATCAAGGTGACGTCAAAGTGAAGTCACAATGAACGTTCGAACCAACCCGCAACTTTCAGAGTAAGGCCCTGGGTCTGTAACCTTAACTAGAGTTATCAGATAACTGGGACCGTACCTGACCCCCAGGTATAAAAAGCCTAGAAGTCAATGGTAATGCTTCAATTTATGAGTTCTTTTAATGTTATTGACAACAAAGTACTCATAGATTGAAGCATTACCATTGACAGCAAACCCAGTACTAGAGGGCTTGGTTCAGGGAGTACTGTTGCCAATTCGTCCTATGTGGCTCCTATGTGACTCGGGGCTTTTCGACATTTTTTACGTAGGTGTTTTGACTTCGTGGAGGCTTCCGCGACTTTTGACCGGAGCCAGCTTTTTAGCAATTACGTTCGAGATATTCGTAAGGTCCGCTCATATAAGGAACGGCAGGGTCTCAAACACAGAACGAGGGATAGATTGGGTTTGCGTTGGACCCTGGAAAAGCCTCCCCATCGTGTTAGAATATTTGATTCTTTTTTACGACTGCAATCATCGTGGATACGTTATCCAAGCAACAATCCTTTACATTTCGAATTGTTTTGGGATATTAGAATCCCTTTGTATATAGCCAGTATTTACTCCAGAAATAAAAGTGATTTCCAATTCTGTTATGTCTGTGATCCTTCTTCACGCTACCTCTTGACTCAAGAACATTGAAGGCGTCACAACGGAAAGCACGATGCAATGCGTGCCTACCACAAGTAGTACGTAAATTGCTACTTCCGGTCACCGAAAGTAACCAAAACTTGTTAGAAAACTACAATTTCGCTATAATGTATGCTTTCCAAATTTAGTTTTTCTAAGTCAGAACATACCCGAGTTATCACGTTCGCACACATACAGACAGATGTTGGACATCGCTGTCTTGTATTTTCCAAATTATTATTGCTGGTTGTAACTGGGAAAGACTTTTTAAAAATTATTTTAATCGTTTATCTATTATTATCATTTCTAATTAATATTATTTTACCTAGTAATGTTTTAATTATTTGAGAAATTATTTTTACTCAATTTTTACAGCGAAGTCCAAACGACACCATAAATATATTTCATTAGTACTTTTTTATAATTTGATAGGTTTTTTGGTTTTGGTTTTGGAGCGCTACGGTCTCCTTTTTGCAACACGAGGGCTAATGAAACCGGGACCTACTGCTCAAAGCCGATTCCGAACGGCTACGAATATCCATGCCATAGTGGGATTCGAATCCACGAACTCCAGTTCCGAAAGCGAGCACATTAACCATTCGGCCTTCGTTCGACAGAATTTTATAGAATTTAAACATTTAATTTTTAATAACCGCCATAAGAATTTTCAATATTTTCATTGAAATTAATTCTACGAGATAACATGGAAAATTCCCGAGTAAAACACTACCTTGTGTTTCTTACATATTTCATTAACATCACTTCAAACTGGTGGTACATATGAAGCTATATTTAGAAGCAACATCGGAAGAGTGAAAAGAATAACTAGTATGTTCCCGAGAGGGTTAATTAATGAAGTACCAAGGTCTAGAAATCAATTAAGCATAAATTAATGATGCACAAATTTAATTAAAAGGCACGATTCAAAACAAAGTAAGAAGCAGCCTTACGCACGGGCAACAGTTGAGTAATGACTTCAGATATTTGATATTCGAAATTTAAATCACGCATTAGCTAAGTTTAAATACTTTCAAATATGTAAGTTGGTGAAAAAGGAAACATGCTCACTTTAGTTTATATTTTATTGGCTTAACCAGCAGTAGTTAACCAGCAGCTCTAATTATCATACGAAGCATATATTATATAATACAGACCTGCCAACTGCTACGGAAAAATCGTAGTTTCTACGAATTTATCAAGTAATTACGATCCTACGAAAATCGTTAATAAAAATACGATTTTTCGTCAAAAATATATAAGAATAAAAAATTACATCGCATCCGGTAAATGAAAATGAATATATTTTCGCAAACGATATAAGGAAAACCGTCAAAAAAAAATTTTCCGATCAATTTTCGTGGAACTACGGTGCGATACCGTACTCTCTCGAAGGTAAAAATTTTTGGATTAAACATTAGATTTTTTGTCTGATAATATTGATTACAATGTAACAGTATATTTTTGTGTTCTTCCCTCAGTATATGAGATTTTTTAAAAATTATTATTCCTTTCTATATAAATGTTAAGGTGTGAAATAACGTTTAAATACAACTAAAATAAATCTAAATAAAATACTTCATCTAACTTTTTATGAGGGGGGGTCAGTTCAGAAATGTATATAAATGTATATGATATTTTGAAAATGAAATATTGTCTATTTGAAATTTTATATGGGATTTTAGATACTTTAGTAGAATTGATTGTTTTGTTTGAGCAGTAAACATACACACAATCATTTAGTTTGTGCAATGTGTTATGGCACGTGTGCGATTGCCCAGGATTTATGGTGTAAAAATTCGCCATCCAACCTACCTCGCAAATTAGTGTGCTACTATTTTGAATTTAAAAAATTGTCAAGTGCTACTATTTTCAATATTCAAAAGTTGGCAGGTCTGATTATATACATGGATATATATATATATATATATATATATATATATATATATATATATATATATATATATATATATATATATATATATATATATATATATATCAGGTTTAAAATTGGGGGTTAAGAATTAAGCGAGTTATAATTGAAGATAGTTAGAACTCATTAACGACAACGTAATAGGAGAAAGACACATCCTCGAGCGGAACTATACAGAGGGAAGAAGCTGACCCGGAAGTAGACATAGGAATTTTGCTTAGGTAGCAACGCCACATGAAATAGCTCTGAGCGGGAACTCGGGCTGATAACATCCTCCACGCTTGTTGTGGCAAATATGAGAACAAAGGATTTCTAAATGGCATAGTTATGGACAGAAGGATTGCAATAAAGAAGTTTTATATATGAAATAAAATGTGTCGTTCATACCTTAACCACTCGTCCATGTCATATATAATAATTGGTGCTGCAATATAAGGCGGGAAACCCCCTTGAACAATCCAGAGCTTTTTTATTTATTTTGTATGATAAGAATTATATGTATTATTATACACTGATACATTTTAATTTAAAGTGAAGTAAAAAATATAAATAGACATTCGTATACAAATAAGTCCGTTTTAATTTCTTTTTCTTTATAATATGTTTATTTTGTCGGCTGAGGTTGGCTGCCTATTTTGCTCCCATGATAAAATGTACAACAAATATCTGCTGCTTGGTAATGGCAAATGCTATAAAAGAAAGGAAATAATTTATTTTTTCGACAAAAAGTCGAATATGGCGACAAAAGGTTATTAAACACTAAATTTGTTCGCTTTGTAACATTTTTGACAATATTATTTACACGTCTTCCAGCCAAATGATGGCCGAATGGTTAGGGCACTGATCTTCGGAACCGGAGTTTGTGAGTTCGAGTCCCATGGTGTCATGGAGGCTTGTAGCCGATCGGAATCGGCTTTAAGCAGTATGTCCCAGTCTCATTATACTTCGTGTTGCAAAAAAGTAGACCGGAGTGTTCCCAACCAACCAACCTACACCTCTTCCAGGTCACGTGACATTGACTTGCATTACACATTTTCGATTCAAAATTTTACTAAAGGAAGTAAGCCTTAATATGCGTTTGTTAATACTATATGTATGTACTTATATATAACTAACATTTTTTTTGCGCATGATCAAGTATAAGAATAACATTTATTTTGACTGACAAGTGGTATGTCTTTTAAGGTTGTATGAATTTTTTCTTGCATTGAATTACAGACCTGATTTGAATTACAGAGCTGAATTTACTAAAAAATTAAAAAAACATACTGTTGTTTCGAGGACGTCGATTCCTTGAACAGTATGCAGCTCCGTTACAAAACGATCCAATAAAATGACGGTACCGGAAATACCTTTTACAAAACAATACTGAAGCTTTTTAGAAAGCTTCTAAAAAGCCATTAAAAAACTGGAAGTGCAATTACACTCGTAGAACGGTAATTAAATACCCGAGAGCACATATGGAGAGGAAATTAAAATTTGGATTGGGTCGAGTACAAGATAGTGCTCCCATTTTTTTTTTCTATTTGAAACCAGATGGGGCAAGTTTTTTGATAGACGCAATAGCAACAGATGTAGCAATAGTCTTTAAAGGAAAACGTTACTCAACAGCCACTCGAGAAATTGAAAAGAAATAAAAATATTTAGTAATAACTAGTTTAATTTTTTTAAGCTTAAACCACCGATGCATTTATTTTGTGTGCGTCTAGGTATTCTTTCATACTGTTATAAAGAGGAGAAACTAATATACTAAAGAAAAACACAAAATATAAATTAAATTCCCAATACTTTGAGCAGAAGTATTCCATGAAATTTTACGTTTTGATGAAAGATGCACCACATAGGTGCGTAGAGTTTCATCCCCGCCAATGTTCTCGAATGGTTAATCATCTTTATTCAGAACGATGGATCACTTCGCATGCTGCTTGTTACTATAAATACCAGGATTTTGTGCTGTGAATTTCTTCATGCATAATATGAATGTAAGCCAACCCCCTATTGTATTGTTGTTGTTGTTGCTGTCTTATGCCGCTTGGTCAAGCACGATTTCAGCCGGAGGATACTCCTATTAAGGTAAATGGGGTGCACCTTTCGTTTGAACGAGCACTGCAAGGGTGAAAGTACCACTTATACTCTAGTGGGTCCTCATAATTTTGAAGCAGGGACCAAGCAGAAGACCCATAGGCTTGGCCTGTCCCCCCCCCAGAGGTATCGATTGAAAACTTGGAGGACATTGTGACCACGAACATATTTTAAGTGCCCCAGTCACCTTCAACGATCACAGCGGTCTTAGGAAAGCTCGGGCTCCGAACCCGCAACCCTCCAGTTACGAGCCTTTGCCAACTGAGATACCGGGTCTCAACCCCCATAAAGTGCATGTTTTAAACAAATACGAGTGCTGACTACAACTCCACTTTTCGTTGGCAAAACATGGCTTGTTTTCATTGTATCTTATGAGCTTCAATATGGATCACGTATACAACAAAACTAAATTTTATTTAAGGGAAGATGAAGTAAACATCAGAAACTGGCCAAGATATTTTAGCTCTTACAAAATTATATATTTAAAAAAAATTAAACACTTTACACAGTACTATTAAGTATCATAATCAAAGCATAACTACTTTGATTATGTTAACAGGCACAATAAATTATTGCAAACTATTACTAAGAATCTAATAGAAATGTGCAAAGTCTGATCATTTTAAGGACAAAAAATAATTATATTTACAGGTATAGTACTTCTCACGAAAGCATAGAAAATACATTAGAAATATGAAAAAACTTAGTAATACAAATGTAGGATCTTTAGGAAAGCAATAAAATCCAATATTTTCACATTTTTTGAAACGCTTAGTACAGCCATGCGTACAACAGCTTGTTACCACTTTCAGATAATAGATAAAATTAAAACCCCAATAACAAGCACAATCCGCAGGAAATTCAAATGTTTTGCCAACGAGGAAGTTGAGGTGCAATTTTTGCTGCACCTGCGCACATTCTCTATTGTGTAGAGCGGTGCAATGAAGGCTTCGCATTGCACTCTGTAAATTGTTCTATTTTGACATCAGCGTCGGATCCCTAAACCAGTAGTTCTCAACCTGTGAGTCACGAGGATTTTAGGTAAATAACTAAAGGCATGTAGTATTGTATCGTTATTATGAAATTAGATATTTATCATTCACAATTTTCCTTTGTCTCTCCTTTACTTATGTCAGCGTTTCAACATTATTATTCCTTCATTTTTACTGCTAATAGGAGTCTATGAATTTCTTCTTAACACTATGGATTTTCCTTTCAAATCGACTAGCAGGCCTCCAAAATTTTTGAATGGGATTCTTTTTTTAATCTGTGAACACACCCGGCGTTTTTTACTTTTTGCATCGCTTTTTTATTGAACTTATTCTTCAGTTTTTATAACGAAAAAATTAAATATAATATACATTAGACGAACGATGTCCGATAAGTTAGGGGGCTGGCCTTCGGTACCGGAGTTCGTGGGTTCGAATCCCACTGTGGCATGGATGTTCGCTGCCGTTCGGAATAGGCTTTAAGCTGTAGATCCCGGTCTCATTAGCC
Source organism: Pardosa pseudoannulata (assembly GCA_032207245.1). Taxonomy (NCBI): domain Eukaryota; kingdom Metazoa; phylum Arthropoda; class Arachnida; order Araneae; family Lycosidae; genus Pardosa; species Pardosa pseudoannulata. Next base: position 25,461,299 of record CM063504.1, on the reverse strand, counting down.
CTTGTGTTGCAAAAAGTAGACCGTAGTACTCCAAACCAAACCAAACCATAATATACATTAATTCTGTGAGCATAACTCAATAACGATTAGGCAAAAATATAAATAGTCAGTGTTAAGCACTATTATAACATTTAACTGCAATTGGCACTCAAAATAGCGAAAAACCTCATTATAACGGATCTTATCGCTATCGATCTGTAACAATGCAACTCAAAGGTATCTGCGTATTCACATGCATTTATAACGATGCTTTTTAAACAGTTGAAAAAATGTTTTAAAGTCTTTTCCATTTAAACGAAATTAAAAATCTACTATATGTGGAGAATAATTTCGATATTTTAGTGTTTATTATTGCTTTGTATGAAGTAAAAGAAATATAGTAATCACAAATTATTTCGATTTAGAACGAAATATTTATGTAACGAAATGTCTCAATTCAATGAATATTAATGCTTCGGGTCTCCACAAGAGAGCAGTACTCGAGCTCTACTTACTCTACTTACAACACGGTTATCTTGAGAAACGAAACCTTTTTTGAATGTTTAAGATAATGTGCCAATGATGACTTTGCTATGACTTAATACAAAACAAAAAATAATGACATAAAAGGCGTACAACGAAGTCATATACTGTACGCATGAGATTTTTTTTAAGTCGCTGTAGTAAAGATGTGTCGAAGTGAGACTTTACTTTTACTTTCCTGAATAGCTAAAAGCCGAACGATGGCCGAATGGGTAAGGTGTTGGCCATCGGAACCGGAGTTTGTGGGTTTGAATTCCACTATGGCATGGATGTTCGCAGCCGTTCGGAATAGGCTTTAAACAGTAGGTCCCGGTCTCATTAGCCCTTGTGTTGCAAAAAGTAGATCGTAACGTTCCAAAACAAAACAAACCTGAATACCTAAAAATTCAGAAAATAGCAGTAGAGGAGGGGAAAAAAATCTTCGCTAATGAAAGTCGCAGTATTTTAAGTAAAAGAAAACAATACAAAATACACGTTTAAATTTTCCTTAGTTAACTACATATTGAGTCCCGAATGTATTTTTTGTACAGGTAATTACTAGAAAAAGGTCCTATATATATACACACATTAAAAGCATAAGTTGTAAGCAGATGTTGCAAACAAACGATATTGATATATTTGTCTCTATTATTATTATTATTGTTGTTTATTTTTATAGTATCTCGATACCATCTTCTCTTCTTTTATTGGGGGTTGATGAAAATTCCATGAAACACAGAGAATTACTTAAATAGACATATATAATGCTATACAGTAATAATATGACGCAAAGCAGAGATATTTAAGGAATAAAATTATATCATGTTTATTTCAAAATGAAATAAACATGAATAGCAAGCAGCTGTTTCGTAACCACAAAAATATACTTTTTTAGAGACGACACAAGTAATATTTAATAAACAGAGAAGTAGTAAGATTTGCTTACATTTGTTTCATATTTTTGGAATATCTCTCGCAAAGACATAATTCTCTTTTGAAACTTTCTATACATATAATCTCTTTAGGATACATTAGGGGACACATTAGTGTACTTCAGCTAATTAAACAACAATTTTAATTAATGAATAGCTGAATATTTCAACAGAGCTAATAAAAACTTTTAAAAATATCCATTTGTATGAGAAATGACGGAATACAATTTACATCACTCATCCTAACAAAGGAACCTATTCGAAAATGAAAGAAAAAAAAATGGGAGTGTTCTCCTTTTTTTCGCCTCTAGAATTCTAAACTTTCTCGTGAACTCCCATCTGGGAATGTCATTTATATTGAGAATGTTTTAACAGCGATTGTTTGTTATTATACTTTTAAATCATTCCAGAAACTGTTGTAAACTCAATCCTTTTGACGTAAATTAGGAAAAAAAAAAGAAATCTTATAACGGACAAATATTTGAAAAAACAAATATTTAACAGTACCTCTATTGACAATTTTGTGCAAAACTGGGTAAAAACTCAACATTTTGAAGTGTTTTTAATGGATAAGGAAATTAAGATCCAGACTGAAAAGTCTTAATTTCTAAATTCAAAGATCAGAAATATTGTCAAGAGATCAAATTAAATCGAATATTTTCTTGTCCATGAAAGTAGATATTAATAAAAAAATTTCTCTTCTTACGGCAACTGATCCATAATGATCTTGTGAACTGTTGAGTTTCCATACAAACATACATACATACATATATACATTTATGGAGATTCAACAGATCTTATACATACTTACATTTACTTATACAAAGATATATAAATATATAAGTATGTATATATGCATGTAAGGAAAATTCTCAGGGGTTTTTTAAAACTTAAATCAAGGGCTAAAAATTCCCTCGTCATTTTGCATTCCCCTTTTTAACCCCTAATTTAAATTGACCACTGGGGCTACAGTTTACTCCCTCAGAGAAGGGGCATGACCAATTATAACTCTACATGGCCCTAGCGGACAATTTAGGAAATTTCCAAATAAAAAGGAGATACACGCTGTCGTAGGGAAATATTTTTTCCTACTCCCACAGATGTTGACCCAGGTGTTAAGGGTCTTGTACATAGAACTTCATGCTAGCTGACCCTTCAGTTTTTATTGTCCCTATGATGAAGTGGGAACCCAACGTGTCCTCCAACGTTATCTTAATAAATGTCTTTAGCTAAAACGG
>CM063504.1:25433628-25453628 GCA_032207245.1 Pardosa pseudoannulata | reverse complement strand
ACGACCATTAAATTTAGTAAAAAAATGTTTGTTAAAAAGTTAAAAATAAGCAGAAAATGAATAAGAAAATAATGAGATGTTTGAAGCTAGTAGAGTTTTAATTATTCATTAATGGTTCCCATATCGTTAACAGCATTTGGAAGCTTCCACGTCCAGTTATTTTCCTCTTTTAAGACACTCAACAATATCTACTGCACTGAGCCTACGTTCAGCCAAATGCAATGAAGAAAATAGGTATGTTAAAATGTGTGTACTTTACACCAGGGGTAAGTACACATAGGGGGGAGAGTAAATGGCGGCCCATTGAATTCACGAAATTTATAATTGAAAAAAAAAAGTTGTTTATTATGTCAAATACAATATTTTCCGATTGATTTATGGGTTATTTTCATATATAATATATATTTTTATAAATATTATTTTTACTGAACGCCTCACCTCTTGACTGCATTAACTGCCACCATTTGATTTTGAACCCACTACCGCCCCCTATGGAAGGCGTCAGCGCCCACTAGTGGAGGGGAGGGGGTCTGCCTCCAAGGTCAAGGTAATTGTGTTTAACGGAGTACCCAGGGAAGTGTAAGGTCTTACCTCTGAACTAAAATCTCTACACTTTTACCTCCGAACGTAAACAGATCAAAACATAAATTTAGGCCTCTAGGCAAAAAGTAATCCAAACCAAAATTTAATACACTCCAGCTCACAAAGAAAGCGAGGAGGTGAGGACGTTCTCATAAAAAATTATGAGTAAACAACGCGTTGTCTAATTAGGAGATAATTAGACTGGAACCTTGATTATGATTAGTAGGTATGGTTAACAGCAATGCATTGATTCAACAACATGAAGCTCAGAAAAAATAAAAAAGTAATACAATAATAAAAATAAGGACAGTAAAAAGTTGCAACTTGGTACAGCAAATAAAAATAAACAAAAAGTGACAACACTAACAAAAAGATATATTTTTGAGTTTTATAAAATTTTAAAATTTTTATTAAGCATTTTTTCAGTTTTTTTTTTAATTTTTATAAACATAAAACAAGACAAAACATTAAGCAAAGTAAAAATAAACGAGAGCAAATTAGCGGAATGATACGATACCCAAAATATTGGAAATTGAAAAATTAATAGAAAAAAAGCCAAAAGTTGCAGAAAACGGTACTTCATTATAAAAAATAGCAAAAAAAACAATTATTTAGGCAATATAAACTAAAAACGGAATTTTAAGAAAATTTACAAGTTGATGTCGTCGGGATCTGCCTCCGTTAGGAGCCCATGATATAGACAGATTAACAGACAGGCTATAAAAAGTACAAATTGCATTTCACTGAAAGTATTACTGCTTGTTTTACTGAAGGTATTTTTTCCCACTCGAGTAATAAAAATATATTTCGATTTTAGGCGAAACAATTGTTCTAATGTTCTATTTCAGAACCTTTTAAAGCTCTTACTACGTGTTTTGGCATTATACGGCTACAATCACGTTGAGGCAATCTTAATCAGATAATCTGAAAAAATAAGATTTGTACTAAAAATAGCTTAATTTTCATTATTGATATGCTTATAAATAAACAGTTTTCGACTGTTCCGATTTACTCTTCATTAGTAAATATTGAAATAACTATAGCGAATTTTAATTCACAGAAATCAATCGCATTTCGAATCCTTTCGCCGTTATATTTCCGACACGAATTTCAAAATTCTATTGCTACACTTTTTATAGCTTTTAGATAATTTCCAAGGTTATACGGAACACATTAACTGGCAAGAATTAAGTAAAAGCAAAATAATGACTGCCAGTCGATTACAGAATGTAACAAATTTCATTTAGTTAACGAGTTTTGCGTTTTGATTTGACGCAAACGTGCAGCAGACTTTTAAAAATTAAGAAAGAAGGAGGTTTCTTCAAAATTCTTTTCGAAAGGCATTATCGTGTAGACTGAACGCATTTTCAGAGGAAACGCTATTTGAAAGGAAAATCTTTCACGTGACTTCATATTCAGAAATAGAAGAGACCATGAAACACTATCTTTTAAATTATTTTCTGGGAAAATTACTAGGCGTTCACCACTGCAGTGATATAAAGACAATTTATATAACATTTAAATCCCCGCAGAAAGCTTTTAAGGTCTTTTTTTTCCTTGCCTTATGAAATTCGAGTATTTTCCAACTTTTATCAGATTATTGTTATATGTTTTTAATAAATTAAATCAAAATCCAGATCGCCGAAAGTCTGACACAATCCATTTTAATCATAAATTTCTTTCCCCACAGGAAGGTTGGGAGGTCGAAATTTTACTATTCGAAGTGCAGTTACATGGAACCCTAACGCTGAAATGTACAAATATCCATACCAACAACAAGACACAAATATCTTTGTTCCGACTGGTTATATATAAGTATATGTACGCGGATTTAAGCTTATCACTTTTTCTTTTGTTATTCGCTAATTATGCTACTTAAAGTAGCTTTCAGACGCTACATATGTTCATACCAGCTGTAAGATTGTAATTCACAGTATCAGTTACCGGAACACAGCACCTTTTCTGTTCGGCCTTCGTCCGGAAAGAGAAAGTTGGATGTTTGGTTTAGAGCACAATTATTTTCTGGGAAAATTACTAGGCGTTCACCACTGCAGTGATATAGAGAAGACAATTTATATAACATTTAAATCCCTGCAGAAAGCTTTTAAGGTCTTTCCTTGCCTTATGAAATTCGAGTATTTTTCAGCTTCTATCAGATTATTGTTATATGTTTTTAATAAACCTTAAATCAAAATCCAGAACGTCAAAAGTCCCACATAATCCACTATAATCATAAATTTACTTGCCCAGAGGAAGGTTGGGAAGTCAAAGTTTTGCTATTCGAAGTTCAGTTACACCGAACCTTACCACTGAGAAGTACAAATATCCAACAACAAGACCCAGAGATCTTTGTTCCGACTGTCTATACTGTACGTGGTTATATATAAGTATATATACACGTGGATTTAGGCTTATTAATTTTTCTTCTGCTATTCGCTAATTACAGTGCTTAAAGCAGATTTCTGAAGCTACATATGTTCATAGCAGCTGTAAGATTGCAACTTACACAGTTACCGAAACACAGTATTTTTCCTGTTCGATCTTCGTCCGGAAAGGGAAAGTTGGTAAGTGGTTTAGAGCGCAACGGTCCACATTTTTTTTTTTTTTCCCTATAAGAGTGCTAATGAGACCAGGACCTACGAATATCTATGGCAGTAGTGGGAATCAAACTCATGAGCTCCGATACGGAAGAGCAGTGACCTGCCTTTCTAACTATCGTTCGGTCCCAAAAGGAAAAGAGCATCTTTGCTAGCAAAATTCTATATCAAGAGTGGTAAAATTCTGTTTTTGTAGGACCTACTCTTTCTCTTAAAAATTTGCCGCGATTTGTTTGTGCTTCACGGGCGGTAGTACAGATTTCGTGAAGGATTTTATTTATTTTATTTATTTTTTTTTTTTTGGGGGGGGAGGTGTAAGCGAATGCCCGTATATAATTGGAGAGGATGTTCATGGCACTAATTGGATTCGAACCCGCAGACTATAGATTCGAAAGTCAATGTTCTACCGATTAGGCCAATAATTAACAAATTTTTTAGAAGTGGGGAAAAATAAAATAAAATAAAACTTAACGGGAAAACACTAATTCTAAAACTTTATTCTAAAACTTTAAAAACAGTATACGAATAGCGCAGTACAAATATTAATGTGAGGAATGAACCTGCAACTGCATTTTTAAAAGTTTTTTATATTCAGGTTCGAACTGTGTGATGTAGTAATTGAGAAATTTAGCTAAATGATTCACTATCAAACCATTTTAATAGAACTTTGCCTAAGCAGAGTCCCAATACGTGTCTGTAGGATTTAATTTTCTAAAGGAAAATATACCCTACAAATATTAATTGCTTCTAATTAGAAATAAAACCGACAATATGTATAGAATTATAATGGAGGGGGAAATTATTAATATTTTTAAATAAAAGCGGGCCGGAAGTGACTCACGGGTTGTTACTTAACCTTCGCTGATAGGGTTTCCGTCCAGAGCAATAAGGTTAAGATAAATCAATGAGTTTTAAAATTCGGTCTTTAGAATCATTTTTCAATAGTGTTATGAAAATTATAAAAGAAATTTATTTTTTAAAACTAAATATTTACAAATTACATAAAAACTAAACAAATACACCTTATCACCGTATGTTTAGTATTCATTTTTTTTTAAACCTTTGGGAAATCTCTATTGGAATCGTGTCCATTCATTTCTTATTATGACCTGAATTTCAATACCAAATTCTGAAGCATTTTTTAGTCGTATATGTTCATAAATGTGAGCTTGTATTACGTATATATGCGTAGAAAAAGAAGTTAAAGGTCATTGCGTCTGGACCACGAAAGGTGGTATTTTCCCTCCCGATACTCACCAGACCCAAAAATTCTTTTTTCTTTCTTTTGTACCCGTTCTTCAGAGCACAAAACCACCTCAAACCGCTGGTTACAGAAACCACAGTTTAAGGTCATATTTATAAGGGAAAGGGACCCAGGTGCTCTGGAGCTTACCCGATAATACATCGGGGAGGATTAATAATTATCAATGTATTGTCAATGGTATTATCAATGTATGTGCATTAGAAGATTTTTTTAAAACTTATTAAAATTTGTGTACATCACTAGTTCCTACTGAAAATGTTTAAAAATAGTTTCCAGCCACGAAAACAGTAAAAACATTTCTTCGCAATACGAATGGACACAAGGTCAAGGTCAAGGTAACGTAGTACCTAGCGAAATGTAAGGTCTTCACTTAAACCTCCGAACGTAAGCAGATCAAAACATAAATTTAGGCCTCTAGGCAAAAAGGAATCCAAGTAAAAATTTAATACACTCCAGCTCACAAGAGAGCGAAGAGGTGAGAACGTTCTCATAAAAAATTATGCGTAACCAACGCTTTGTCTAATTAGGGGATAATTAGACTGGAACCTACGAATGGACACAAGAAATTGAGAAATTTAACATTACTTTCGGTTCATATAAGCATGATTATAAACGCAGATGAGGATTTGAACAAGCTGGACTTAAAGGTTGGGAGAAATACTTTACTACTGTAGTAAAACGGTAGTTTATAAATTAATAATCATGCCCTATTGTTTTCAAATTGTGTTTTCTTACAAGGTTTTAAGTTTGAAAATAAAAACAAAAAGATGTGTCATAATTATTTTTTCAATAAATATTTTTTAAATTTTCAGTTAAGTCTTAAGTTTACCTGGTTGTTTCAGTATTGACCAGGCAGATTTGAATCTGATAATAAAAGTGTAAATTAAAAGATGCAATGTAATTGCAAATATATTTTCCAAGATACAATGAAATTGCGTATAGCATTGCTGATCCTTATTTATGTATGTATGTAAAACTACTAAGGATGCAACGGTTGTCAGTTTGGCCGGATAATGGATATCGGATACCCGGCACAGTTTCAGCTGGATGTCAGTATATTTTGAACTTTTTTAATTCATTTTAAATAAATCAGCTTTATATACTTTATTTTTGCAACCAAATTGTAGTATTTTTCTCACTTTTTATATTTTTAATCAATTAACTTTTTGTACTATAATTTATTATACATTGTTTCTTTATTTTCAGTTTCAGCACTCCATTCGACATTATTTAATTAGAAAATTCAAATCTGAATAAAAGCATTTTTAATAGTCCCTTATCTTCTTCTTCAACGGTTCTTATGTTTGTGTATGAGAAATTTCAAGACCATATTGCCACCCTTTTTTTAGTAAACTGTCTGTATTCTTCTACCCACTAAAAAGTAAGTTTTTTTGTGTTCTTAGATGCAAGAACACGATTTTGCAGTTGAGACTGAAAAAAAAAGATTTATGATTTTTTGTAATGAAATGTATAAATAAACCTAATTTTTTCCCGTAAAGCATTTTTTATATAAATCTCCAAAATACTTATGCATTATTTCATATAGTATATGCCGAACGATGGCCGAATGGTTAGGGTGCTGGCCTTCGGAACCGGAGTTCGTGGGTTCAAATCCCACTGTGGCTTGGATGTCCGCAGCCGTTCGGAATCGGCTTTAAGCAGTAGGTCCCGGTCTCATTAGCCCTCGTGTTGCAAAAAGTAGACCGTAGCGCTCCAAACCAAACCAAACCATATAGTATATTGTTTAACATTTTGAATTTTTTTTTTGTTATATTTATTTTATTTCTCGCTGTATAATTTTTTGGACAGATGTACTGCCGGATAATTATAATATCCGGCTACTGCCAATTATCCGGTATAGTGGCCGGATAATCGTTGCATTCCTATTTATAACTATCCATAAACTAACAATAGAACAGTAACACATTTATAATTACAAAAATAATCATAAGAATTAGAACGACTAAAATAGTCGAATAACATATTTACTATAAACAATTCGATAATTGTTCCATTTTTGGCTAGATGTGCAGCCAGATAATTGTAATATACGGCTGCTGTCAATTATCCGGTATAGTGGCCGAATGTGCCTGATAATCGTTGCATCCCTATTTATACTAACCATAAACTAACAATAGAACAGTAACACATTTATAATTACACAAATAATCATAAGAATTAGAACGACTAAAATAGTCGAATAATATATTTACTATAAACAGTTCGATAATTGTTCCATTTTTGGCCAGATGTACAGTCAGATAATTGTAATATACGGGTATTGTCAATTATCCGGTATAGTGGCCGGATATGCCTGATAATCGTTGTATCCCTATTTATCCTAATCATAAACTAACAATAGAACAGTAACACAGTTATAATCACACAAATAATCATAAGAATTAGAACGACTAAAATAGTCGAATAATATATTTACTATAAACAATTCGATAATTGTTCCATTTTTGGTCAGGTGTACAGCCAGATAATTGTAATATACGACGACTACTGTCAATTATCCGGTATAGTGACTGGATATGCCGGATAATCGTTGCATCCCTATTTATAACTATCCATAAACTAACAATAGAACAGTAACACATTTATAATTACACAAATAATCATAAGATAGTATAGTCCATTACAAACATTGTTCAAAACTAGTAGAATATAGAAAACCCTGCTTTGGTTTCCAATTCGCCGCGGGCTGTTAAGGGATGAATCACGCGAATTCTTATAAAACACTAAAGAAAAAAAAATCCGGTCGGGCAAAGTAATTATTAACTGCTGAACGAAAGAGCTCCGGACGTACGGTACAAATCGATTTGTATTTCCATTAACACTGAAAATGAACGTAAGAGGTCCTGCACACTTATAATTATCTGCTACAAGCCACATTTCATATATATATAAGAAAAAGAAAAAAAATAGATTCAGACGAGAAGTGAATGGGATCAAGAGTTTAAATCCGGATAGAAAGAAAGAAAAGAAAAAATTTGTGTTACGATTTTAGTGATTACAGTTTTCCTATTAATTGGAATGCGATTAAATTTTGAAGTAAACTATTAAAATCGAGACGTATTATTTCCTATCCATTCAAATGCTTTTATTTCCGAAGATGAATAACTATTATAAAGCAATCTTAAGAAGAATTCACTACTTTCTTAAAGTCTTCTTTTGTACAATTAATATTTAATGGCATCTGAAGCTGCTGTTACTTTTTAGAGATAAGGAACCTACAATCCAGTAGTTTTAAAATTATCTTCTGTTGGATACCTGCACATGCTGGAATAAAGGGCAATGAAACAGCAGATAGAGCAGCTAAGTGCGTCCGATCTTCTCGATTCTCCTATCCCCTATAGCAGGGGTGAGAAAATACATTTAAGCGCGGGCCAAAACGAAATTTTCAAAATGTCTCCCAGGCCGGAGGACTATACCGCGTAAGCTGTGCACACGCGAATGTTTTGGATGGAGTTTTTTCCATGTCCAAGAAATTTTTTTGACAAAAATACTATAAGTATCATTTTAAAGCATTTGGACAGAGAAATTTGACAGTTAATAAAAGATAATAGTAATAACAAATTGTTTTACTCAGGTGTATATGCGAACAATTTGTGTCCAGTAAAATGTGTCACGTAATTTTTAAAGAAATATGATCCTTTATATTAAATTAATGGTCATTAAATAAATCAGTTAATGACAGATTTTACTTTGATATTTATTTATATCTTAACGATACAAATTATTTTATTTTGGTCATAGTTATTGCCTTTTTATATTTATATTACATTTTGTAAATATAATAGTAAATAGAATTATAAAAAGGAAAGACAAACATCAAACGTTAAAATAGAATAGTTTTAGTTAATTTGAAACGTGAAATATGGAATGTTCATTCAAACCAATATTTTAAAATTTTACCTATAAGAAGTCCACTTTTTCAATTTAATATTATATTTGCAAAATAACAAACATTAGTCACAAAAGAAATTAGGTTTTTTTGGTTTTGGTTTGGAGTGCTACGGTCTACTTTTTGCAACACGAGGGCTAATGAGACCGGGACCTACTACTTAAAGCCGATTCCGAACGGCTACGAACATCCATGCCATAGTGGGATTCGAACCCACGAACTCCGGTTCCGAAGGCCAACACCCTAACCATTCAGCCATCGAAAAGAAATTAGGAGTATGCGACTAGTGCTAAATCAAAATAAATAGTACGCGTGCTGCGGTCTGTCGTCGAAGAGTGAGAGGAGTGGATGTTCAATTCTATGTAGTAAGCCAATCAAACGCTGAGAGTATGTATGTTGCATACACTAAAGTAGGGATATGGTTACAGCTGTTCAAATTATAATACTCTCTATTATTTATATATTTTTTATTATTTATATGTACATTACGCATACAAATACTGTTGATTTCAACAAAATCACATATAAGAGATTAAAAAAATTGCATGCAGGATTTTTCAACGGGCCGGATAAAGTAAGCAAAAGGGCCCGATCCGGCCCGCGTTCCGGCTTTTGCCCACCGCTGTCCTATAGAGATGCGAGAAATATGTTATGAATCTCGTTCATTCAAAATGGCAAAACTTGTGGGACGGATGTACTCTGAACAAGTTCCATGCTATAAAACGTGTCATCAAATGCGGGCTTACCCTTCCATCCAGGAAGAATGATGTAATCTTGACTCGACTTCGAATTGGACATACTCGTTTTACCCATGGGCACCTCCTTGGTGAACCTGTCCCCATATGTAACATCTACAATGTCGCTATGTCCGTGCATCACGTCTTAGTTGAGTGTTTAAATTTTAATGTTTACAGACATAGCCATTTTCATACTAATGACAATAATCTAAAAGATTTACTTGGTATTACTCCTCGTCCTAATGTTTTATCCTTTTTAAGAGGTATTGCGCTTTACCATCATATCTGATTTTTTTCTTCACTTTTGTCTTTTGTCATTTTCACTGTTTTTAACTCTTGTACATCTTTTTTTAATTTTACTTGTTTATAGTGTTATTGTGTGTTCTAACTTTTACCATTGTATCCTGTATATTTTTTTACATTTCTACATTTTACATTTTTTTTACATTATCTTTCAACGGTACTCTTCGGTTTGGCACAATATATTCCATTTGGGATTCAGTACCAATATATTCAAATCATCCATCCATCCATTTAGAGATAAGGCGAAATCATTTTCACAGGTTTTATTGTTTTTAAGAATCTGTGGCGTCAGTCAAAAAGCAATTTTTTTCAAAGACGAATTATAAGTATTGATATCGAAGAACTGTCATTATTTCTACTTACATTTAATAGCGCTTTGCGTGCCACACGTCTATAATTCTATTGTTTAGAATAAACGCAGTCTTCGTATTATTATAAACTAGAAAAGGTGCAAATCACTAAGAGGAAATATGTAATCTTATGTAATATGTAAAAGCAACAGCTAATTCATATATGAAAGTGTTCAGAGTAGCCATATTTTTAGACCATCATTAAAAAATTTAGAATCTTAATCATACATTTCAAGAGCTTATAATTATAAAATGATCTATAATTAATAATTTGTCAAATAAGTATAAGATTTTTTTTATATATTTTTTAAAGGTAGAATACCTGCTAAAAAAATAAAGGGCCTGAAAGTAGAACGTTCATTTACATCGAACAATCGATGGCTGAATGGATAAAGCAAATGAATCGGTCATCAGAACCAAAGTTCGTGAATTCGAACATCAACGTTGGTATGGAAGTTCTTAACCATTTGGAATCGGCTTAGAGAGGACATACCACTTTTAGGCAACTTTAAGTGGAAGAATTTTTGTTATTTTCCGACTTATATCTTTATAATTATTATCATAATGCATTGCATTTTCAGAATTTGTTCTCTAATTTTCTTTAATTAGTTTTGCTAAGTTTACATTGCTTCTAAAAATTGAGAATTTTTTATATAAAGCGCAAAATGAGAGCTTGTTTCAAAAAAATTTTCTAACACACTGTGCGCAAGTGGGTTTTTTCAATAATTTTTGTTTTTTAAATAGTAATTATTAAATATAATTCTACACTTATTTAAATTTTTAAAAACGTTTAAAATGTTACACAAAAAGATTGAAATTTCACAAATGCTAAAATTAAGTTTAAAAATTCCATTTCAAATACTATAAATACTAAATAAAATAAAAGTCAACAAAAAAAAGTAGGTAGAGTTTTATCGTAGGTCTATAATGTGTTTATTATGAAAATTTGAAATCAATTTTTGCAATAGTTTTTTATATTACTGTGTGCAAAAACTGAAAGAACACCATTTTCAGTAAATTGCATTTTAAGTTTTTGTAGTTTTCCTTGACAGCTACGATATATTAAATGCAAATATTGTATAGTTTGACATGTTCTAATTCGAATATTTGAATGGGGTTTCTTTTAGACGATTCAGAAATATTCAGATTTTAAAAGGTAAAAGTTTTAGAATCTGTGAAGGTTTAAAGGTGATGTGTCCCCCTTAACGGAGTTCGTGCGTTCGAATCCTACTCTGGTATGGTTGTTCGTAGCCATTCGGAATCGGCTTTAAGCAGTAGGTCCCAGTCTCATTAACCCTCGTGATGCAAAAAATAAGACTGTAGAGCTCCAAACCAGACCTATGTCTCCCTTAAGCAGTTGGTCCGGTTTCCTTAGCCCTCGCCTGGAAAAAAAATTAGACTGTAGCCCTTGAAACAAAAACTATATCATGCGCATCGAATATTTTTAGTATTCTGGCTATTTTTGGCCTTAGCAGTTTTCCTATTTGTCGAAATGTCGAATGTATATGCTATTAATTTTGATTTCATCTTGTAAAAATATTTTTTAAATATCATGTACGAAAATAAAATCTCATATATTCTTATTCAATTAATAACTTGAACATATATTAAATCAAATAAAAAACGAAAAGAGACACGCTGTTTTTCAGAACAATGAGTCCATGACAGCGGTGGGTTCGCACCCACTGTTATCATGGATACTTTAAATCCTTCGGAATTGCTTTTTAGCAGTATATTTGATCTAATTAACTTTCGGGTTTCAAAAAGCATCTTATCACCCCACTATCTTAAACAAGTAAATAACGTTGAATTGTTATTATTTTTTAATAATGAATCATCGATATTCCAATGCATGTTAAAAAAACTTAATACGAAAAAATTGACCTTGTAAAAGCAATTTTATCTTAATTAAATTTGTTGTTAAATTTCATCTTGTAAAAGATAAAATTTAATAATACTTTAACAATAAAAAAACTTAACAATAAAATTTAACAATAATTTAACAATCTTGTTAAGATCCTTCAGAATTGTTTTTTAACAGTAGATTTGGATCTAATTAACTTTCGGGTTTCAAAAAGCATCTTACCACTCCGTTACAAATAAATCACGTTGAATTATTATTATTTTTTAATAATGAATCATCGAAATTCCAATGCATGTTAAAAAGTAACTTAGTATGAAAACTTTAAAGCAACTTAAAAGAAATTACTTTATTAAAATTCTTTCCCTATTTAAACTTTCTTTAATATCTGTATTTCTATAACTACTTTAAAAATTTGGCTTATGAAATTAATAAATACCTAAAAAGTTTTTCCTATACCTTACGATTTCTATGCCATTATTACGGCATATAAGAACCAGCGATTCTTTTATGCCAACACCTATGCTACAATTTTAATAAGCACGTTTGTTGTATAATAGTCTGTTATAAATAGAAAGTTCCACATCTCACTGATTACTAATCATAATACAAATCATCAAACTTACATAGCGTTAAGCATAAGGTTCCATTAATACTTTCTATTTTCTCATTTGTTGAGAACAAATAATAAAGTAGCGGGAAACCTAGGGGTGCAAGTGGTGCTTAGCACGAGGCTGGCACTTTAAGTTGCAATTTTATTATTTAACAAAAACGAAAACCAAATGCTCTATTTTTAGTATTTTTCTGTTCTTATATTTATATTTCACTTTCTATAAGAGTTTTATTACCGCTAAAACTATATGAATAATATTTTAAATTCAGTATAAATATTCACAATATTACATTCACTACACAATGTTACATTCATTATAAATGTTCTCATTATATTTTTACTCGATTCATTCCTATAGAACTACATCGTAAAACTTTTAATTTAATCAAGTTTGTTCAATTATACTACTACTTTTTTATTTTAAGAACCCTATGATGACTGTTCAACCACAAATTGCAGAACCAATCACAGACTGCTGTATCTAGTATAATAAGTTCTAACTTTATTATTACATTATTTTGTTTATCTATTCTTAATCCTTATCATATATAGAAAAAAGTAGCTTTCAGAGTTAAAATTCTGATATAAGTATTTTGCTTAAATTTTGTTTATGTTATTTATTGCAATAAAATAAGTTTCGCATTAAGAGGTTGATATTGTGATACAGTTTAAAAATCCAGTACCTCTATTACCTGTTCAATGTTTTTGATATATTTAAATCGAAATCACTTATATAACATGGATTAGTGTGTTAGTTGTTATTGTGGTAAGCATTCTTAGCGAGCCTCTGTATGGCAAATTTTGATGGAAGAAAAACAAAACAATGAACGTTGTTAATTAAAAGATGAGTGTAGTTTTAAATATAGAAATTAAATTTTCCCAATGAACTTTAACTGTTTTTAAGCAAATACACAAAAAGATTTCTCGCTTTAATAGTTGATAAAATACCGAATATTTAGAACATGAAACTGTTTGTTTTTGTCAAGTCTTAAAGCCGTAATAACGTGTAGTAACACGTTGGAACAGAATTGAAACCATTGCATTTAAAAAAGAAAACAATTTTTGATTCACGTTAAAGTAGTAAGCAATAAATATCTGCATATATTGTTGCTATATAAAATATTTTGTAATGTTATTTATACAAAATAACTAATGTTTACTACTCCGATAGCAAACAGATAATTACATACTTTTAAAAAAAATTCTTGATTGCAAAATATGAGACTTGAGTAAAATTTTAAAAATAAATTGAACTTTATTTATATTCAATGTAATTATAAAACTATATAAAATCGTCTTTAATAGCAACATCAATTCATAAAGACAAAATAGACCATATTATAATTTACAGAAAATAATTTATTTTATTTTTTAAAACTGTTTATACTTTTAAACTTTAATATTGAAAAAAAAAAAAGAAATAAATTACTCAAAAGTGAAGTTTCATACTATATTTTAAATCGTATTATAAAATATAAAGCTGATTTATTAAAAATTAAAATAAATCAAAATAATACTTATTAATTTCAATAATTATTAATATTTTGAAATCTTTAGGGAAATAAAATAAATATATTGAAAAAATATTTGATTAAATACAGATCGATCTCATTATTTATAGAACTATTAATGAAAAAGACAATTCGTAAATACCTAAAATATAATATTATTGAGTTCTAACATTTAAGAACAAAAAAGTTGTAAACAAATCCATATTTTTTTTAAATTACTGTAAAATTTTTTTTCCCTAATTATATGTATCTAATTCTTTGTTTAACGAAACATAAATTATCTACAAGACCGTCACAAGTTTATTTATAAACACAGTGTTTGCTACCGGAGCCACCAGTCTCCGAACAAATTCTCTGACATGTGCGGGAAGATGAATTCCAAACTTTTAGCAGACGATATTTTATGAAAACAAGAGATCAGAACTTACTTTTATTTCCTGGCAGACTAAACGTCTACGTGCAGGTCTTGATCTTCAGCTGGAGGTGCTTAATTTCACTTGAAAACAGCCGTCGAATTAAATCCCGTTCCTTAGAAAGCGAAATGCAGTAGGCGATCGAGAGATGGGTGTTGTTTAGTAGCAAGGATTTAGAATGGGAATGCATCGAAATTTCCGACAGATGCCTCACAGGGTTTTGTTGAAGAGTTCACAGTCCTGGTGTGGCGCCATCTGTTGGGAAAGTTCAATACTCGCATATTATTTATTCCGAGCAACATCTGATCAAACTGGCAGCTGTGAGTCGACCTTCTTGTGACTCTGCGGGTGAGACGGTCGTCACTTGGGAAACGCTGGACTTATCGTGGAGAAAAAAAGAAATAAAAATACAAACCCACATTCGTTTTATTCATGCACGTGCGTTTATATGTTGACTGAGAAAATATCTGGATTTAATTTGAAAACAAGGAAATCAGAAACAAAAATATAATGCAAAGACATTTATTTCTAAGAAAGTTTTTACATTACATACAGAGTGGAATATAAAAAAATCAGATTTTTTTTTCTCCAAAAATATTCAGTTTTTACAGTAAAAGCAAATCATATTCATTATAGTGTAGATTGTTTTTAAAATTATCATTCAAAATATATTTGATATATCAAAGATTTAAATAGAAGAAATAAAGTATCATTAAATTTCAATAATCATTAATATTTTTAAACTTTTAGGTGAAGAGCACTAAGCATTTAAAAAATTATTCTATTAATTTTGGATCTATCTCAAATCTGATATCAAAATTTCAAAACAAAATCAATTTATGAACCAAAACTAAATCTATAACTTCTAAAATAAAAAAAATATCAGTATGTAAAATAATTGTGATACCACTTACATCTCTTACAACCTCATTATTGTGAAGGAAAAATTTGAAAATGTCTTTAAACACAAATTTGTACCTCTCAACATTTTTCGCATTCAAAAATTGTCAAAGGTTCTATTACTTCAGCTCACATATTTTAAAGAAATATGTGAATAAAAACTAAAATAAAGAGATTAATAAATATTAAGACAAAATTCTTCAGTAAAGCCTTAAAGTTATTACAAACATTATTTGATAAACAGTAAAGTATTGAAAATCAATATAGCAAAGGTATAAAAAAGCATAAAAATTACCCCCAAAGCATAATTTCTTGTATGACTTTTCGGAAAATTAGAAAAATTACATTAAAAGTAAGTTAGAGATTGGAAATAAATTATAAATTTTAAATAGTCGTTCGATTTTTTATAGAATGAGAGCCAAAATTTTGTAATCACCGATTTTAGTTCTTCAGGGTTATAACTTTCTCAATCGGATTTAAACATTTTATTTTGTGAATATATGAACAATTTTTCCCCTTTTTTTCCCAATAGTTTTAGAGAGAGATTGAAATAATGTCAATATAAGGACGATATATTTTTAAATTCTCATAATGAAGGCTTCGATTTCTTAAAATAAGTTGCCTTGCCCTATTGGATACAAAATTATATATATACACACACACACACACACACACATATATATATATATATATATATATATATATATATATATATATTAAATATATCTATATATATATATATATATATAAAAGAATTTGTGTCTGTCTGTACTCAATAGACTCAAAAACCATGCATCCAATCGCCATGAAAATTTGGGAAATTCTTAGGTATATCCCTGGGAAGGTTTTTGTAAATTTTTAACGTTCGAAATCCATTCCTTCCCCCTTTTTCGAGCATTTCATGTCATTATTCCAAGCATTATTTTCCCCGGTTAAATGCAAACGATTAATTTTTTTTAATTTATCGCATCATAACTAAGTAAAAGAAGCAATATTTCTAGCAATGTGACGTCATTCCGTTAATTCCACGTAATTGTTTTAAGCGCGATTTTCCTCGGTTAAAAGCAGGAAATTAAAATTATCAATTTATCACATAATAAATAGTTGAAAACGATATTTTTCTATCATTATGACGCCATTCCTTTAAATATCTCATTTATTCATTTCTTATTTTATGTTATTTAAACATCGTCTGCGTAGTATCCATTCGATTTGATCTGGAAATTGAGATATAAAGTGATCAACTTTCATTTCTATGTGATTCAAATTATAACATTTTTATATAAGAACTAATTTTAAATTTAATTTTTGGTTAATTTTTACGTTACAATGAAATGTTTATCAACAATATTCTAACAACGAAAAGTACAAATTTCAGTGACCCTCATAGGCAAATAAAAACTTTCATTCGTTATTCACGAAAAAAAAAATCTTTGTTTAAAAGTAATATATTAAGTTCACCGTAGCGAAGTACGGGCACACTTGCTAGTTATATATAAATATGTATATATATATATGTATATATATGTATATATATATGTATGTATGTATATATGTATATATATATATATGTGTGTGTGTGTGTGTGTATATATGTATATATATATGTATATATATATATGTGTGTGTGTGTATATATATGTATATATATATATGTATATATATATGTATATATATATGCATGTATATGTATATATGTATATGTATATATATATGTATAGATATATGTATATATATATGTATGTATATGTATATATATATGTATACATATGTACATATATATATGTATATATGTGTATGTATATATATGTGTAAATGTATATATATGTGTATATATATACATACATATATATATATATATATATATATATATATATATAACATGGCGGCCTACCTGTGGCTTTAGAGCCACGTGCGGCTCTTTGAAGGATTATTTGTGGCTCTCGATAAATGTACTCGAGTTCCCTTTTCATTATTGCGTTATTATATTTTAAAAAATTCTTACAACTGATGGAGCTCCGGCAATGCTGGGTAAAAAAAAATCGGTCTTATTGGGCTTTTAAGAGATGATTCTCAACTTCCACAATTCATACCGATTCACTGCATAATTCACCGAAAACGTCTCGTTACAAAATATTTAAAATATCCTGATGTTATAAAAACAGTGCAATACATTGTAAATCACATTCGGACCAATGCAAAAAATCATCGACAGTTCAAAAATGTCCTTGAAAAATTAAAGAACGAAGAACTTTCAAATGGCATTCAATAAATATAATTTCTGTAAAAAAAAATTGTAATACCTTTTTTTGCATACCTTTTAAATACGTATTTAATTGTGGCTCGCGAAAAATTTCAAATTTTGAAAAAAGACTCGGACTATCAAGGAGCTTGGCCACCCTTGATATTATATATACATACACACACACACACACACACACACACACACACACACATATATATATATATATATATATATATATATATATATTTATATATACAGTCGGCTCCTCTTAATGTGATCAGTTTGGGACACCGTGATTTTGATAACAATAATCGATTGATAACAATAAACGATGTAAGAAATTAGATAAATTTACCCCCCCTTTTAATTCACACGTACTACTTTTCAAAATAATATGAGAAAACCACACCTTATATTTATGTACTGTATATTATCCTTTAAGACATAAGAATTGTTTACATAATAAAAATAATTGTTTAATTGTTGACTGTCTACAATTCTTTCTAAGAAACTCATTGATAAATTGTTCGAAATCATAATGTTTTTTCAACTCCTCTTCTTAGCCCACTCTCCTGTTTCTAATCATGGATCTTGTTGGTGCTTCAACCACATTTGGCGAAATTGACGTGCTTGCAGCTTGCGTGCGTGGCGTGCTTGCAGCGTGGCGTTTGAAATCTGGCGAGGGGATCGTAACTCAACAAATTGATACATAAACAAAAACAACATTTTGAGGAAAAATTTTACAAAAATTGAATATTTAAAATCTAATTGAATTAACAAAGAAAACACAAAGGAAACACATAACATTCATACTAAATAGACTGAAACATTCACTTAATCACAAATTAAATAAACTGAGTGTGATTTTCATCACAAATTTGTGATTTAGTGTAAATTGTAAAATTAATTTAAAATAAGAGATTTGAAAAAAAAAATTTCTCCCAGATAAACAGAATAATGATAAGCTCTTCAGAAGTTTCTTTTTCTCGTTTAGCTCTATACTGTTCACGACGTTTTTGAAGTCGAGCAGCCTTTTGAGTTTCTGTTTTCTGTTTAACCATTTTAAATTTGAATGGTATATTTTTATATAAATTTTTCTTTATTTTCTAAGTAAATAGAGTGATCTTAATAGAACTCGTTAGATACTTGGTAAATTCTTTTTCCAATTTTTAAGTAAATCGACCGATCTTTGCAGAACACGTTAGATACTTATTTTTTATTTCAATTTTTCAAGTAAATCGACCGATCTTTGCAGAACACGTATTTTGAGTGGAGGTTGAAGAGGAGTTGTAAAATTGAAAATTTTTTTTCAAATCTCTTATTAAAGTCATTGGAGCGGTGTTGTACTCCACGTTTCAACACTTTCAATGTAATTCAGATGCTGAGAAATGTTTAAATGCGCTGCAGCATTTCTCTGACTCATATTTGGTAACCTGTCATAACGATTTAAAATATCGATATTTAGTTTTAATGTTAAATCATTTCACTTTCCGGCTTCCATATCGACAGACTGCCTGTAAGCGATCTAGGCATAAAATGTGAAAAGAGTCCTTCTCAGTTCCGAATCGAATTTGTTTCTTTCCGCTTATCTGACAACTATTGACCACCAGCAGTATGTGCGTATTTCTGAAAAATTCCATGAACGTGTAATTTCCCACTCCTCTGTTTTTTCTCCTTTTTTCTAGGTGGATAAGGGAGAATTCTCGGAAATTAAAATAGGAACGAAAGGAAATGAAAGAATCGATTCCTTCTGAATAGATTATGAATATCCCTTTCGCATTTAAAATGAGGTTCGAAAACTGATATCATTAACCGATGTAACGATCACATAAAGAGATAATTTTGACATACAAATGAATAGAGAAAATCGGGAACAAGTGATTTCGATAACAATAAGCGATTGATAACATTAACCACGATCACATTAAATGGAGTCCACTGTATATGAATAAAATTAAGGAGGGAATTTTTCAAAAGTCGAGAGTTATGCTCTGTATATCTTAAATAAAACTAAAACTTCAGTGCCTAGAGTGTATTTCGTTTTCACAGAATATTTCCTTTTGATTAAATCTCTTATTTTCGGGAAAAATTGAGTTTCTAAAATTAGACTCTTATTTAAAAAGCTTCCGAGCGAAAAAGAAAATTGTCCCAGCTAAGTACTTTCAGAAACGTTTTATTGTGCGACAAATATGGTTGAATGGAAGGTCTCTTAAGATAATGAGAAACGAAAACATTAATGTAGAAAAAAAAATTACACCGCTTGCCTGCAACAACGACCAAATTAGCCGCGGTAAGTTTAAGAAAAGACGCGATCCGTTGAAGCTCTTTAATGGTTTGAACTATCGCCTTTTTTACAACTGGTTTCTTTAGGCAATGCAATTGTTCGATGATGAAATTTACCCCTAAATCTGTATATAATTTCAATTTGCTTCTCTCCAGATTTCTCACGCACAGGTATAATATTACATATTTATATAAATGCATACACATACAAATACATACATACAGTCGTACAAACATACATATATATACATATATACATACATATATACATATATATATATACATATATGTATATGTATGTGTGTTTGTATAGCAAAATTATTATCCCTAAAATATATTTCTATAATTCTCCTTTTCATTTTTGATACTTAAATTCACAGCATTAAAAAGTCAGATAATAGAGTGTTCTCCGACTTAAATTTTTGTTACAC
>CM063504.1:25391128-25431128 GCA_032207245.1 Pardosa pseudoannulata | reverse complement strand
ATCCGTTATATTTGACACGGGAATAATTATTTATTGTCCTTTATTCCGAGTAATTAACACCCTTTCTCTATTTTATTTCTATTTTTCAATTGCAGGAAACAATCCTTGATTATGTTTAACACAGTTAATAGATTTCACGATTCCCAGAATTCCCAAAACACTGCCTGAGTTAAACTTCTTAATGAGTCATAAAAACTATTGGGAACTATTATTAACTGTAAATATCACTTATCTATAATTATCTATGGGTGTGTTAAAATATTCTGACGAGTATCTCGAAATCTTGGAAAAAGAAATTTGTGGTTTGTTAATATTTACGAGAAATGCGCAATCAGTATCATTTTCTAGCGAGCGTCCGTGCATATGAAGGACGCTTTCAACCATATTAGAAGCCTTATTGGGTGAAATATCTGCCACATAAAACTTACTCTATTTATCTCACATATAACGTGCACTTTTTATCCAAATAATTAGGGCAAAAACTAAAGGGGCACATTATACACGGAATAACTTTTACTGCTTTCTGCAATAACCCGATACAAGTAAGAATAAAGAAAAGTGTTCTAGGAAGAAAATAAAAAGATAAAAATCTAACTTAATAAAAGTATTGCTGGAGTATTTCATAAATATTGCTCTTCTTGTATACAACATCGCTAGCAACACTAATTTTAAACGTTATACACCGAATATTTTACTTGATTACCCTTTACTGTTACAAACTGACCTACATGACACTTAAATACTGCATTATAACTAGATATCTTCTCCATCGTACCCGCAGTTTTCTCAAAGCACTAATTTCTTACGGAGCCGTGGCAGCTCAGTCGGCAAAGGCAATGCTTTCTAACTGGAGGGTTGCGGGTTTTGAGCCCGAGCCATCCTAAGACCCGCCTTGATCGTTAAAGGTGACTGGGGCACTTAAAATATGTTCGTGGTCGGAATGTTCTCCAAGTTCTCCATAAATGTGTATATGTATGTATGTATGTATGTATGATGTATGGAGGCCGAGCGATGGCCTAATGGTTAGTGTGCTGGCCTTCGGTACCGGAGCTAGTGGGTTCGAATCCCACTGGGGCATGGACGTTCGTAGCCGTTCGGAATCGGCTTTAAACTGTAGGTCCCGGTCTCCTTAGCCCTCGTGTAGCAAAAAGCGGACCGTAGCACTCCAAACATAACTTAAACATAAACATAACATAACCTCCAAGTTCTCAATCAATACTTCTGGGGGTGGAAGGCCTATGGGTCATGTTCTTGGTCCCTGCTTCAAAATTACGAGGACCCACTTGAGCATAAGTCATACTTTCATCCTCGATGTGCTGGTTAAAACGAAAGACTCACCCCTTTGCCTTAATACGAGTAGCCTTCGGTTTAACCATGCTTGGTTTGGCCAAGGGGCATAACACAACAACAAATCTTTTCTCACAAAAAAAAGATGAATATTGAAAATGCAATCCCTTGGATAACACTCCTTAAAAAAGAGATGATCTAGGTTTGCATTTTTAATCTCCAAGGTTGTCTCGTAGTAGTCAATCCTTCACCACTTTTCCAGTGACCTATAACGACCTAATGTCTACATATGAAACTATTCATGCAGTTTTGTTAAAGCTAAAAATGTAACATTTAAAAAAAATATGTTGTTAATCTCTATAACTGGATAGAATTAAAATACGTAGAATAGAAGTAATACACTAATTTAAAAATTTCATACACCCCCCATATATATGTATATGTAATAAGGCTTTTTGCCTCATTACGAAGTGGGGTCCAGGCAGTTATCCCCACCCTGCAGTCGTGGAACCTCGCGATGAGAACGCAATCAAGACACTCAAAAATTCAATCTAACTTCGTTTATTCAACGACATATCAAAGCATCATCATGAAACCTTATACGAAACTCTATCAATATCAAAACTCCATCGAAGCTGCATCGAAAAATCTGTGATGGAACTCTAGGCTTTTGCTTAAATAGTTATTTGTACCAACCAATCAGCTCTTACTTAAAGTCACATGGGTGATGTAACCTACACGTTAAAACTCTATTTTTAGAGATGGAAACGGAGGGATTTCTACTAGTGAACATTCGAGAATATTCGCTAGGGTTTCTTGAGTAGAATTACCGGGAAAATAGAATCTTAAACAGAAAGTGATAAAAGTATTATTACATATATACGTATGTATGTATACACACATATATATATGTACATGTGTATACATGTATATATATATATATATATATATATATATATATTATATATATATATATATATATATATATATATGTGTGTGTGTGTATGCATGTATATATAACAGTAAAAGTTAAAGATGGTCGGGTTTCTAGATTATGAGAGTGGGGTCGTTTTGGTGATGGTCACGTGACAGGGCGAGATACATTATTCCATTAGATGACGGAATGTAGAGTGTGGCGTAAGGCCTAAGATGTCTGTACGTATTTCTATATCGAATTAAAAGATATGTTGGCTACGACTTTGTTATGATTATTGTGCTTGGCGACTAACTCATGAATATGATACAAGTAACCATAATATGTTACATATATATAAATATATATATATATATATATATATATATATATATATACATATACATATTAGGTATGATTGAATGATAGACTTAAATTTACCAAAATTGAGGCATTTCTAAACTACCTCCTCCAACATTGTGGTTTTTCTAAAGATTTGATATTTCCAGCCGAACAATTCTAGGCACTGATGAAAAATATATTTTACGACTTCATCAATCTCATCTCTGATATCAAAATAACACTCACGTGTTTTTTAAACTTAGAGAATAGCTAAAAAGTCAATCATAGCAAGACTACGAGTATACAGTAGATATTTTATCACTTGCGTGTTTTTACTCCAAAACGCCTACTCTCAATCTTGATGAATGAGAAGATGCACTATCATGCTGAAGCATGAGTTCAATAACATTCAAGAATTTCTGGAAGACAGTGATGTGCTAGTGAGCTGTAACACTCTTCAGGCCCCCTAACCTTTTGGCATCGACAAATCTTGTATTGCTGAAGGAAACGGCATACAACACTTTAAAAATTATCGATCTTTATCTTTTCATCATTACTGGCTTAAGATCATCTCCGTAAATCTATACTTTCTTGACTTGTTCGAAAGCATGTTAAAGTATTACGTTTCATCTGCAATTCTAATTTAAGGAATATTGCGGTGTACACCATTATTATGTAGTTTTATGATTTCGTTTACTGATTCTGACACGGTACACTGTTTGGTATTAGGTGAAATAATGGAAGATGAAAAAAAAAACTAATTTATCACAAATTTCTCAGCATGAATAATTTTATGTATACTATTTATCCAATATTAAGATCCATTAGTATCCTTTTGTAGGCTTGTTGATTATTATCATTTACCCTTTTAAGTATGGACCAATTTTCTGGAACTATAGCTTTCACAAGTCTTGCAGAGTGTTCTTCAGCCAGGAGGGAACTTTGACCGCTACAAATTTTTGTAAGATATCTAAAAGCAGAGTCACAAAAGTAGAGCTTTATCTTCATATGTTGATAGTAAACGTTGAAAGCATTCTTATTGATTTAGTCTCACTTAAAAATGAAAAATAGTCGAAGACAGATAACACTATCGGGTTAAATTCATTTTTTCTATTTAAAAAATCTATTCTGGGAGAGCTAATTTACTGCTGTTGTCAAAAATACCTTGCGAACATAAAATTTTCAGTCATACCTAACTGAGAGTAGGCGTTTTGGAATATAATCAGACAAGTGATAAAATATTTACTGTATTCTCGTGGTTTTGGAAATGCCTAAATTTTGGAAAATTTAACTCGTATCATTTAATCATTATATATATATATATATATATATATATATATATATATATATATATATATATATATATATATATATATATATATATATATATATATATATATATATATATATATATATGTGTGTGTGTGTGTGTGTGTGTGTATGTGTGTATATATATATATATGTGTATGTGTGTGTATGTGTATATATGTATATATGTGTGTATATGTGTATATATATGTATGTATATATATATATATATGTGTGTGTGTGTATATGTGTGTATATGTGTACATATATGCATATATATGTGTATGTGTGTATATGTGTACAATATATATATATATATATATATGTGTGTATGTGTGTATATGTGTATATATATGTATATATCTATATATGTATGTGTGTAAAGTTTTTAAGTTAGTGTATTACGTTTATTCTATGCATTACCTCTTTTAGTAATAAAATTTATGATATATCTTGTAACAGTACTTGCCAAAACATGGGCAAACAGGTAGCGCTCTGCTCTGCGGCACCGGAATTTGTAGTTTCGGATCCTACTACTGGCATCGATATTCGTAGCTGTTCGAAATCAGCTTTAAGCAGTAGGTCTCATCAGCTCTCGTGTAACATAAATGTAGGCCGTAGCTGTCCAAACCTAAAACAAAAAACCAAATCCAACATTACT
The DNA here is from genome assembly GCA_032207245.1 of Pardosa pseudoannulata. Lineage (NCBI taxonomy): Eukaryota > Metazoa > Arthropoda > Arachnida > Araneae > Lycosidae > Pardosa > Pardosa pseudoannulata. Next base: position 25,426,617 of record CM063504.1, on the reverse strand, counting down.
TAAAAATTTTCAGATCTCGTCTCATACTAAAAATTATCTGCAAATATTATCCAAAAAGTATAAGTAATATGCGGTTAATATCTATGAAGTGAAAAATAATAAAAGCTAATAGAATAATGTTACATTAAGAAATTTTATAGATAAATTTTGATAAGAGTTATTTGAAAATTTGTATTATTAGAACATTCTATATTCAGCTAAAATATTTTCGGGTATTCATATTTTATTTTTCAAAATTTGAATATCTAAGGAAATTTAAAGTTTAGAAAATTTTAAACAGATTGAATAACGTTGCAAATAATTTGAGTTTGGATCAAGAATTTGAAATGAAAGTAGTTAGGCACTGGTTATATTACATATTTCTAGCTTTATTTTGACCTATGCATTTAATACTTATGAAAGGGAAACAAATGTTCTACCGCTGGGAAGATTGCATTTGAAGTTTTTTTTAAATTTTATACCACGTGATATAGCTGAAAACTCTCCAGGGTTATGTGGAACTATTTTTTTAACTGCTTGAAAAATACGCTTAATTTTAAATTATATTTGAGCATTTTTCATTTAGTCTTCTTTGAACACAAATAGTGACATTTTACCAGCATAAATTTAAAAAATGTACGCAAACATTTTGTTGGTTATCTGATGATAAATTACCCAAATCATTTTCCCAATATTTTCTGCATTAAGATACGAATTAAGGAAATCCTAATTAAAAGTGTAGCAAATATGTACACTCTTAGATGTCTACAATCTATAGATAATGAAAATTATGTCAAAAGAACTGCTTAAATGGAATTTTAGTTCTCAGGTCAAGTTCTTTATAATTATCAACAAATTTTAGTACTCTTACTCTGGAAATGTTTTCACATCTTTTGATGTGTTGTACATTCAGTTTTGTTTTATGAAAAGTATCATGGGGATTGAATTTGATTATAAAATATACATAACATTATATAGATTGATGTTTATTTACCTACGACTTCATCTGTGCTCTTAAGAATACGAAGTTACACACGAAAAGAAAAAAAAAAACAATTACTTTAACAATAGGTTTACAGGACGCGACATTGTGAAGCATTTCGAATTTTATAGGAAAAATTGCAAAAACCACTTGCATATTTATTTTATCGCTTGTGCTGACTTTTATCCACTGAACGAGGTAAATATATATTGAAGTCTGCTTTCTTTAAACGTGTTGAAATATTGAATTTTTTTTATGGGGTATGACTATCTCTACCGATATGCGTCAATTTGATGCGATCGTAATATAGACAAATTTTTTTGTACATTAGTTCTACTCATGCAAACATTACACAAACATAATTAATTACAACCATAATAAATAGGAATGCATCAACAATACTTCAATCCGTTACCCGATATTGTTATCTCAAATGAAACAAGCAATAAGCAACAGAAGAAAGAACGAAACACAGAATGTCAATTGAAGTCAGAGTATGAAGAGATTTTGTAGGTTTTAGCTGCTTGGTTCGAGTATTAAAATATAAAATACTAGAATATTTTTTGATTTAGTAATATTATTGTGAACCTCAATATTATTTCATGTTTTTGTTTTATCCACTGAACGAGGTAAACATATATTAAAGTCTATTTTCTATAAAAGTGCTGAAATATTGAAATTTTTTATGGGGTATGCCTATCTCTACCGATGGGATATGCCGATCTTACTTATAGTGTTTAATTACATTGCTTTCTGAGTGTTGTTATATGCATTCTTTCATGCGTCAGATTGACACGTGTTTGTAGAGATAAGTATATATGAAATGTCCCTAAACCTTATTTTAACAAACATAAATACGGTTGAATAAAACGCCTACAGAAAGCTTTTTCTATAAAATTTGAAATTTTCAAAGTGAAAACTTTGGCACATCCTTTTTACTTAAATAACAAATAAAACTATTAATGTTTGTACAAAAATAACTTTTTACAATATTTAAACAACCTAGGACTTCTCTAGACGGATATGGAAAAATAGGGTTAAAGTAAAACACACACTTTGGCACATCCTTTTTACTTAAATAACAAATAAAACTATTAATGTTTGTACAAAAATAACTTTTTACAATATTTAAACAACCTAGGACTTCTCTAGACGGATATGGAAAAATAGGGTTAAAGTAAAACACATACACTATACAAAATTTTATATTAAAAAAATTTAAAATCATGATATTTTCTGTTTAGTACTTTATTGGGTATCACTGATGTCGCTTAAAGTGTTTTTCGTCTTTTTTTAGGTTTTTCACTTTTAAAATCCCAGACCGAACAGAAAAAAGGCATAGTGTACGTGGTTGGCTATATGTAGAAAATGACCTTAGCAAAGCATGTGTACCCGTGCTAGCACTTACAATAAAACTTAAATAAATAGCAGCCGAAATAATTCAATATAAAAAGTTCTGCATCTTAAATTTTTTTATCTTGGTGATCCGTAAATTATAAAAACACTGAAATGCGGCGTTTAAAAATAACCAAGCTTTAAATATAACTTTCGTTTAACAGCTTGCATGGACCTCGGCTCAAAACATTCTTTATTTCCTTTGCCCTTTGATTAGGGATTCGGAGAAAATATGCGGTTAATTTATAATCTACAGTTACTCAGACGTACAGAAGTAAATAGGATAATGAACATTACATAGTTCCTCTAATTATGAATCATTCTTATCATTACATCTGAAACACAGATGATGGTGTTTAAAGTACTGACACGCCTTCTCCCTTATCAGCGGAAGTCGTTTCTCTGCATAAAACCACAAGATTAAAAGCTGTTTCTTTCGCAGTAGGGGACCCACGGAATGGGTAGGAAAAATTTATTTTTCTGGAAACTGTTCCGCGGGTTGTTATGAGTCGAGCATTTACAATCTTAAAATGAATAGTTTTGAGGAAGTTCACCATAAATGCATCTCTTTATTGCTAATAGTGAAATTAAGGGGGTTTTCTTCATTCCACACCAGGAAAAAATTTATCTTTAAGCAATTCGGAATGCAAAATTCTAATTTTTAATGCACATATTTTCTTTGTTATCTTTAAATATGTTTCGATACAATCATAGTGACGTAGCGAGAATTTATATTCGGGGAGGGTTCGAATTGTTAATCTAAAGTACAGTGAACTTTCAATCACACATGTAAAGTATATACATAAGTCTTAGACATGCATGTATACATAAATACTTTTACGTCATGAAAAGGACCAGCAACGCTGTACGTAAATTCATTGTATTTTGATAAATATGTTTCCAACAACAATATGTCTTTTAATTTACGTTCCAAATTTTTACCAGGTTTAAATTTGTCTGGCAAATATCGGAACCTATTTAATTTAAGCTTCATTACTTACTTACCAGACGAATTTAAACTAAAGTAATTTTATGAATAATTGGGAAAATGAAAAAAATATTCAGTAAGAAAATATGATACATCATTTTATTTTTCTTTTACAAAATTTCATATGTTATATGACAACAAAATTCAAAAACAGCATGACGTAATCCTTAATTTATAAACTACCGTTTTATAGTAGCAAACTAATTATTCTAGTTTTTAAGAGCAGTACACAAATTTCATATAAGTTTAAAAAAAAATCGCAATGCAGACATCAAAAATATGTCGGGGAGGGACCAGACCCCTCCAACACCTCGTATAAATACGCCTTTGGTCATATTTGCCTGTATAAAGGTTAGTTTGCATAGAAATATTTCTTTATATTTAAAAAAAATTTTCTTTCAAAAAGTTTAAAAGCAAACATATTTATATTTAAATATAACTTTCGGATCAAGGCTCCTTCAAATAAATATTCTCATTTAAATAAAGAGAATGATTTAAAATAATTAGATTTCGGGATTTATTAAAATACTTCTTAGAGCATTTTTAATTATCATTAACGTAAAATGGAATCATATTTTAAAAATCGCTCAAGAAAAAATATAATAAAAGGGTTTTGATTAATTAAAACTTCCAAAGAGAATTCGAAGAATATATATCAAAGAATGAATGTCTGTAGAAAATTTCAAGTATCTAATTTTAATTCAACTTTATATTTACTCAAAATAAAGTTGTAAGTTCTCGAAAAAATATCATTCTGAGTTAAATGAATTTATTCATATACTCAAATAGTAACAGTTTTATTCTTTAGTACACGCTTTCAGAAATATGAAACTAGAGCCAAGTCAATTGGACACAAATTTACAAGTGAAATATTCTTTGTGATATTGCATATTATGGAAAAAGTTACATCCCACTTCATGTTTGGAGCATTTGACAAGGAAAACAAGTTTAATTTTAACATTCAAGTCTAATTTTAAATAAAAAAGAATACTTTCAGATTTTCTTACACTTTTTATTATCAATTTGTAATGCATTTCCTGCATGAATTTCTTCATGTATGTAAAATAAGTAAATTTTCAAGCATAAGAATATTGAAGACACAATAAAACTGACTTAATTGGTAAAATTGACATTTAATAAAAAAATCTACATTAAAAAAAAAAAAAAAAATATTAAAATAAAATTAAAAAAAAAATTTTTATAAAATCAAAATATTAAATAATTAAAAATAAAAAATAAAGAAATAACTATTTTCAAATTTAAATACAAATAATAAATTAAGCTCAAAATTAAAAATAAAAAAAACATAAAAATATAAATATATAAAAAATCAACAAGAATATCTAATTCAAATTCTGACATGTAAAATAGCGACACAAACAATTAAGAAAATTCTACCTATTCGGAATATTTATTTGATTTGAAATTCCACATTAACATCTTCTTTCACAAAAAAATTTTTTTTGCCAACTTTCATTCCAGGCAATTTATAACAGTACACTTAGTTCATACAACTTTACTTCTCTTTTATAACATTTTCACTACTTTGATCTCATTCCCGTGTATTCAAGCCGTAATTAAATAATTAAAATACAGTCGTGGTCGCAGTGTATTCTAAGTACCTGTGGTGATTACACGATAGCAAAACTATATTATAATAATACAAGACTATAAAATCTATTTTTGATAAAAACAAAATTCTATTTATAATATAAATAATTTAATAAAAAAATACAATCTTTTAAATATGCAAAATATGCAAATAAATGTATGTATATGTTGTCTGCCTATAAAAAGACAGCATGGCTGCATCGAAGGTTCATTATTAACATTCTAAATTCTTTTTTATTCAGTTTTATTTAACTATAAATACAATCCTCTCCCACCCTATAATATAAAAATACTAATAATCATAAATCTAGCATCTCCATACACCCAAACGATACTTCTGGGCCGGTAGGCCAAGACTAGAGGTTTTCTGCTTGGTTACTGCTATAAATTACGACCCAGTCCATAACCCCTCCTTTCCCATAACACCATTTAAAAATGCTAAGTTCATAACAGCTTAGCCGTCGTGTTTAGCATAAAGATGTCTGTCTGTATTTCCAGCTGCATTGAAAAAAAAACAATCTTATACATAAAAATATTCCCTAATTTATAAATCTAAAAAAAAAAAATATAAAATAAAATATAAATCAGAAGTAATACCATAATCTATTCTAAAAACAATTAAAAAAACTCTTTTTAAAAAAAAATCTAATATGACGCTCATTTCTTAACTCTTTTATTCAATAATTTTTATAATTCATTACATAACAAATTAAATACTAAAAATATTAAAAAATATTAAAAACATAAAAAATTCAAAACAACACAAAAAAAAAAAAAAAAAGGGTAAAGGAGTAATTAACGACACATTTGGCTATGAACCGATATTTTTTTTTATACTTCCTTATACAAAAATAATATTATAAAAATTCTATACAATATTAGTTCTTCTCTAACAACAACAAAAACATATACAATAATAAAATATCGAGCCTGTAGTTTGTTACACACACACACACATACACACAAAACATATATATGTAATCAAAATTATTAATAAATCTTTAATAATTAAATCTAATTCTATTCCTTAAAATCTATTTTCCCAGCCACAAAAAGCTTAAACATCATTTTCCACTTAAAATTAAATTTTCTAATTTTCCAGTGCAAATGATCTAATTTCCATTCTAACTGCCGACTAATTTACACACTGTAAGTTTCTTCTCCTTTGGGAAAATTATATCTGCTTCACTCTGGGATACACCTCTGTTCCAGTAAAGTGTTTTTCGCATTCATTCTCATGTCTGCCATTGACTGGCAAAGATGTCTTGTTAGTAGCTCCTCGATAAAGATTTACGTTGTTCTCAAAATTGGGCTTCTCTTCAATGTATCTGCAGCATTATTCAATAGTCTATCCGCATAAACTTCTCCTTACCCATAATAGCCCGGCAAGTAAAAAGATTAAAAAAAGTATATATATATATATATATATATATATATATATATATATATATATATATATATATATATATATATATATATGTGTGTGTGTGTGTGTGTGTGTGTGTGTGTGTGTGTGTGGCACGGACGAGTGGTTAAGGCATGGAAGACACATTTGAGTTCATATATAAAAACTTCTTTATTGTAATCCTTCCGTCCTTAGCTGTGCCATTTAGAAATCCTTTGTTCTCATAGTTGCCACGACAAGCGTGGAGGATGTTATCAGCCCGAATTCTCTCTCAAAACGGTCTCTTTTGGCGTAGCTACCTAAGCGAAATTCCTGTCTACTTCCGTGTCAGCGTTTTTACGTTGTATAGTTCAGCTCGAGAATATGTCTTTCTCCTATTACGTTACCGTTAATGAGTTCTAACTATTTTGAATTATAACTCGCTTAATTCTTAACCCCCATTTTTTTAATTCTCACATACAGACACACACACACATACATACATATAAATATATGTGTGAGTAGTTAAGAAGAGGTTGGACTGCATAACAGTGTGCATATTTTATTCCAGTGTCTGATTTGGGTCACCCACTGTTCGCACTGTGGAATTATTCAGTGCCACCTCCCGCTCAAACTCATTGACGACCACTCAGGGTGATGAGTCACGCTACAGAGTGGCACTCTTTTGTTGTGCTTTCGAGGGCGTTGTAGAGATTTCCGTGAGTTCCGGACTCCCCTCTTGACCTTGGAAGCGCGTCTCGGCTTCCACTTACCTTCTATGGATAGAACTTTCCGTCCCATGTTTTCTTTCACAGAACAGATTCCCTGTATTATTTCGTCGTTTACAGGTAAATCAGATTTACCTCTCTGGTAGACATGTGTAGTGTCGCCATCTACCAGAGAAAACGAGAGATAATATTTTGCTTCAATATTAATCGTTATTTTTTATCTTTAATCTTGAGTATAAAGTAACGTGCCACATGCATTTATACTCGGTGTAAACTCAATAGGCACTTCAAGGTCACTGATTTTTCCCCGATGACCAACTGTAACTATGGTAATAACAGTTCGGTAATGACATTACTCTTTTTTCCCTCTGTGTTAAGGAGTGTCATGCATCGTGTGGGCTCTCCGTGCATGATGAAAGTATGTTTATTTAGACTACACTTTGAAGAATACTTAATACTTTACACAAAATTTTATGAGTCATTTCAGACCTGTTTCTAAGTTCTTAAATTTAAGATATAATCCTATTTCATAAAATTACAATTCAAAAATTGTATGTTATATTCTAATCCGTAAGATTTAAAAAATTCTACTGAAAAAGTAAATCAGTTGCATTATTTACAGAAATAATATCATTAAGATGATTGAATGTTTCGCTAATTTTAATGAGTAATTAGTTATAATTTCTCACTATTTTTCTTTATATTTGTATGATTCTTTTAATTTAAATATCAAAAGTATTTCTTAATAGTTAATTTATTTAAGAGAATGTAGTTCTGAAATTCCTTTTATTTAAGTTGTATGTTAATAAGTATATTATGAAGTTATGTGGACCATAGTAAAGTTTGTTTTCCCAAAATTGTACTGTATTAATTATTTTAAGATTTTACAAGAATTGAAAGAGGTCTTAATGCAATAACAATATTTTGTATAATTTTATTATGTATTTAAAGATTTATGTTCTGTTGACACATTTTTAGAAAGTGAAAATTTCTTTAGAAAGTAGAGATTCCTAATGTTTTAGTAAGAATTCTAAATTAAAAGGAATTTTTGTATTTTTACAAAAAAAATCTGTGATCTATTATAACCATTTTGATACATATTGTTAAACTTTTCTTTATGTAAATAGTTAACGTTATTATGCACAACTGAAAATTTTGACTTTGCTTATAATAATAAAGCAAGTTGTCTAAACGTATTGGAATCAAGTTCTGAACTGAAGTGCTGAAAATAAGTGTGAATGCACAGGCTTCTTGGTCGCTACCATAGTAACCGATGACTGGGGAAACGAGAAAGTGTGACCTTGAAGCGCCAATAAATTTTACATGGACTATAGTTATACGTTTTCAAAAATCTCAAGGGAAATTCAAATATTTTGGAGTTTAGGAAATTGTTAACAGCTAATATGTTTAATGTGAAACAATAAATGAAATTGAATTGAGTTTTTTTCTAAAGTTTCCATAAATTATTTTAAATATATAGGAAGATTATATTTGTTTAAAAAATAAATTAAGAATAAAGACTCAAAATTACACCCCGAACAGGAAGTATATAAATTTGTATTTATTATTCCAAATATTAAAATCTTTACCTTTTTTAATATAATTTAAAAAAAAACTTTGTTTTACTTTAATTTGTATAGCATTTATAAATTTACTTCTCGTCACAGGAAAAACGAACTATTTCCTGTTCTTTCAGAATTAAAAAATGTTCGTAGGAAAGTTTGAAAAATAAAAATGAGACAACATAATATGCAAGTAAAATATATAAATTACGGTTCGATTTGTGGAACTACTAGGGAAATAGTTCCTTTGAAATAAAACTAATTCTCATTGCTTCAAAACCAGATGTATTTAGCAGATACGATGCTACGATAAAAGGCAATCTAACGTCAGCTGAAGAATCTTTTATAGCTTATCATCCAATTCGTTTTCATCCTTAAGAGATTAATGCTTCCAGCAGGGGTAGAAATTTACCAATACTACTATGACAATAGGCAATCTCTAACGTCAACTGAAGAATTTTCTATAGCTCATCATCCAGTTCGTTTTCAGCCTTAAGGAAGAGATTAATGTTTCCAGCAGGGGTAGAAATTTACTAATACTACTACGATAATAGGCAATCTCTAACGTCAACTAAAGAATTTTCTATAACTCATCATCCAATTCGTTTTCAGCCTTAAGAAAGAGATTAATGTTTCCAGCCGGGGTAGAAATTTACTAATACTATTACGATAATAGGCAATCTCTAACGTCAACTGAAGAATTTTCTATAGCTCATCATCCAATTCGTTTTCAGCCTTAAGAAAGAGATTAATGTTTCCAGCAGGGGTAGAAATTTACTAATACTATTACGATAATAGGCAATCTCTAACGTCAACTGAAGAATTTTCTATAGTTCATCATCCAATTCGTTTTCAGCCTTAAGAAAGAGATTAATGTTTCCAGCAGGAACAAAAATTTAATAAATAAATATTTTCATCGCTTTAAATATTTTAAACACAGAATATGCTCTACTTTCATGAGATCTGATTTCAATATATATCAAAATAAAATGCTAAGTATTAACAGTTCAAGGAAATGATACAAGTGAATAGAAAATCATTTATTCACCATCTACGAGTAAAACTCCTCTTGAATTAAATTTCATTTAGAAAGCTATGAATTCTGTACTACTCTTTCGGATGTTAAATATTTTAAATGAGGATTAGCAGGAAAATCGACAAAATTATTTTCTTTCAGTTGATAACTAAAGTAACTGAAAAATATATTAAACTTAAAATAAAAAGTTTTACACTAAAAAAAATGGTATATTGACCCATAACTATATACTATAGAAAAGTCCACATGTAATGTGTTTTGAACTTCTTATTTTTATACTAAGCATAATTTTAAAGTTGGGATAAGTGGGCGTTTAATAAACTTGAGATATAGTAAGTAAACCGAACACCACACATTCTAAAAAAATCCTGTGTATACAATAAAAAACACTTTTATTACGGTCACGAAGTAGGATAATTTCACCAGAATGTTAGGATTTTTCATCAGATTAAATAACATCATCGAAAAAAATTGTTTAATTTTCGAACTTGTTAAATTTTAGTCTTATAATCCTCGTTGTGCATAAATAATTACGAATTAAGAACATGAAAGCAATGGTGAAAAGTCCTCTAATCTTAATATTACTTTTTATTAATTAGTATAAATTACATTTAATTTTATTGCAATGTACCTTGTCTTATTTTAGGATCTTCATAATAGCAATTATACGACTATTTTCACAATTGCCCATTCTCTTACGACAAACAATTGTAATTCTCAGATTTTTAAAAGATAGGATATTAAAAATCAAAATCAGAAGAAGAAAAAGAATCCTTAAACTATAGGATTTGTGAATTTTCCTCATTTATTTATACAACTAATTCCAATGTAGTTACAATTTGTAATTATAGTGCTGCCATCTGTTGAGTATAATTTTGAGTAAAAATAATGAAACTTTAAAGTGACGTGTTTTTAATTTGTAAAATAGAGAATCAAAGTATATTAAGCCAACAATCATATATATAAAATTTCACATTTTGGGGAATTTATTTTCTATTTGTAATACGATGGAAAAGAACTATGAATATATGCAATCCGAATAATTTTATTTAATATCGCATTGTTCATTTTTAACCTATAAACCTGAAGGAATTAGAAAAAAATAAATATTTATGGTTTATGGACTATATTAAAACATGTATTCGATGGTCAAAGCATAACCTTAGTATTTGTATTTAAATTATTATGTAAGATGCATCATTGCTTTTAAGGTATATCGGTAATAAATTGGGTTGTTAAACTTAGAGATGATAGCTAAGGATTGCTAAGGCTACTAACTTTAGATTCAGCCTTGCAATCTTAACTTGAGTTTTATTTTCCTATTAAATTACTGCACCTAGATATAAAAATGTGAACATTGATAGTTTTGCCAGAGTTGTTATTCAGCTAAAATAGTTTGAGATGACATAGAGAATTGCTACGCTTTTTCTGCGATGAATTAAATAGAATTATTCCGAAACATCAGAATTATTTATTGCACACTAGAATTTGTATTTGTGCTACGAAAGATACAAGAAAAACAACAATTGCACCAACAATAGTCTCAAAAGCTTTTGTTTCTATACTTCTTTGTTTCAAGACTCCAACAATATTCACAACAGTTTTTACTTCTATACTCCCATATTTTGGGGTTCCAATAATATTCACAACAGTTTTTAATCCTATATTCCTTTGATTCGGGATTACAACAATAATTACAACAGTTTTTAAATCTCTATTCCTTTGTTTCGGGGTTCCAACAACATTCATAACAGTTTTTTCTTCTATACTCCCATATTTTGGGGTTCCAATAATATTCACAACAGTTTTTACTTCTATACTCCTTTGTTTAGGGGTACCGATGATATTCACAAGAGTTTTTATTTCTATATTCCTTCGTTTGGAGTTCCAACAATATTCACAACAGTTTTTAATTCTATATTCCTTTGTTTCGGGGTTCCAACAATATTCACAACAGTTTTTAATTCTATATTCCTTTGTTTCGGGGTTCCAACAATATTCATAACAGTTTTTAATTCTATATTTCTTTGTTTCGGGGTTCCAACAATATTCATAACAGTTTTTACTTCTATACTCCTTTGTTTAAGGGTACCAACGATATTCACAACAGTTTTTACTTCTATACTCCTTTGTTTAAGGGTACCAACGATATTCACAAGAGTTTTTATTTCTATATTCCTTCGTTTGGGGTTCCAACAATATTCACAACAGTTTTTAATTCTATATTCCTTTGTTTCGGTGTTCCAACAATATTCACAACAGTTCTTAATTCTATATTCCGTCGTTTCGGGGTTCCAACAATATTCACAACAATTTTTAATTCTATATTCCTTTGTTTCGGGTTTCTAACAATATTCACAACAGTTTTACTTCTATACTCCTTCGTTTCGGGGTTCCAACAATATTCAAAGCAGTTTTTATTTCTGTACTCCTTTGTTTCGGGGTTCCAACAATTTTCATAACAGTTTTTTTTTCTATACTTATTTGTTTCGGGTTTTGCATCAACTAATGTTTTCAGTCATATGATTGCAAATTTAAGAATATTTTATGCTTGAAATTGATTACTTGTAGGATATTTGAATTCTATACTAACAGATTGAAATCTGGAGTCAGAATAAAACACAATCTTACCACTGATAAATAATTTTTACAGTCATTTTTATTTACTTGTAGTGGAAGTCTTTCAGTAAATAAACAAAGGATTAGAGAGAAGCTGGAAAAGACAGTTAATTGGCAATCACCTTAAAAGATACTGAAGATACAAAATTGATCCATTTTATTTTTGAATGAGAAAATAATAATAATAAAAAATATGTAAGGACTTCTTTTGAAACATCTTTTTTTTTAAGAAGGAAAAAAACCTTTTAAATTTTAGTATGCATTAAATTCCGAACTGTTAATAGTAGTGCTTCTGATGCTACAGTTTAAAAGTGAAGTTTTACTTTTTGTTTTCACTGTGACTATCTTTAGCAAATATTAAAAAAAAAGTGTCACAAGTTTACGGAAAAGTTTTATAAAAAGTAAAAATGTAAGCTTAAAGATCTTAGCAGTATCACACTTCGGGGGCTCCGAACCCAGTTCAGTGAGCATGTCAAGCGTGGGCGATGTCGCCTAATTCTAGAACCCAGTTTTCTGGCAAACCTTGCTTTTCTTGATGACAAAGCTAATAATTTCTAGAAGTAATTTGTATCGTACTTTATTACGTTTTAATCTTTTGATAGTTTTAAAATAAATTCATTAAGCATCAACCGTATTTCATAAATATAACTAAGTATTTTATGAGCATAATTACCTAAATATAACCAACAAATGCTTATATTTTTCTTAATTTTCACCTATTGCAAAAATTCCGCTCTGTTTAGTTCATTAAACAGTACAAAAACTCAAATTTAAATTTGTAATCATCTTAACAAAATTTCAATTTTTTTTTCTCAAAATATGCTTTGAAATTGGGTATAAACTTAATACAAAACGAAGCATTAATTGTAAACATCACTTGGCGGCAATTTGGCGATCACTTGTACAAAAATAAAGCCAAAAACATGGCGCCCAACCCCGAAACTGGAATTCTACCAAGATCTTCATGATATTATGGTCATTTATTTGGTAACTATGCACAAAGGATCGAAAAACACGTGTTAAAAATGTTTAAAAGCTTAAACAATCGATAAATAAAGAACAGAAACAAGATAAAAACAGTTCGAAGTGTTTTTAAATATAACCTATGATATTTAAAAAAAAAAATCCTGTTTCAGAATCTTACGCCTCCTTAGCGAAGCATCTATAAAAGACCAAACATTTTACGTTATTAGAGTGAATGAATGCATTATGCTAAATATTATTGCCTCTATTTTTCAGATCTTCAAGTGATCTGTTTAAAATTATGTGATTTGGAATAAATGATTAGGAAGGAGGACGGTATACAGAACTGTGTGATATTTTTTATCATTATAATTCAAGTCTTTAAATTGCCAGACTTTAAATGTTTTGATTTCGCTGATTATGGCGCCTTTATACTGAGCGGCCTGTTTACATCATATCGTAGAGCGCCCCTGGGGGTATAAAACGCTTGTTTGTCCTAATGGGCACAAGGTTATAAATGAATGTTGCGCTGTAAGTCAAAATAAAATTCAACAATTCTTAAAGTGCTTTTATATTTTGAAGCTCGCATTTATCGCCGATATGAACTAAATCATTTGTCACATTCTTTTGAAGTTCATTCCATCGAAGCTTTAAATCACATTTCCAATAAATTTTTCACCACCTGTTAAAACCTTCTTTTCTATTGAATGAAACAAATTTTGACTCCCAGACACGAATAGCTGATAATAAGCATATCTCAAAAGACACCGCCAAATCCTGCTGAGTTGGATATTAAAATCACGAAGGCGCTTCATTTATATTCATGTTGTTTACGGTGCCAATGAAGCACTTCCTGCTCTGAGAGGTCATACCCCTTTAAATCAGATGAAAGGTTGTAGTGCCGACTTCAAACTGAACCGTGCATACAGGCACGCCTTTGAGAATATATTTTGTCCCCAGCCCCAGTTATTTACGTCTGTTTTCAATGATTCATCATTAAAATTTATGAAATCAATTTTAGTGATCGCAATACAGTTGCTATACGCAGTACATATGAATTAGACATAAAAATATAGCAACCTTGATATATACCACTTATAACCTACTAATATCTAATCTCATTAGTTTTTCTTATCATCATGTTTCACATCTGTGACATACATAAATATTAATTTCACTTCTACCCAGAGCTGACTGGCTGGTTTCCAAAAAGAAGAAGGTTTTGTTCATTGTTACTAACTGCTAAATTGAAATTAACAAAATGCGCTCATATCATCCCTATGAAAAGGGAATTTTAAGTCTTCTTGTCCTGTCAAAGTGTCATTTATTGCTTGATCAAATGCACATGGCTGTGGCATAGGTATTGCTGTGATCGTTTTAAAAGATATGATCTTCAATGATAGTCCAGGTTCAACTTTGATAAATCCAGTTCAAAAATATAATTTTCCCGAAAAAAAATCGTTCCTAGTCCATATTAAATTATCCATAAAGCGAGAAAAAATATCCTTACGCTGTAAAAATCAGGGATAATAGAAAGGATACATTCATTCACCATGCTTAGTTTCACAAAAGAAAAGGACAACTCCGTATTTCTGCCTCAGCTCCCCAAAATCTGACAGTAGAAATACTTTAAGAATTCGAAATGGGACGCTCACAAGATAAAGCAACAAAGAAGGCAGCACTATCCTTCACAAAAAAAGAAAACGAAACGCCAAGTGACACGTCCTGAGATCACCCTGTGCGTCTCAAAGGTTGGGCATTAATAGACGTTTACTAAAACTTGGGGGGGGGTTAAAAGAGGAGAGCTTTAACCAACAGTAGTTCGCTAAGTGGTCACCTCTCCTTTCGTTGGTATTGTAACGTCACTGGATCCTCGGGTAGCGTGATTGTGTCGAAGTGGTTGTGACACGACATACTGCTTATAACAACAACAACTTTTATTCTTGATTAAATAGAAGGTATTTACAAATTTTCCGAATGGAAATCACAGGGCTCAGGTGAGCTGGTACGGACCTAAAAGTCCCAGGTTCGAGGCGAACCTAAAAAACAATCTGCGGTCAGGTGCCGACAGAGATACCATTGTACAGGGGTACAACTCTGACTCTTTGAGTTCCACACAAAACTGGAGAAAGGCTCTCACAAAAACCAACCTCGACAAGTCGTTTCTTTTAGGGAATCTCTCCAGCGAAAACTCGATCCGCCTGACGTCACATTTCGCCTCTTCCCATTGGTTTATCCTTCCCGCATCGCAGTCCTGCTAACCTCCAATTGGTCCTTTCGTTGCCGCATGACAGTCTGACATTTCGGCTTCGCGTCCTACCTTCTAATCACCTCGGACATCTCAAGGTGTGTCAAAGCGAAAACCCTTTGTAGTTTAATGTCAAAAAACCCGCCGACAGAAAGTCGCCTTGGGCCAAGGCTTTAACAAAACCTCTTTGTGATACCAATGGGGTGTAGCGATGTCACAGTACAAGGGGACGTTATTGCTACGGGATCGTTCAAATTTGAGAGCGAGAAAGATACAAGAATACATCAAGCAGCTATAATGTCATAGGATAATGTCTATTACAGAAATAAACTTTGGATTTATTGTATTAGAAATAAATAGAAAACAAAACTGGAAAGATCAGATGTTGATTTCTCACAAAAGTAGTTTTTAATTCTTCAAGCAAAGATAATTTTTATACAAAATAATTTACAATATTTATAAGAAATAAGATTTTTGTAGGTTCTATCTCCTTGATAATCGATACATTTACCAGATGATACATAAGGAACTTAAGAATGAATCTGCAGCTATACATAATATTATTTATGATGAATAGCATATGAAAAAAATAGTTTGTAGCTGGGCCCCCCATAATTTAACAGATCACCTAAAATTGAAGACTATTATAATCTGCGAAGAGACCCTAAAACTACTTAAAAATGGTGGATTTATAAAATCCTAAATGGTGATGAAACTTACCGTTTTCTGATGTTCCGACACGTTAGTAAAGTTTGACATATGAAGATGAACCCAAACCACAAATCGTGAAAAGACAACGAGCAGTGAAGAAAGTTATGTATGCCATTTAGAAGTACATGATTGGTCAAAACCGTCAAGTTTGAAGTGCAGAAGATAGTTACAGCTAATTGGTACACCACTAAGTGTTTACCAGAAATTCATCTGGAAGTTCATATAAAAGGACTCCGGCTTTATCATGACGCTGTATCTTCTCTTACGGCAAGCTTAACAGTGGAATTTCTTGAATAAAAATTCCTTAAAGTCATATATCAACTCGATCTTCCTGATCTTGCTATGTGAGGGCTATTTTTAAACCGAAAGAAAAGTTTGTATGGTCGTCATTCCAATTCCAAAAACGAAATTGATGAAGATACACAAAAATATTTTGTATCGATTACAAGAAATGGATGGTCTGAGAGAGAATTTTGGAAAATTCGCCTACAAAAGTGCATTCATGTTGGAGGGCATTAATTTGAACACTCTAAAAATTTGGTAAATTTAACCCTACCATTTCTCATAATTTTTTGAGTGACCCTTCTCCATCTGTGACGAGTACGTTGCTTCGAATCTGATGTTGGTTCTCAATAATAGATGGTAGCATGAGAACTAAAAGTGGATGGCGGATGTATCAGACTAATTAAAAAAGTGAATGCCAAAGCAAAATATTTGGATCGAGTTTAATTTTTGTATCTTAACACATTGTTTGAGTGTACATTTCGCAGCGGAATTGTACTGAGAGCTGGCGTTTTGCGGGTAAATTTAGTTATTCTATTAAATCTCAGTAGATCGAAAATTATTTAATTTTTTAATTAATTTTTTTGTATTTTATATTGAACACACAAGCACACACACACACACACACACACACACACACACACACACACACTCACACACACACACACACACACACACATATATATATATATATATATATATATATATATATATATATATATATATATATATGTGTGTGTAATAATATCAATATCTAAACCCTAAAGCGTATTCCAAAATTATCCCTTTTCCCCATTCATTATTCTAGATCTTAATTTCTTCTCTTTATATTAACCATATTTCCCAGCCATCCAATTTAAACGAGGATGTTTTCATTCCTTCAGCGTAACCCCGAAATTCTTTCTATGATTCCCAAAACACAAAATGATATGGCTGGCATTTTAATTAGGAAGTTATAACTTTCCCATGAAAATTTGTAACGATCAGCAGTAATGCTCCTCTGAGACGCCACACTTTACAGATGGCTCTAGTCAAAGGTTACTTTCTATAAGCAAATAACACGTGCCTCAGCATTTTTCCCACACACGGGTTTTAGCCGTCTCTCGCAGAAGGTTGGCATTGCTATTACTTAGAGAGAGAGCGTTCTGACACTGTGCGGTTCAGACGTCTCTGGATTCTGTGCTATTTTATCGTATGAAATAAAAAGTTAAGTTCGGCCACGACGAATGATGTGCTTCTTTCTAACGGACGGTTAGCGGGACACTTGGCAGCCCAGCATGCCCGGGCTGAGGAAAATAATAGGGGCAATTTAAAACGAAGTATACAAGTGTAAAGTTTGGGGTTCAGTTGGTCCCTGGACGATTACATACATATATATATATATATATATATAATATATATATATATATATATATATATATATATATATATATATATATATATATATAATATCATTTTCGCAAAGATAAATAAAAAGTTAATTTTAAATCTAAATTGATTTTTTAATCAACCTTCCCGTTCTGTAGTTCCGCATCGACTGATGTAAAAACTAGTTTTTATTTGTCTCAATTTTTCCATTATCTATGTAGTAGACAAGAACATTCGGTTTCATTTTCTCTGTATTTACCGTTATTTTTGTATCCACAAACAAACCATGTTGTTACACTAACCCGTACTAGTACGTGACCCGGGCTCAAGTATCAATCGTCAGAAAACGTACTAGTACGTGTCCCGCATACAATGTGTTAAGGAAAATTAATTTTTTGAAATAACATTGAACGCAAAGTAAATAGCTAATATTAGAATAAAATTTATAATTTAAATACGAGGTCTCTTTTGATTAATTCCTATAAATGAATATGGGTTTGCTTCGTTTACATTTGTTAACGTTTTGTATTTAAAGCAGAACAGAAAGAAAATTGCGTTTCGACGAAAGGAAATCTCCCATACTACTGATATATCGATAGGTTCTTATGACAAAAGAAAAAAAAATAAGAGACTTGCTGCTATTAAATAACTTTTTAACGGAAATGCAAGTTATTCGAAAGAAAAGAGATATATCTCTCTTTCTCTGTTTTGTATTTCTAAACTTACATTTACACAAGATAATTTTTGCTCTTTTAGAAATGTTGAGTCTATATTTTAGCATTATGTGAGTTTCTCAGGAGATAGAGAAGCTAAGATGGTTGGGCACCAGCCATATTGTATTTCTCTAGCTTCATGTCAACCTGTGAGGAAAATGGTCTTACTTCTGGGAGGTTGGCATTTAGAGATTCATTTAAAGAAATTTTACCTCGTGATATAGCAGAGTATTTGATAGAGTTATTAGTGACAAATTTTTTAAAAGAGTGTGAAAAACATATTTTAAATTATTTGTGGAAAATTTAGACCTAGTCTTCGTTGGAATAAGGACAATTCACCAACATAAAATTTAAAAAGAAAAACGATCGAGCAAATATTAAACGAGATTGAACTTAAAAACGAATCTGATTTTTAAATGACGTGAAATGAGTTTCATAGAAATTAAAAAAGTAAGGTAATAACGCATTCGTAACGGACCTTAATCTATGTGAAAATAGAATAGGTGAAAGCTTACAACCCTGTCATACATTGTACAACTATGCCATCTAGATACGATTTGACGAGTAAAAAACATCTGAATAATTGGCGGCTGTTTGTAAAGCGTTAATAATACTTAAGTTAGCTTGGAATATAAAAAAAGAAATGCTTAGAAGATGTTGAATCTAGAACAGTATTTCTTGACATTCTAAGACCAAACCCCGACGAGTAGCTTTTAAATATCTCATACCCTCCCCCATGGTGAATATATTTAATAACTGGAATTACCAGTGTAACGTCACGGAACCTCGCGTAGCGTGTGTGTGTCGAAGTGGTTATGACACGCCGTACAGCTTAGAAACAATAACAACGTTTATTCTTGATTAAAATGGAATATGTGCAAATTTTCCAAATGGAAATCACAGAATTCAGGCGGGTTGGTGCGGACCTAAAAGTCCCAGGTTCAAGGCTAACCTAAAAAAACAATCTGCGGACAGGTGCCGACAGATACCGTTGTACAGGGGTACAACTGGACCTCATTGAGTCCCACAAAAAGCTGAATAAAAAACTCTCCAAAAAACCAACCACCGCAAGTCGAATCTCTCCGTTTTCTCGTCCTGGGTACTCTCCGGCGAAAAACTCGCGCCACTTGACGTCATCTTCAGCCTCTTCCCATGGACTTTTTCTTGTCGCATCGCTGTCCTAGTAGCCTCTGATTGGCTGCTTTGGTGGTGCCTCACTGTCTGACATTTCGTTGTACCGTTCGTCCGTCTGATTCACCTTGGACATCTCAAGGCGTGGTCGAAGTCCCAACTCTTTGTGGTGTAGTCTCAAAAACCCAGACAGAGTGTCGACCTGCCCTGGGCTTTAACAAAACCTCTTTGTGAAGCCAATGGGGTGTAGAGAAGTCACACTAGTAACTGAACCCAGTGAGACCACACTTATGCTGATCTTCACTCGAGATGCTACGTTAAGCTACTGGCTCTGCTTATAAAAATTTGAAAAACAAAAATTAGCAAAAGAATAATAAATATGATAAACAGATAAAGTAAAATTTTAAGGTAATTAAAACCAGAAAATATTATTTTATTTTATTCAAGTTCCATAAACTGAAGGTAGGTATTAAATTCAGACTACCGAAATGGATATTAAAATATATAGGTTGCACTCAAACAAATTAGTAAGATCCTTGTGTTTGATGCTTGCTGCAAAGAGATTTTATATTAGGAATAAATTTGGTCTGCGTTAGTTTTGTAATATCTTGTGAATTTCTTTTCTTTAGTAGCAAATCATTTACGATACTAAAGCTATTCTATTACAAATCACTATTATGTACTATAACAGCTTTAGTAATATAGAACTAAACAACTTTTAGTACTGTAACTATTAATTACTGTAGTAGTATAACTATTTTTATAATAAAGTTCTCATTATGTACTACCACGTATTGACTGACCATACTCCAGTTGTATAAATTTCATACCACCTAGCTTGAAAGAGTTAAAATTTGAACTGCCCTTTGAAAAATCAAATGCTCACCTGAAAAACCATATGCTCCACACACATTGAGAAGCCACGATCGAAATAAAATGACCTCGGAAGACGATGTGATGTATCCGGCCCCTGTTTCAGGTGACACAATGAAGAAGCAGGTGTTTCTTGGTTAAAAAATTTATTTACACCTTGCAGCTATATATACATTGTTATTTATAAACAATATCATTACAGTTCACAATTACTTATGTGATACAATAGACGTAGGCCTGAGTAGAGACGTACAATTTAGTACTGTCGAAAGGTTTGAGAACTGACTGGAAAAGAACAATTCGTGGTAGCTTTTGCGTTAATAGTTCTCGGTAGTAAATTATGAAGACAGCACAACGCTGAGAAGTAATCTCAATTAGACGAGGGTTCTTTGTTGTTGCACTAATGGATATCTTCGAAGAAGATAAAAATAAAATAAGGATTCCTAGGAGGAATATAGATGTAATCGATACTTAAGAGGAATCGGATTAGAAAAAGAAACACCCAAGGCACAGGGTATGCTAACAATCTTGAAAAGAGGTTATCCCAAGTTGGGATTTTCACTAAGAAAACTCTCCGATGGAGAGACTGGTCAAGACGAATAAGCTGGCTACTCGCTAACTAGCTAACTTGTTAAAAAACTCATCTCGTCTTTTTACCACAGGGGATTCTAAGAGAGGGGGCCTCACCCACAATTTCTTCATTGGATCATCTGACGATGATCTCCCCTTCAAACGACTTGATTGGTCTGGGCTAGATAATCACCGGCTGCAAACACAGGAGTTTCCGGAATTTCGTGTCGGCGAAAGATCTAAAGCCGCGGTGACCCCTTTGAAGACTCGAGCCACCATTGATCATCCTTCTGGTTGTCTGACTGGGCACCCGATAGTCTGCCCTGTTGTTCCGCTACCTGTAGGACACAAAAGTCTAGCCATCATTGTGCCGGGGAAAACAACTCCTTTGTCTCCACATAATCGAAGTCTATTTCTCAAACTCTTTCGAGAAACAAAGTCTTTGTGAGGGAGGCACACCGTTACAGCTACGAAAGTTAATTAATAGTTTTATTGACAAACTACAAAAATATTACGGAATAACTAACCGGAGCAATATAAGTAAATTACGGAGAGAATACGAACAAAGCAGTTATTTAGTTACTGCAGAGTTAAGATGGAACTGAAAATTGGTGTAAGTCTAAATGTACTGCTGAAAAAATATTTCAAGAAAAGTGAAAAAATCTGTAAAGATTATAATAAACGTTATCGAACCTATTTTTATGAAATTATGTAGTCAAAAATTACTTTTAAAATGTTTGCATGGAAAAAGGCAAAGTGCAAAGGAAATTTCAATGTCCTTATACAGCAATACATAAAATATATTTCTTCTAGAACAAATTAGTAAATTTTTAAATTAGGAACACATTTACTTATCACACAATTAAATCATAACTAAAAATGTCTATTAAATGTTCTTAGGAGTGTTAATATTCACCGAGGTAAAACAGTTAAGGCTTTTCAAGTCTAAAGGCAAAGCGAATTAACCTAGGAAAACGCTAATCATCAGTAACAAGCAGAAAAAACGGTCAGTAGAAACACTATCAGTAAAAATGAGAGGGAGAGAAAGAAAATGGCTGAATATAAGTTAAAAGTATAGTTTTTAGTTAAAATATGTAAACTAAACTTTAAAAGTGTTTTGTTAAAGTGTGTTGCTTTTGTATAAATTACATTTTAGAAAACTTCTTTTGCTTTTGAAATTGTTTGTGATGTATTTCTATACTATTTTCTACTACTTGAACTAAATGCAAAACAAGAAGTTTACACAATTATGAATAACAGGTGAATATTTGAATATTTAAAGCAACAAGTTTTTAAAAATTCCCTGAATTATTCTTTGCTAAAAATATTTCTTAATAAAATTTTATATATGAATATATTCATTGAATTTCACTTCATGCCATAGAAAAATACTAGTAAATGATACTAGTAAAAAGAATTTATTAATTTTGAAAATATCTCTAAATGTTTTCAAAATTTTATATATTTTATTGATATTTATAAAATTATTTAAATTTATGTGCGAATTTTCGTTATTGTTATAATAACGAAATTTAAATTTTAATTGCAGATGTATGCATAAACATAATTAAAAGGTTTAAAAGAAGTTTGAGAAAAAGTGTTATAAACGGGGTTAGATATCTTCGGTGTATGCTTGCATCATGTGAAATATTGTTTTCAATTTGGAATGAAACAGAAAAAAAATTTAAATATTGCACAAGTTATTGTTTTAAACAAATATTTATCACAATTGAAACTATATTTATACATATGTTAAACATACAGAAGAAAAAGGGAAAGAAATTAGGAATATTTTCAATGAATGTTATTGATTAAAATTTTTGTTATCAAGATGTTTTGTAATCTAATTAAAAATTCTTTTCTTATAAGTGCCATATACTCCATGCATTCATATTAAAAATAAGTTTATTTTTAATCTGTTAAATCGGGCTTTGAAAGCGGTCAGTTGTTGTAATAAAAGAAAAATAAAATTGCTTGACTTTGATAAAGTGTTTACATCATTCTTTCATTTTATACCTTTTAAATTAACAGTTTTGAATCTCCATAAATACCAGTTTTCTTGACAGAACTAGGAAAAATGGTATTTTCCCTTTCATCCAAACTGGTTCGTACAGATTCCTTTTTAATCCTCTTTAGCTGTTAAACCTTTAATAAATCAAATGCAAACGTTAGAAAAAAAGGTCAAAGAAATAAGTGGAATTTTCCCACAGTCTCAAAAAAGCCACAAGAAAAATCAGAGATTGTTTAGACACTTTTAAAAAAGACTGCTAAAAATAGACAAATAATAAAATAATTCAGGGGAATAATTTTTATTCTGGATATATTACACAAAAGTGAGAATTATAGACTATAATGCAATTTGTCGCAACGTCACGAACTACTATAATGCCCTTCCCATTCATTTTCATGTTTACAACAGCCAATAGACAAACAATAAACTGCACTTCCGTTTGAAACTAAAGCCAGAATTGTCATAATTTGAGAATTTGCCCTACTGCGTGAAATCGCCTTATTGTCAAATTATTCTTGTTTAATTTCATCTTTCTCCATAGCCTACTGGAGTTATTTGTAAATGAAATACTATGCAATTATACTGTAATTAATCCTTGATTATTTATTGCTAAATAAGGTACACATGGCATAAGGCTCTGTCCGGCCACATTGGATTAAAGCTAATCACTCGTTTAAACAAATGGATTCTATTGTAGAAAATCTTCGATTAACTGTAATCAAGACTCGGTATTATTAATGTTACTTTTTTTAATCCCCGTTTAACTCTCAGTCTTAGGACTGATCTCACCAAAGTCGTTTAACGGCTAACCATGATTAATCTCTGTTTAAACGGAGAATTGTCTCTCACCATTGGTTGGCGCCATGGGTTAATCGTGTTTAGCTGTTAAACGACTTTTGTGAGACTGGCCCTAGGATTATGTACCAATAACATTACTCATTGCTGATCCCCGGTTAACTTCTATGTATAAGATAATTAGCTTTATTCAGAAATGGCTAAACATTGCCTGATATAGTATCTTACGAAATCAGACACTATCAGAAACAAAATTAAAAAATATATATATTCCAAACCTTCTTGTGATTTTACTTAAAATATTTTTTGTCTTGTATTTCTCCAAGGAATATTTTAATTGAAATACATTATATAGCTATTTAACATTTTCCTGTTGTAAGAAAAATATTTTCATAAAATTAATTATCCGAAATAATGAAAAACCGTTTATGATAATTTAAAGAAATTGTAAGCTGTGAAATTAACTCGTACCTTGAAAAGATTTTTGATAAAAACGTCCTAAAAAATTCTCAAAAATTTTTTATTCTTTATTAACACATTGTGTGCTGGTACATTTCGCAGCGGAATTGTACCGGGAGCGGGCGTTTTGTGCGTAAATTTAGTTATTCAGTTAAATCTCAATAGATCGAAAATTATTTAAATTTTTAACCAACTTTTCGTATTTTATATTGAAATATATAAACACATATATAAATAGACAAAAAAACAAATATATATATATATATATATATATATATATATATATAAATACAAATATATATATATATATATATATATATATATATATACAAATATATATATATATATATATATATATATATACACGTGTGTGTGTGCGTGTATAAAAATATACATATATATAATATCTTTTTCGAACGGATAAATAAAAAGTTTTTTTTATTCTAAATCGATTTTTTTAATCAACCTTCCCGTTCTGTGGTTCCGCATCGACTGATGTAAAAACTAGTTTTTATTTTTCTAAATTATTCCAGAATCTATGTAGTAGACAAGAACATTCGGCTTCGTTTTCCTGTATATACCATTATTTTTGTACCAAAAACAAACCATGTTGTTACACTAAACCGTACTAGTACGTGACCCGCTCTCAAGTATCAATCATCAGAAAACGTACTATACGTATATAGTACGTTTAGTACGTTTGTAAACCCACAACGTAATTATGTAACTAGTACCCAATATAATTTTGTAACTAGTTACCAGTAAAAAATTATTATGTGATCTTAAATGTCTTCCTTTATTGATGAGTAGAATATAAGGTTATTTTGTGGTGCTAGAAATGTTTCTTTGGCGTGTGTTTCAGGCAAATGAGAACAGGACCTGTAGCTTAAAGTCGATTTCAAACAGCTGAGAGTTATGCATGCTAGAAGTGGAATTCGAAATCCGATACCGAAGAGTAGTGCTCTATACTTTCTCCTTTTGATTTTAAGATACTTAAAACAGTACAGTTTCTTTTTTTACGCTGCCTTTTAAAACATTGTCACTCGCCCCACGCACCGATTCATCTTGACAGTTTACTGTATCGCATGATTACTTCTCTATACCATTGCACAAAACTCGTATCGCGTTAGGAGGGTTTAAACATGACAACGATTAATAACGATATATTAAGTAATTTATATGTATACGCATATATATACATACATACATACATATATATATGTATATATATATGCATATATATATGTATATATATATGTATATGTATATGTATGTATGTATATATATATATATATATATATATATATGTAATGAGATATTTGCCTCATTACAAAAAGAAGAGTGGTCGAATCCAATGCAGTCGGGTGGCTAGGCCTAAAACCTCGCTGAATAAAGACACAGGGAAAATTTTGGAATAAAAATGAACAGAGTTTATTGAGTTTATGCAAATATTCTCACGGACGTCTGTCTGCAAAACATGCGTAAGGAACAAACAGAAAAACATTGATTACAGACAGCTATTTTTCAGCTACGAACAAGTTGCATTATTAAAGGAAATAAAACTCAGTGGAAATATCAGACTGAAAAAACAAATTGTGTGAAAAGCCAAGAGCTTAGTCTTCTTTTTTTCCCACTAAGTTCACTCGCATTGAATATGTAACTATCTTCATCTTGCATGATAACAATTATTATTTAAAACATTAATGTTAACACCAAACGAATAAATAGTATTCGAGATAAGTTAAAGGTGAAACAATTCCATATACATCTACAATCTGGATCTATTAGGAGCGCTACGGTATATTGTTTTGCACACGAGGACCAATGAAACTGCGACCTATTGCTTCATCCCTTGAGGACCAGCACGTAAATGCTTACTAGTGAACCGTTGTGAAAAACGTTGCCGTTTAACACCATCTAATAATTAAATCTAGCATTTAAAAATTAAAATAAAACGTTTAGATCTCCGATTAGGTTCACGCGACGCTGGTCTCTCAATATCAACCGGAGATCATCGTGTGGAGGCGACGCTGGACTGATAAGAGTGAAATAGCTGCGTTGCGTATAAGGTCGCGAAGGGGTTAAAGCCGATTCCGAACTGCTATGAGCATCTATGAAAGTAGGGGGATTCGAATCCACGAACTCCGGTTCCGAAGAGCAGCAGACTGTACCATTCGGCGATCGTTTGGCGTATACCTATATAGAATTTTCGAGAAAGTTTAGCATGTGAAATATCCTACTTTCCAATACATTCATCATCATCATTATTAACATTTATCTCAAGTCGTTAGAGTACTTTTACAGTCTGTCGATATCGGGATATTGTCACGAAGATTCGAATGAACACACCGTTTAACATAAAAGAAGAATTTATTGAAGCTAAGTAGCAACTCGCAACTTTACAAGATCGAGAAGTCGCCTACAACTAGGGGGTATCAGCTTTTATACCCGAACAGAATATTCGAGAAATAACTAATTTACATATTAAAGAAAGATCTAGAATGTTCATGAACATAAGGAAACAATAAATAACATTTTAAAATTAAAAATCCCTACTTTGGATCAACCGCCATAGCAAGTATCGAATCCACAATCTTCGGGTCTGGATCGCGCGCTTTAACCATTCGGCCACTGATCTCGTTGGCTAATCTTCTTTATGCAGCAATATTTTGTAATCCTATGAAACTAAGATCTGCTTCTTGAGTGAGATTCAAGCTCACAAATTCAGATATGCAATGCCCTAGCTGATTAACCATCTTTATAAAGCCCAAAAACCCTTTTTTAGAGGCTCAATAGTTCTGACACCAGTAATGAATTGTATTTTACGTAAACCGATCACCCTATGAGTATTAATGTCTTAGTTTGTACACATTATAAAGCTCAAATAAAACATTTGGTGTACTGGATAAAATATTAAAAAGTTAATATATTTAATTACCAAAAAATAACGTAATATAAAGATATAAGACTGGTTTACTAGTCATTTTTTCTGATTTAAAGGATCAGTTTTTTAATTAATGATACATTATTGATATGTTATATTAATTACATAAATAAGACCTATTCGAATCAGTTTACACAATTTTTCTTTTAACAGAAATTAATGCTTACTGTAAGTAAGAATGATTACCCTATCAGGTATGTTATACATGCTTAATTACAGTAGCCATTAATTTTCATTAAAGGATAATGTACTGATACACTGTGCTCAGAAAGCTAACTGATTGAATGCCAATACAGTCATCTAAATCCATATACTAAGTACTCTGAAATCATTTACGGAAACACCCAAAGATTTGGCTTTTCAATTATAACAAGTAAAATAAAAAATTTCTTATGGTTAGAAACAGTTACTTCATAACGACACACAAAGGAAATGTTTTGATTATGAAAATAAACACTTTCTGGTAGTAGCCAGTGTTGCAATCTCAGCATCCAAAATGAGGATACAAACTTCTGACGCACCTCTCCGTGTACTCGTTAATTATACTCCATAGCGTTTCTAAAAATACAAAACAAGTAATTTAATTTGAAAACCTGTTTAAGTTAGCTTTTCAAATTTAAATTGCTGGGAGGGGCCGAATCGCGAAAGGTCTCCTTTTGGGTGCGTTCCTGATATGCCAAAATGTGATCCTTGTCAGTTCCGTAACTTGATATGTTCACGAAATTCAGACACTGAACAATGCTTGTAAATCAAGTGGAAAGAAAATTATTTATGGGTTATGAAGTTGAACTCGTTCACACAATAAAATCACATATATAATAATAGTCTAAGTTATCTATCTGTCCGTCTGTCTTCAATTTATGAAGCGGTTGGACCTGGAATGGAACGACGCATCGATATTGGATTCTTAATGAGTTAGGGTTAGCAAAATTCAAAGCGAGTAAAGTTTTTCTTCTCTTAAACTATCGATCCGATTCTAAAATAAATTGGTATAAAAATGCTACATATCACAATGAAAAATACTGCTATCTTTAAAGCTTCGAAAAACACCCCTTCTCCCCTTTTCGAGCGTATTCCCATTATATCAAACCCCATTTTAAGAGCAGGTGATTAAATTTATCTATTTATCACATAATAAATAGGTAAAAATAATATTTTTTTTGTAGCATTATGGAGTCATTCTTTTACCTATCTCATTTAATCATTTCTTATTTTAAATTATTTAAATATTTTCTGCATTATTTTCATAATATATAACTGAACTTGGATATCACGTAAATAATTTTCTTTTATATTTGGCTTAAATAATAGATTAGGTACATATGTGATATTTTTAAATTTAATCCTCGATTATTTTTTGATTCAAGATAATTCTCAGCCAAAACACAAACTATTTTTTTTCTAGCATTATGGAGTCATTCTTTTACCTATCTCATTTAATCATTTCTTATTTTAAATTATTTAAATATTTTCTGCATTATTTTCATAATATATAACTGAACTTGGATATCACGTAAATAATTTTCTTTTATATTTGGCTTAAATAATAGATTAGGTACATATGTGATATTTTTAAATTTAATCCTCGATTATTTTTTGATTCAAGATAATTCTCAGCCAAAACACAAACTATTTTTTTTTAGCATTATGGAGTCATTCTTTTACCTATCTCATTTAATCATTTCTTATTTTAAATTATTTAAATATTTTCTGCATTATTTTCATAATATATAACTGAACTTGGATATCACGTAAATAATTTTCTTTTATATTTGGCTTAAATAATAGATTAGGTACATATGTGATATTTTTAAATTTAATCCTCGATTATTTTTTGATTCAAGATAATTCTCAGCCAAAACACAAACTATTTTTTTTCTAGCATTATGGAGTCATTCTTTTACCTATCTCATTTAATCATTTCTTATTTTAAATTATTTAAATATTTTCTGCATTATTTTCATAATATATAACTGAACTTGGATATCACGTAAATAATTTTCTTTTATATTTGGCTTAAATAATAGATTAGGTACATATGTGATATTTTTAAATTTAATCCTCGATTATTTTTTGATTCAAGATAATTCTCAGCCAAAACACAAACTATTTTTTTTCTAGCATTATGGAGTCATTCTTTTACCTATCTCATTTAATCATTTCTTATTTTAAATTATTTAAATATTTTCTGCATTATTTTCATAATATATAACTGAACTTGGATATCACGTAAATAATTTTCTTTTATATTTGGCTTAAATAATAGATTAGGTACATATGTGATATTTTTAAATTTAATCCTCGATTATTTTTTGATTCAAGATAATTCTCAGCCAAAACACAAACTATTTTTTTTCTAGCATTATGGAGTCATTCTTTTACCTATCTCATTTAATCATTTCTTATTTTAAATTATTTAAATATTTTCTGCGTTATTTTCATAATATATAACTGAACTTGGATATCACGTAAATAATTTTCTTTTATATTTGACTTAAATAATAGATTAGGTACATATGTGATATTTTTAAATTTAATCCTCGATTATTTTTTGATTCAAGATAATTCTCAGCCAAAACACAAACTATTTTTTTTCTAGCATTATGGAGTCATTCTTTTACCTATCTCATTTAATCATTTCTTATTTTAAATTATTTAAATATTTTCTGCGTTATTTTCATAATATATAACTGAACTTGGATATCAAGTAAATAATTTTCTTTTATATTTGACTTAAATAATAGATTAGGTACATATGTGATATTTTTAAATTTAATCCTCGATTATTTTTTGATTCAAGATAATTCTCAGCCAAAACACAAACTATTTTTTTTCTAGCATTATGGAGTCATTCTTTTTACCTATCTCATTTAATCATTTCTTATTTTAAATTATTTAAATATTTTCTGCATTATTTTCATAATATATAACTGAACTTGGATATCACGTAAATAATTTTCTTTTATATTTGGCTTAAATAATAGATTAGGTACATATGTGATATTTTTAAATTTAATCCTCGATTATTTTTTGATTCAAGATAATTCTCAGCCAAAACACAAACTATTTTTTTTCTAGCATTATGGAGTCATTCTTTTACCTATCTCATTTAATCATTTCTTATTTTAAATTATTTAAATATTTTCTGCATTATTTTCATAATATATAACTGAACTTGGATATCACGTAAATAATTTTCTTTTATATTTGGCTTAAATAATAGATTAGGTACATATGTGATATTTTTAAATTTAATCCTCGATTATTTTTTTGATTCAAGATAATTCTCAGCCAAAACACAAACTATTTTTTTTCTAGTATTATGGAGTCATTCTTTTACCTATCTCATTTAATCATTTTCTTATTTTTAAATTATTTAAATATTTTCTGCATTATTTTCATAATATATAACTGAACTTGGATATCACGTAAATAATTTTCTTTTATATTTGGCTTAAATAATAGATTAGGTACATATGTGATATTTTTAAATTTAATCCTCGATTATTTTTTGATTCAAGATAATTCTCAGCCAAAACACAAACTATTTTTTTCTAGCATTATGGAGTCATTCTTTTACCTATCTCATTTAAATCATTTCTTATTTTAAATTATTTAAATATTTTCTGCGTTATTTTCATAATATATAACTGAACTTGGATATCACGTAAATAATTTTTTTTTATATTTGGCTTAAATAATAGATTAGGTACATATGTGATATTTTTAAATTTAATCCTCGATTATTTTTTGATTCAAGATAATTCTCAGCCAAAACACAAACTATTTTTTTTCTAGCATTATGGAGTCATTCTTTTACCTATCTCATTTAATCATTCTTATTTTAAATTATTTAAATATTTTCTGCATTATTTTCATAATATATAACTGAACTTGGATATCACGTAAATAATTTTCTTTTATATTTGGCTTAAATAATAGATTAGGTACATATGTGATATTTTTAAATTTAATCCTCGATTATTTTTTGATTCAAGATAATTCTCAGCCAAACACAAATTATTTTTTTTCTAGCATTATGGAGTCATTCTTTTACCTATCTCATTTAATCATTTCTTATTTTAAATTATTTAAATATTTTCTGCATTATTTTCATAATATATAACTGAACTTGGATATCACGTAAATAATTTTCTTTTATATTTGGCTTAAATAATAGATTAGGTACATATGTGATATTTTTAAATTTAATCCTCGATTATTTTTTGATTCAAGATAATTCTCAGCCAAAACACAAACTATTTTTTTTTCTAGCATTATGGAGTCATTCTTTTACCTATCTCATTTGATCATTTCTTATTTTAAATTATTTAAATATTTTCTGAATTATTTTCATAATATATAACTGAACTTGGATATCACGTAAATAATTTTCTTTTATATTTGGCTTAAATAATAGATTAGGTACATATGTGATATTTTTAAATTTAATCCTCGATTATTTTTTGATTCAAGATAATTCTCAGCCAAAACACAAACTATTTTTTTTTCTAGCATTATGGAGTCATTCTTTTACCTATCTCATTTAATCATTTCTTATTTTAAATTATTTAAATATTTTCTGCGTTATTTTCATAATATATAACTGAACTTGGATATCACGTAAATAATTTTCTTTTATATTTGACTTAAATAATAGATTAGGTACATATGTGATATTTTTAAATTTAATCCTCGATTATTTTTAATGACAAGATAATTCTCAGCCAAAACACAAACTATTTTTTTTCTAGCATTATGGAGTCATTCTTTTACCTATCTCATTTAATCATTTCTTATTTTTAAATTATTTAAATATTTTCTGCATTATTTTCATAATATATAACTGAACTTGGATATCACGTAAATAATTTTCTTTTATATTTGGCTTAAATAATAGATTAG
Source organism: Pardosa pseudoannulata (assembly GCA_032207245.1). Lineage (NCBI taxonomy): Eukaryota > Metazoa > Arthropoda > Arachnida > Araneae > Lycosidae > Pardosa > Pardosa pseudoannulata. Next base: position 25,394,360 of record CM063504.1, on the reverse strand, counting down.
GTACATATGTGATATTTTTAAATTTAATCCTCGATTATTTTTTGATTCAAGATAATTCTCAGCCAAAACACAAACTATTTTTTTTCTAGCATTATGGAGTCATTCTTTTACCTATCTCATTTAATCATTTCTTATTTTAAATTATTTAAATATTTTCTGCATTATTTTCATAATATATAACTGAACTTGGATATCACGTAAATAATTTTCTTTTATATTTGGCTTAAATAATAGATTAGGTACATATGTGATATTTTTAAATTTAATCCTCGATTATTTTTTGATTCAAGATAATTCTCAGCCAAAACACAAACTATTTTTTTTTCTAGCATTATGGAGTCATTCTTTTACCTATCTCATTTAATCATTTCTTATTTTAAATTATTTAAATATTTTCTGCATTATTTTCATAATATATAACTGAACTTGGATATCACGTAAATAATTTTCTTTTATATTTGGCTTAAATAATAGATTAGGTACATATGTGATATTTTTAAATTTAATCCTCGATTATTTTTTGATTCAAGATAATTCTCAGCCAAACTACAAATTATTTTTTTTTCTAGCATTATGGAGTCATTCTTTTACCTATCTCATTTAATCATTTCTTATTTTAAATTATTTAAATATTTTCTGCATTATTTTCATAATATATAACTGAACTTGGATATCACGTAAATAATTTTCTTTTATATTTGGCTTAAATAATAGATTAGGTACATATGTGATATTTTTAAATTTAATCCTCGATTATTTTTTGATTCAAGATAATTCTCAGCCAAAACACAAACTATTTTTTTACCAGCCTGATAGTGTACATTACAATTCTGGAAAATTAAAAATTTTACTGATCTCGTCATATGACGGGCTATATGCTAGTCTCCAAATATTTCTGTAACATGGTATATTTGTGAATAAAGTGTCTCTGTTATACATTATAAACTCTGTTATACATGATATAAACTGGATCGATTTTCTGCTTTTGGATCATGGTAAAAATAAAGACAACGAGATTTCAGAGAAAAAAAAATGCATTAAAAATGTTGAGCCCTTCCCTGTATGGCCGAAAAATCTCTCGGCATTCCCCCATTGAAAACAAAGTCTGCTCTAGGAGTTCCGATTACTACGGAGTTGCAGTTCAGGTTGTCCGTCTCACAAGATACTAAAAAACTCCAAAATGGACTTCCTGCGAATTGCCGATAGCAGTACTGAGGAAGTTTCAAGGTGAATTTGATTGGCATTTTAAGTTTTTACCAGGTTTAAGTATGACTGGCAAAATACTAGAGCATTATTAATTTACAAGATACTAAAAAACTCCAAAATGGACGTCCTGGAAATTGCCGATAGCAGTACTGAGGAAGTTTCAAGGTGAATTTGATTTGCATTTTAAGTTTTTACCAGGTTTAAGTATGACTGGCAAAATACTGGAGCATTATTAATTTACATACCAGTACTTACTAGGCATATAGAAACTTAAGTAATTCTATGAATAACTAGGAAAATAATACAAAAATATGGAGAAAGAAATTATAACATATCCTTTTAATTATTTAGTATATATATATATATATATATATATATATATATATATATATATATATATATATTTTTTTTTACAAAATTACATACTTTGTATGACAACAAAATTTGAAAAAATACAGCATAATCAGTAGTTTATAAATTACCGTTTTATAGTAGCAAACTAATTCCTCTAGGTTTCAAGGCGAAATAATTCTCACAGGATGAGTTTGCGACATAACTCCCTGGGATGCAACAGAACTTCCTCTAGTTCTGGTGTCGCTATAGTATATATATTGTACTATTATAGTAATGGCAATGCATACGTCTATAAAATTGAGTTGGCTTGTCATTACGAAATAATTCAAACCTTTAACCACATTTATACTCATGCCTATATGCACCGAAAGGGATGACAAATTTAACAACCTCCTGTGACCAATTCCAGTGCGTTGAACTATTATATTTCTTTTTATGATTGAGAACAATCTTTCAACACTTGCAGTATAAACCAGTAATGTACACAAATTTTAATAAGTTAAAAAATTTTTTTTAATGCATGTATAAAAAATAATCTCGGGGAGGGTTCAAATTCCGTGTATCCCCTCCCCCTCTATAAATGTATGTAAAATGTGAAATGGACATCTTCCATATTTAAAAATGTATTCACATATGATTTCACTTATAGGGGCTTATTTAACAAATGGAAACTTTAAAATTCCTTTTTTTAATATGTCTGAATTTCCCCGAATTACATACTTTAAAAAACTAAGGTTTATATAAGTGTTAATTTTTTATACAGATTTTCTCTAATGTATAGATAAAAGCTAAGTAGAGAATCAGAAATGAGTTGCCTATCTTTTATATACACAAATATACTTAAAAAATGTCAATTTTCATTGTTTCTCACTACAAGTTTCAGTAAAATACTTTTTAGTTGAATATAATTTTACATATATATCAAAATCTATGCACGTTCTTGTGTAGGAAGCTTTAATAAATTTCAGAAAAAAAATTAGATTAAAAATATTAATGTTTGGAAAAGTTATGTATATTTTTAAAAGTTTTGTTAAAATTAAAATTAAATAAAATGTTCAAACATATTTTATCTTCAGAAATATATTTTAAAGGGGATATTGAAATACAACACAGTTGCAATGATTATTGTTAAAGTTAAAACTTAAAAAAATATTTCAAAAGGTGCAGTTCCCCTTTCATTTTTTGTGTTTTGAGTTTTGTTTGTGACAATAAGATTGAAAACGAAATTAGTTAGTATCATCGCAGCGTTGAGTGAATACACTCTATCACTATTTTACATTTTTAAAACAATTAGCCACGATCAAAATTTTTACAGTTTTTAAATAGATTTACTTGAAAATGCAATATGTTATTAGTAATAATTAATAAAAGTAATGTAAATTATAAAAGTAGTTCAAAATATAAAGTAGCTGCTGATTATTAATTGTTTAAAAATGTGCTTTATTAAAAATGTTTCATATTTATTCCTTTTATACATATAATGTGGTCCCCACATAATGTGGACATTTTTATTTATGATACGTTTTAGACTTTAGAATAAAAGTTAGCTGTTACTGTAACCATTTACGGAAAATATAAGTAAATAAATAATAACGCTGAAAATTTCTATTTTTCTTGTAAAAATTATTTATAACAGTTTTTTAAGTACATAATTTGCAAATAATGCATATTA
>CM063504.1:25348628-25388628 GCA_032207245.1 Pardosa pseudoannulata | reverse complement strand
ATAGCACTGATATTTCATTTATTTTCATTAATATTACACACTGATTTTATAGATAGCTTCTCTTAGAACTATAATTATAACTCCCACATACCTATAGTAATTTATTTTCTTTAAAAGCATGTTAAAATAAATTCTTCAAACGTGAACCTTTTTATCATCGTACTGCAGATCTGTAATGTAAAGCAAATTGTCATTTTTTCAGTGATCGTAAAAAGACGTTTTTGTTGATTGTTGGTATTCTACAACAAACATTGCAATCAGCTCAATTTTCTCCCAAAATTCACACCAAATGGCTATACTAAATGAAACTTTCGTATCAAAGTTTCATCAGTAATTTGGCCATATGCACATTGGTCAATTTTATATATATTAAATATTTTTTAAAAGAATAGGGAGACGCTAGAAATAGAATTTTTGCAGATTTGTAACATAAAGCAAATTGTCATTTTCTCAGTGATCGTAAAAAGACGTTTTTGTGGATTGTTGATATTCGTCAACAAACACTGCAATCAGCTCAATTTTTTCCCGTAATTCACACCAAATAGCTAAACTAAATTAAACTTTCGCATCAAAGTTTCATCAATAATTTGACCTTATGCACATTGGAAAACTTTGCATGCATTAAATTAAAAAAATAGAGAGAAGCTAGAAATAGAATTTTTACTAAGTAAGTTTCAAATTCTTTATAAAACACTAATTTTTCTGCAAAGTTAAAATATCTATAAGAAAAAATAATTTTTGGGTTAATAAAAAATAAAAAAAAGTTTCCCCCAAAATTTTTATTTTAATTTTTAAGTTTTTTTTTAGTTTTTTTTGCCTGTTTGAAATTATATGTTCTGACACTTGAGGTATTAAAACTTGAAATTTTTTTTTATCTGAGGTTGTACAAAATAAAAAGAGTAAAAATACACGTATTTGGGTAAAAAGAGTTAAAATATACATAATATACAACCTGTCCATTTTAGAAGCGATCGTAACCAATATATATCCAGTATCTAATTCAATAAACAATCAAATTTAATAGCTCTAATGGTATTATGTTATAACAAAACATTTTAAAACGAAAGCGAGTTTTTAAAAAATTGAAAAGTACATATGCAAATTAATGGAACAATTATCATTCAATCAAAATGTCTATAGTTTGAATTTAATATTCTTAGAAAATTCAACAATCCTTGATAAAGGTAAGAATATTAGATTCAGCAATCGATAAGTTATTTTACATAGTTTTTGCTAGTCACATTTCATATGGTCGAGGTAAACAGAAAAATTTTAAACAATAATATTTATATTTTGCTGCAGCTATTTTCTACAGCATCGCACATGCACAAATAAATGTTCATGTGTGTGTGTGTGTGTTGCTCTAGAAAATTTTATAAAAGTGTAAAGTAGATTCCTAACTTAATGAAATTTTTAAAATTTAATAATTACGATATTTTATTTATCCAGATTATATCCAAAATTATATTTTCCTTCATTACATTACTCACTTCGCATAATTATAAAGATATCTCTCACGCATATACACATACTTAAATATGTAACCAGTGAAAATAATATCCACTGATTGCATTGAAAATTAGCCTCTATCATTTAGTTTTCCCGGGCATGTTGGACAAAAATAATTACTAATCAAGCTAGGTTTGGTTTGGTTTGGACCGCTACGGTCCATTATTTTGCAACACGAGGGCTAAAGAAACCGGAACCTACTGCTTAAAGCCGATTCCGAACGGCTACGGACATCCATGCTACAGTGAGATTCGAACTCACGGACTCCGGTTCCCTAAGATTTTTATAAAGTTACAGTCGTTAATCCTCCAGACAAACAAATTCAGCAATTGTGCAAGTTCACAATTATTTGGGTTTAAAATACTCCAGTCAACTGACCGTCATTCCAGTGTTACAACTTTGAGTAGAATACCACAAAATTAATACACATCTTTCATCCTGTTGGGTCCAAAGAAAGAAAATTTAGAAGATTTTGTTCCCACGAGACCTAAGATTCTTCAGAAATTTTTGGGAGAAAAGAGTGAATCTTGATCATTTAATCTAGTTTAAAAATGACACAATCGGCAATTTAATTATTGGAGAAGTGAAACCATTTTAATGAGACAGCTGAAAAATATGGCCAATGGACAGAAAATTAGCATATAATCTAGAATTAATTTTGAGAGACGGGAAAAAAGATTTAAGTCTGGGAACACTCCTTTATCTCACACTTTAGAGGTGAAAAATTAAGTATTAATAATAAAAAGAGGAAAAAGAAGTATTTTAGATGCTTATTTTAGGGCAATTAATTTATATATTACACACACACATACACCTATATATTCCTATACTTGCGTATACATATACATGTATTATTTTATATTTTCATCTGTGTGCTTGTGTTTATTTTTTAAAAATCCCTTCATTGAGCAAAGCTTCATGTATTTATAGCATTTCATTTATTTCTTTGAGCTGAATTAACCCTTTATTATTTAACACATTACATGTGGGAACGGGCGATTAACCACTTGGCGTGCCAATCGTTATCTGCCGGAGCGAGTAATCTCCCTTATAAAAATTAACACATTTTTAATCAACTGAAGCATAATATAATGTTCCGCGAATAATGCAAATTTCGTCCGATTGCCCCGTTACGCGCATATTACCGTATTCGCCAAGACTGCATATAATATGTTAAAGTAATTTCTTAATAAAATGTAATAAAATATACTTTTTACAATTTTTATTATCACTGTACTATAGGGTGCTATTTTTGTATAATACACATTATTGGTGAAATTCAATGAAACTCTTTCACTTACGAATTAGAAATACATATTTTGTGTTGTCCAGCAATCGGAATCCTAGATCTCTCGTGATAAGTTACTACTTGCTGTAGTCACCTAAGGTAAAACATCCATGTATTTAAGATTCAGGAAAATGAAGGGAATGTAAGGCAGGGGCAAGTTAATGAGAGGTTAGTTTTTCGTTATATATTCATTAAAGGGAAATTATTTCGTATTTTATCATAGTTTGCTTGATATAGAGTTTTCGAGGCTTTACGTACACACATTATAATTATATGAAAAATCCGCATTTTCCGCAGGGTCTCATGTCTTTGATTGTAATCTTTCTAACGACGTTGTCCATATGAAATGAGTATGCAAATTGGTTAGGTTTGTAGGTTTCCTGTGGAGATGAACATGCATCGGAAGGAAAATACTTCAGTTTATTGCCATCTACGTTATCTATGTCGATGGGAGAAATTTCGACATATAGTCCATTAAATATATTTTTCACACTATCAATAGATCACTATTTCATAAAGATGCTTAAACATTCCTACGAAATAAAAGCCAATAAAAATTAGTTACATTTGGAGTGAAACATTCCTTATTAGATCTATTATCACTAAATATATCACAAAATATTTTCGGGTAGTTACTAGAATTTTTTGTTCCATCCCATTCCATTCAATATGAATTCGGATAATCAGTGAATTTCTTCTTTTGGAAGAAAATTTCTTTTCGTGTAAAGTTTTAATTTGTTACAGAAGACTCAAAACACCGAATTTTTTATTGTCTATGGCTCTTCGTAATTATTAGAATTGAAAACCTAATAGATCAAAATGAGATAGAATTAGGAGTAAAATTAGGTTTTGTTTAAAAATTATCATTAAAAATTATCAGCATCATAATTATTTTATCTTCAATCAATCGGATTCTTTTTTTTCTGAGTAACCCCAAGTATCATTACATGCGTTTGTGGTTGCCACTCTTTTTTGAGATGAGATTCAGGGCAGAATTGATCATAAAAAGTTCACTAAAATAGAAACTTGAAGTTTTATTTTAAGTTTCTATTGAAAATAGCTGTTATCAATTTTTTTCTCATATGAAAACAGCTCTGTTTATAATCTTAAAATTTATATTATATTATTGCTACTATTTAACTCTTTGATGTTCAGCATAAATAAGCAGGATAATATAAAGCAGGAAAAATAGAGCCCAAAGACTTAAATGATAGACTTGTATTTGTCACTAGTTTAAGTTTTTAAGTCATTTTACACTTGTCTTTTTACAGTAGGAGCTTTTGGCCCACAAACTTCGCCATTGGCATATTAAATTCTGTCAGACATATATTCATGAATACTCATTAAGATGTTTAATATCTAATTTAATTAGTACCACTAAGTTAAGGCTGTATATACTGTTGAATCTACCTCACTAGTAAATAATTGGGAATCGAATCACTTTACTCAACTGCTTAGGACCAACTGCAATTTATCGAACACGTGTTTTTCTTGCAATCACATGAGAGAAGTAAAGAAGCTACTAGAACTTTTTGGGGTAAAATACAGTAAAACAGCAATTTATAAAGGAACATTATTAATATCCCATCTAATTGATAACTGGTATTTAAGGGTGATAAAATAAAACATTAAATCATATTAAGTGTTTAATGGGGATTTTCTTCCCAATCAGTTAATTTTGATAACAGCTTCATGCTTTTATCGGACTATCTTCAAATAGAATTTCGAGAATAACCAGTCTTAAAACGATACAGGAAAGACGTGTACTGAAACAATATAGGAATTATCAAGGCGAAAATAGGATGGGAAGTTACATCACGGTTGAAACTGCCAAGAAATAAGTCATATTAGGGCTTAATCTACAGGAAACCTTGATATAAGAAAAAGAACAAAAAGAAGCTGGAATTTTTCCTTCCTTTCTTTTCATTCTTTGTTCCCATTCACGAATTTTCCAAAAAAATTGAGAGTAGGGAAATTTGAAATATGAAGGACAAGCACAAAGAATTAAGATTTTTGTAGCAGGCTCCCCCCATAAAAATAACAAACAAACAATCTGAAATCATTCTTTGATAAATTCTATTACGAAATTAAAAAGAATAATTAAAAGAATCTAGTTATTGCTCCTTAAAAATTTAAATAGTATGAAATTTGGATAATATACAGCGCTAGGCTTTTAACAAATGTTACCAATTGGTCCTAGGTTTTGTATGATAATGAAATAAAACACAACTTTTACAATTAAACTCTACTCGATTTAATGAAAGCACATTTAGATATATAACACAAGACCAGTAAATTTCTATATTAAATTTTAAGAAATTATTTACCCAATCTTGTCTTATCCTGTTTCTTAACTCACATTTTATACATTTTTGATGACAAACAAAAAGCATTCTCCGCTGCAGTTAATTCTTTATACTCCGCAGTAGTATTTGTTAATATTATATAAAACAAGTAAATTCGTAAAACTATTTCTACATTACCAGTATGACTTAATTTTCTATTATTTGTTATCTTTAATCTGTATAAAATACTTTGTGTATGTATGTATTCTGAAATGTCTGAAACAATATACACAAACTTTTGCATGGTTAGTCAGGTTAACCCTGGAAATATTTGAGGCAGGTCCAATTATTCAGAGGTCAAGAGAATAAAGAAAGAGAAAGCTTTTTATAACCTTAATCAGTGTTTGACGACTATAATGTGGCGCCATTTTAAATGCTTTCCTTTTAATTACAGATGAAAACAAGCACATTTTTAATATTAAAGTAGTACATTTAATAGTGCTTAAAATATACTTTAAAATGATATAAAATCTAATGTTTATACCAGGTTTAGTTTTAAGTTCTGTTTAGTTTTTATTTGTATTTCGCGCATTGTATTCTTTTTAATTTTATTCCGCCATTTTTTTTACATTGTGATCTATTCGGCTACCGTGTGAGATAGTATACATTTGAAAGCTAACATTTTTTCTCAAGGGATTAATATTTAATTTTTTTATGAATACCCCGGTTATCTTTAAATTATCTCACCAAAAATGTAGCTATTTTCATGTTAGTGGAGAGCAAGAATTAATCATCAAATTGAGGCATTTTATTTTATAAGTATACAAAAAAAACTCATCGGCACAACAGACCCTAGGGGACCAAGGCCTACGGTGCCAATCTCCGTTAACGAAACCAAGGGCTCTGGGGTGCGAACCATATGTTCCGGTTAGGTGGTCAATCTAACGCGGAACCCCCAGTGTTTAGTTCCCAAGCACGCTTGGTCCTCAGTTCATCTACCCACTGAAGGGATGAAAGGCTGAGTCAACCTTGCCCTGCCCGGGGATCGAACCGCGGACTTGTGTCGTGAGAGCGCGAAGCGCTACCCCAACGTTAACCCAAATACTATTTTATAAGTATATTTTAATAAAATTAAGAAGAGTATTATCGCTGGTACGTACTATAACATAAAACCTAATTTAAATTGTGATATATATATATATATATATATATATATATATATATATATATATATGCTGTTGCGTACATCAATGGTTTTAATATAAGGCGATTTGACGCAACAGGGCACGTCTCAACTTATTACAATTCTCGCTTTAGTTTCAAACGGAAGGGCAGTTTATTGTTTGTCTATTGGCTGTTGTAAATATGAAAATGAATGGGAAGGGCATTATAGTAGTTCGTAATATAGTAGCGACAAATTGCTTCATTTGTTTTAAAAATATTATCGTTTGTCATTAGCTTTATTTTAATTTTTCTTTTGTGATATGGCAACATTTGAAAAGAATGAATAATAAGTTTTCTGATTAGTTTGGAGTATTGGAAGATAACGGTAAGAATATATATATATATAAATTTAATAAGAGAAATCTGATGGTGCTTCTTGTGTTTCTATGAAACTGTCTATATCATGCAGTATTTGAATAAGAAAACAAAATATGCTTAATTTGCTAACCTTAATAACCTTTAATACCTTAAATACTTTAAGCTGAAAGTTAGGCACGAAACAGGAACATATTGCATAAAGATGAAATTTCGGAAAATGTTTATCTGCTTTACAAACCCATATATATAAACAAAGATGAATATTTCGGAAATGTTTGTCTGCTATACAAACCCGCATATAAAAACTCATTGGTACCAAAATTGATACACGGTTATGTTATGCTGTAGACAATGCGTGCCATTTGAGATAATACCACAGCGGTTCGGGGACAACATTGTGCATGTACATATTTATTACTTAGATCATCTATTGGCAATAAAATATACGAATCTTTAACAATCTGCAATATTCGAGGTTTATTTAATATGTTTATTACTACGTTTTGTAAGAGTTCTAAAACTTTATTTGGAGGCCTCAATCACCCACATATAAAGTTGGGTGGTAAGCAGCTAGTAAATTTATAAACTTGCAGTTAAAGAGTCTCTTGCTTTTTGTTGTTAATAGCAGTCGCCACATAGTTTTAAGAAGTTCAGCTAAATGTACTAGTTCGGTGCCTAGGCCTTCTTCCAAATCCTCATGGAAAGCACGGACAATGTTTGACAGTGACGTACGTTAGGTTTAAAGACTGTATGATAAACTGTCAAATCATTTTTCTATTTGAGAAAGTACTTGCACTTGTACGGTAATTGGTTGCGTATAATATGAGAATATTCTTTTGAAATATTTTCCAGTTTCCTTAAAATCTCCTTTTTCCGATAAAATAATATTTTTTTTGTTTAAAATAATAAAACATTTGTTATGTATAAATAATAAACAAGCGTATGTTGAGAACAACGCCTTCGGAAAATCCGTATAAGGCGAGCTTGGTGATGAATGGCATTTGAATATCCACACGAGATATTTAAATTCTGCTTTTTATTTTCTTAAGCCATATGGATGATTTAACACTGAGTGTACCTCGCTTAATATTCTCATCTCATATTCATCTCATATTCTTTTCCGGAAAATATCAAAAAAATTTAGTATCATAAAATATGCATATATTTCTATAAATTCCATTTTCGCATATTCTATGAGTCTAAACAAAACCAAAAATATTTTGCAAAGAAACGACTAAAAACACTATTGCTTTATTTACGTTTTTATGTAATTTTTCGTTTATTATAAAAACGAGCTCTTATTTTTCCAGTTATTCTAAATTTTAAGGTATATACGTTTTGCAATTACTAGGAGTTTTTTTTAATTATTTACCACTACTCACAAGGATTCCTCAACTTTGTTAAAGTAAAGATAAAGCAAATTAAAAACAGATTTTTTTCAAGATAAGCGACAGAAAGCGTCCGATTATTATGCAATTTTAAAGGGCAAAGAACATCTAGAGACTGAAACAGAATGTGTAATGTTTTAGTGTTGTGTTTCTGAGCTTGTATTTACTATAAGAAATAAAATAGAACAAAATGTTTGCATAGTATTAAACACTCATTGCTTTTCGCATTTAACGAAAAGTAGAAGAATTAGGCCCTATTTATATTCTGTAAATTAATTTAATTTTTAAAATGTTTGGTATTATGTAACAGTAAGGTACATTTTAAAAAAATCTGTTAAATTCATTGTTTTTAACTGGGGTATGGATTCCAAAATTATTTTATTTGGCAATACTAAGAAGTATTTTGCCTCTTGGTCTTAAAAAAAATTGAATTGAAATTGTGTTAAAAAACATTAAACACTTAAAAATTAAACATATATTTAGTTATTTCCAGATTCACTGAGCCTGATCTTTTATAATAGGTGTAATTATAAAAACCACTGAGAAAAATTTAAAAGCATGCATACTCAATCTTTGGCATATTTTTTAAAACTGTATTTAAATTAATTTAAAATGTACTTTAAGAGAAATAAGAAATAAAATGATTATGTTTTAGATATATAGCATAGATATTAATATTTTTAAAACCTTTAGAAAAATTTAAATTATTTTCATATTTTCGCCACAATCCATATTCATATTTTATAGGATTATATTTTGATTTATGCGATCTGAAGTGAAGATCACACATAATAAAATTATTTCATTTCTGTACTTTGGTGATACTTTTTTTTAAACATAAAAAATGTTACGGATAATAATCCAATTCTTATGCATTTTCAGGAAGCTATGCTGAGGCAAAATATTGAATTTTTATTAGAATTTTAAAGGGTTTTGAATTTACTTTTTCGAAACTTTTCTCGAAATCGGTGATTTTGGAAATTGTAGAGAATAGGAAAAAACTGATAATGTAACGCCTGAATATTACTTTGTTAGTTTTAACCAACAAAAACTATAGCATAGTTTGTAAAGACAAAATATCAAGCAATTTTCTAAATTTTTATCTATTTTTAATAGATTACTTGTATTTTGTTTTTTTCTCAGACACCTAGCATAAAAAAGGATTTAAAAAACCATGGTAGGATTTTGTAAAAGTCTAACAAACAAAACACATAGACAGACATATATTTTAATCTTACATAATTAAGGCAGTCCTAGTAATAAGTAGTGTCAAATCCTTTTACAGCATTGTTGTTAAAATAATAATAGAAAGTTCTTATCGTCGGAGAGTCATTTATTAAATACTATTATTTGCAGTTCTTCTCCCAGATAATGAGTCACATATAAATTACAAAGAGAGGCACACAAGCATATACAAAGTGCAAAAATGAAGTCTAACCCACTAAACAAATGTTAGAGTCCGAAAAACTAATAATATATTGTTTAATGATAGCGTATCTTTTACAAATTCGCCGACATGATCGTCAAAAGAAGGATTGTTTCTTATGTTCACCTCGTTATGTAATGATATTGCCGGCACTTTTCATAACGATATCATATCATTAAACTTAATTAACTTTCACCGCTTTGCTGAATTTGTCTTTCCTTCTTTACTTTATGTAGTCAGTATAATTAATTTGACTTCTATGGACACATCTACTCCAGAGGTTTGTTGCTTAATATGCGAATATTTTCTGTAAATTCCACTACTAAATAGGTTTTTTATCAATACATGATTTGTATTAATTTTGAAACCCTGTATACACACGTATAGAAATGTATCTTGAATGTGTATCTATATATAAAAAATATTTATATATACATATCTATACTTATGCATACATATCGTGGCTGGTTCATATGTGTGGAAATATTTGAACATATTTTCTTAAAAGACATAACCAAACAAAATTTAATTCAACTAACGAGTTACCCTGGATGCATGCTCTCTGGAATCTCTTCACAGACTACTCGCGTCTTTCAATAATACCCCGATCATGGATAAAAGCGCCATCTACTTAAAATTTCAACATAACACTTTAAAACATAATTAAAATTTACACACTACAATACACACATACACACACATACTTATGTATACATTCATGCATGTACATGCATATATGTAAGTATGTGTGTCTGTGTTTTATATTCGTATCCCCTATATAATAATAGCCTCTCCTCGAATTTATGTAGCGTTTTGACCTGGAATGAATAGAGGTATCCATATTGGATTCTTGATGAATTAGGGTTAACAAAATTCAAATCGAGTGAAGTTTATCTTCTCTTAAACGATTGATCCGTATCTAAAATAAATTGGTATAAATATGCGTAATATCACAACGAAAAATACTGTCGTCTTTAAAGCGTTCAAAATCCACCCCTTCCCCAATTTTCGAGCGTTTAATGCCATTATTTCAAGCCTTATTTTCTCCGGTTAAGAGCAGACAATTAAAGTTATCAATTTATCATATAACAAATAATTAAAAATAACAATTTTTCTAGCATTTTGACGTTATTAATTGACATTAACCATCTCGTTTAATCATTTCTTATTTTAAATTATATAAACATCACCTGCATTATATCCATACGTTTTATCACTGAACTTAGATATTGCTTCAGTACTTTTCTTTTATATTTGGATTAAATAATACATTAGGTACACATGTGATAATTTTAAATTGAATCATCGATTATTTTTTGTTGCAATGATAATTTTATCACCTTGTATTAACAACAAATTCTTTTCATAGACGTCTAGGAGTCTATTTCACGGACTAATAAATATCTGGCGTTTAAGTTATATATCTTTGAAAGTTAAGAAGTTTGTTCGTTTGTGGGTTTGTTTACCTAACCACACGGTTTGCAATCGATTCGCTAAATTTTGGACATCATTCATATATACCTCCGAATAATCACTGTCAATATTAAAACCTCTGCTGTCCATCCTATCACGTAATATGACAAGATAAATTTAAGTAGGCAACTAATATACAATCAGTAAAGATAAACAAATTACTGAGCGTGTACCAGATAATTTTCAGCGAAAAAACAAAATATATTTTTAATTGCCTCATAAAGTGCTTTACAATTCTGGAAAATTTAAAATTTTACTGATTTCGTCATATGACAGGCTATATAGGCTAGTATACGGGCTAGTATAGTATATGGAAACAATAATTACTGAAATTTGATATTGAGCTCTTTGAGCACGTCGTTCCTTTTGTACTAAAGCAAACATGGGACTCTAGAACAATCTCTATAATTGTGTTGTGACTTGAGCTAACTTATTTTTTGAACTTGAAGTCATACTAGCATGCCACAAGAAATATCCAAGAATTTACATTAAAATGCATGTTTTTATTTGATTAATACACCAACAACATAGCTCTAGGTATGCATACATTTACTTTTGATTTATGTACATTTGAATGAATGGTATACCAATAAAAGTAAATATATTATTTAAATTTAGATTACACATTAAGATTACATCTATTAGATAAAATCCTGTGCTTATTAGTAATTACTTGGAGCTATATAAACAACAACTTACATGAATATTTGCATACATACACGAAAAATTAAAATATTGCAATTAATTGATGAAATTTTAAAGATGCTTTTGTTAAAAATTTGCGTTTCATAATTGACTTTATATTACAAAGAATAGCTGCCCAAAGTTCAACGTCAAGATTTTTTAAAGACGATTGCTTATCATTTTTAATCACTCATTACTTTTTTTTAAATGTTTGTTGTTATGAATTATGTCGTGGAAAAAGGGAAAAAAATCTCAGAAACCTTGGGAGAAATTACTAACTTTTTTTTTAATTTTAAAGTGAAAAGGTGCCATGGTCAGCCAACACTCCTTCTTAGCATGCTAGAATAGCACGGCAGAAATTTCAGAGAAATGCAGCAAATAATTGTTGAACTAAAATCATTCATAATTATAAGTGACAGCATTATACCGAAGTATAACGGAAATTCTGTAGTACACCATTTTTTAAAAATCTGGTAAAAGAAATATTTTTACAAAATTTTCATAATTAAAATAATAAATAAATAGAGGTTTATAAATTAATCCTTTCGAAGGCCTTGGGAAGATTACTTCCCACTTACGTAATCTTACAAAATACACCTGTGGGAAGCGCAAAACCCATTATAATGTATTGGGCTTGTTATTGAAACGACGGGAAGACTGATTCCAGCTTCAGTTTTGTGCTGTCGTCTATTGTTTAATATAAGGACTTCTGTTTTGAAAGTTTGAAAACGTTCTATGAGAAATAAGTGACCCACGAAAGGGTTAAAACTCTTTTGTTACTAATAGCATTTAAGATAAAGAAAATTGCATATGTGCATTCTTATACAGATGGTAACAAAATTCATTACATTTTTAAAAACAGTTCATCCTTAATGTATTGCTCTAGAATGATTCGTTTTCTCTCATTGATCATTTGGTTCATTTGATTCCGAATTTAACTCTATATGCTCCATTGCCATTTTTCCGTATTCATCGTTCCCGGATTCTTCAGTTTTCTGTCTGTCGTCGAAAAAGGTTTAGTCCAATTACTTTGTTTTTCCGGAAGTATCGTTTTGTGTTGTAAGAACTATAGAAATAACTTTTTTACCTTTTCTTTTATTTTATAAGAAAGTTTCAAAGTCATGTCGGACCGTAAAAAGATTTACGGCTTATCAGGGGAATTGTCTAGATCACCAGATGGCTTTCTTTTAAATGGTGTTGACGACTTTGGTGAAAACTTCGAATATTTCAATGGAATCCTAGAAAAAAATAATAATCATAACAGAAAAGCTTATACATACACAATTCATCATTCTCTCACTCTCACTGCTTTACTGATACGTAAAAAAAGAAGCTATCTTTGTTGTATATTAAAACTATATCACCTTTGAGAATAATTTTTTTGTACAGGATAACTGTCTAGTACGTATTAATAATTTTATGTGCCTTAGATAATCTGTTTAGATTTAAAATCCCTAGTTGATGAGGTAAAAGTGATAGAACGGTTTATCTTTGCAGTCAAACAATCACTTGTACAAAATGGGCGTTAATTACAAAATGTTTTTAAAAAATGCCAAGTATCATTCTAAATATAAATTACATTTTATAAAATGCTAAGTGCTTTCAACTGGAGTTATAAATAATTTATTCATGGTTCCACATTTTACTGAATTTCTACATTCATTTACTCCACCATCGCTTTCTATTTCCCACCCTTTGAAAAATGATGGATCGAATATCTACTATAATGAAAAGTACATTTTCTTTAAACAAAAACTAGATATCAAGGTATAGAGTACATAGTATAGTCTTCTACCGGTGCCTTCTCCGCAATCGTTGCTATTAGACATATACACCCGATTTAAAAAAAAGTGTTTCAAATAAGAAAAGCCTTCCTTTTATGTATTTTAAAACTTAAAACTTTCCATTTTGCATAAATTACGAAATTAAAATTTTTAAATTTTTGTGTTCGCTATCATTATATTTAGTAAAAATGGAAATTTGTCTTAAAAACTGCAACACAAAAAGGATATAAATTATGATAAAAATGGACCGAGGTATTTAGATTCAAAATTTCACCATTTCTCATCCTTCGTTCTGGGATTGTTTAGTAGAATAGTTACTATAATTCAAATCTAAAATCAGGTTCTAAATTACCTTCTACTGTGAAAGGGAGGAGGGTCTTTTGATTATATAAGGAAGGAGGGAGTATTCATATTTTAGTATATATGCCCCGTATTTTTTCGTAAACTAAGCTTTTAGCCCTATATCCCCTCTTTGCTATAAAAGGACATTGTAATCTGATTTCAATCTCAAATTAATTAATTAACTAATCTCTATAAAAAAAAATCTCCAAATTTTCGCAAATTTTGAACTTAAAATTTCTAGGTTAATTTTTGTAACAGAGAGTGAAATTTTGGGTGTAACTTTTATTATGTGGAGTTTCAATTTTTATTAAATATAATGATAAAGAACGGGGAAACAAGAAAAATTTAGGTTTTGTAGCTTTTACAAATAATGCTTGAAAATGTCAAAAAGGAAGGACTATCTTAATTAAAACATTTTTGTGATTTGAAGTATGTCTGTGACCAAACATTGCGGAGAAAAAAGGCTGGTAAAGGATTTTACTATACACTCTGTACAAGTGACAAAAATACTAATTTAAGAAGTATTAACGATTCTTAAAGATACTGCTAAAAAAATTAATTTCTCAAAATAATAAAAATAATTAACTCATCGTTAGACTCATCAATAGTTCTGGACTCTTTAATCAGTTATCTAACACTGATGATTGAAGACCTTGAATCACAAGTGACAACGTTAAACAAATCGGCGTATTTCACAAAAGGAATTGCAGTTTATGTTATGATGGGTGCTAAGAAAGGAGTTAGCAAAACAAGTAAAAGTTAATACCTTTCGCAGCATGAGAATTGGGTCACACAATTTTCTGGGCTTACAAGGTCAAGTCTAATTTAAATAGTCCTCTCGGTCAGTGTCTTTCTGTAAGTTTGGCAACGCCGCCACATCAATTATCACTTAAAAGAGCTGCGAGGAAGCGATATGTGCCTGAAATCGGAGATTAATTGTCGAGTGACGATTGCGACATATTATTTTCGATGACTGAAATACATACCTGATAACAGCATTAACTAGTACAAGATCGATTCTCTCGATCGTTTATAACGATGGGTTTTTTTCTTCATAAAACTGGTGTACAAATGCAAATGACTGATACATGTATTTAAAGGACTTTATGAGTCATATTAAAGTAATTGATGTCAGTTGAAAAAGAACTTCGATAGTTTTATTACTCACTTTGAAGTTCTATAAAAGGAAGTTAATCGTGATGACTAAATTAATATAACATTGAATCAAACAGAATTTTTTTTCTATAAAGCATAAAATTACAGTAGCATGCTATATATTCAGATATATTTTGTTCAAAATACATCTGAATTTAGAGCTGATTATGGTAATATTGGTCTAATATCTGAATATTTGTTGAAATAATAATTCCAATAATGATCACAGAGGATAATTTGCAGTTTGTGCAAAAGATTTAGTGTTATTTTTTTTTATCTCACGTTCAACCGGCAGGTGTTCCTACGAACTTGAAACATAAAAACTCGTTCTGAGAATTTTTTGCTAAATTTGATATCTCAGCCTCTAAATGCTGCCAGTATTATTTATATGAGAAATTTCTGTTACTAAGGAAGAGGGAACAACAGAAATCAAAACTTTTTGAAATCAAATTCCAGTAATAAAAACTGCTCGGGTTTATGAGTTAAACAATGGTTATACATTTTTTCAGTATGTAACAATTTATGGACATGAAATAAGGAAAATTTAATAAACGAATTAATAATTTAATACAAGGAAATAATTTAATAATTAATTTAATAATTTGATGATTTAATATAATTAAAATTTAGTATGTCTGAAATATTTTAGTACATTGGAATAAGAAAAATTCTACTAAAAATTTTCTTTTCAGTTAAGTTTTTTTAATATAGCAAAAAAAGTAAATTTTTAACATTGGCAGAAGCTGTTTAATACATTTAAGAATCAGATTATTATGTTTTTAATTGAACGCAGTTGAGTATTATCATCAGAAAGATTTTAATTTTTACATCAGTCTATCAGTATATCAGTATAGTTTCTCATCAGTCGATTGTGAATGAGTTTAATTCTCATTAATTTTTAATAATACAAATTTTATACTTTTAAAACCTAAAATCTTTCTTATATGAAACATGTATTTGCAATTCATTCATAAATTTCCACCCTTTTATGAACTACTAGTTATCTTAGGCACCCGTCGATGGCCCGATTTCTAAATCTCTACAAATATTCACCAGATGCCGAAAAGGGAGTAAAATGGAAGTTATATTTACAAAAATATATATAATTTTGTATCTATGTACATTTTAAAATTAATCTTTTTGGTATTCTGTATACAATATTATTAGTTTTTTGTTCGAAGCATGCATTCACATTTATTTTAGATTAGAGAGTTTAACTATATTTTAGATGTATAAAAACAAATAATCCCGTATATTTGAAAGAAAATATCATTTTGAAAGCGAATGCTGGTTTTATTACGTTACAAACAGAGATTTTTAAAATGCGTCAAACTGCATTAGTCATGGGAATGGAGGTATGACGTATAAGCAGGTGTTTAGTAAGACGTCATTTAGCGAATATCAAGAAAATAAAAAAGTAATTTGTTAAATCACAGATCAGTATACAAATATGTACATGTTAAAGATAAAGTGTAATTATATGCAGTATCAAAGGTGCAATAATAAAATATGTATTGCTGTCCGCAATAAGGAATTTGACTAATTCTGTTCTCGAAAGAAAAGTGAAAAATTAATGTCCAGGAAGTTATGCCGTAACAAGACTGGATATCGGATAGTGTATTGTTTTAAAAGAAGTCTCATAAAATATTTGTATGTTTTACTTTGGACCGTGGACATCTCAATAGTTAACTATCCACTGGAGGATGGAAGAGCATGTGGTCCGATACGCTTTAATGCCATTGAAGACTAATGATACTTTGAGACAGACTTAATCCGTTACAAGACAGGGGCAGATATCCGTGAGTTTACTATATTGAAAGAAGCCTAACGAATTCAATGTCTGGACTTAATTCTTCGGGCCGTGGAATTCCAACAATTAATGTATCTATTAGAGGGAAGGGTTAATGGCTTGAAATGCGTTAATGTCATTGAAGACTAAAGACGTGTTCACACAGACTTAATGACCTTGCAAGATTGTGACGGATATAAGAGTTTTTACTATATTGAAAGAAGACTCAAGAATTTAATGCCGGGATCTACTTCTTCGGGCCGTGGACATCCCAATAGTTAATGTATCCACTGGAGGCAGAAGGGTCTGTGGTTCAAAATGACTTAATGCCATTAGAGACTAAAGGCACTTTCAAACAGACTCTTACAATACAGTAAGTTTACTTTGGCCAAATAGCTCACATAAAATATGATGGATAAACCAAGAATGTTTCTATATATTTTCAATATGTTGCTCTGTTTTTAAATAGAGACTAGATGTTAGGTTATTGACGAAAATGTGAGGTTATTTTAAAATTTTCAGCAATTATTTTTAGAAAATAATTCCTAATTGAAAGTAAGCTTATTGTCATTCCCCTTCTTTGCATGAGTTTACAATCATGTCTTCTGAATTATTAAAAAGAAGTTATGCGACGGTAAAATGCTTTTATATACACATACCATGGTGTAATAATAACTAGTATTACTTATATTTTTACTTACATTTGGTAGTTTGGAATTTATAGAAAATAATTTATTGAATATGAATGATTAGAAGAAATGAAAAATAAATAAATGCTAGCATGAATATATAAGATATAAAAGAAATAATTTCTTTAACTTTATACTTATTTTTATGTGCGCATAGCCCAAGGCCTAAAATTTTGAAATTACCTTTTGTAAGTTTTGCTAAATTTAATATAAAATATCTTCATCTACTTCAGTTTTGAAGTATGTATTATAATCTTAAGTTCGTTCATGAAGTTTAGATAATTGATTTTTAATTAAAAAATCAATTAATTTTTAATTTGATGTTTTTTATAAATTATAAAAAGTATTTGTCCTCATTTAAGTAATTTGTAATATTATTATACCATGATATGTCTACAATAGAGCCTTCTAATGTCGCTTATTTCTTTTTCCAAAAATAATTGAAAATTGAAAATTGAATCGAAATATTTTATTTATTCATCATATATAACTTTTCCTAATAGTAAAAACATACCTATATGATATCTAGAAAAATATTTTACTACGAAAAAAGAAACATTACAAAGAAGGGTATGTTTTTCAATTTGTGTTGATTGCTTACAAATTGATTAGAGAAGCAATATGTATAAACGAAATCCCTGACAATCTCGAGTTACTCAGACGTAATTAACCAAATTTAATAAGATTGATTAACCAATGGTTAATCTTGAGATAACTCAGTGTCAAACAATTCAAGTGAATTTTGTATTTTATTTCTAATTCAAAAAGTAACATCGTTTCACTCAGTAAAATAATTGAAGCAAACAAACGAATTGTACAGCCATTTCTAAAAAAAATTCTTTTCACATAGTCTGAAGTTTAATCCTTTTTTTCTAAAATAAATTATCCTTTTTCGTGTCGGTAATCAGAAAAAAAGCGAAAGCTAGTAGCAGAATCTAGTAATTTCCTGTAATAGCAATATGAAATTTTCCTAATTTATTTTAAAATGAATGATAAATACATGAGTGGAGTTCACACTGTCTGCAGTGTAATCCCTTCTTTCTAAAATAAGTGTTCCCTTTTTGTGTCGGAAATCAGAAAAAAGTAAAAGCTAGTAGCAGAATCTGGTAATTTCATGTAGCAGCAATTTCAAATTTTCCTACTTTCCTTTAAAATTAATGGTAAATACTTGAGTAGAGTTCACATAGTTTGCAGTCTTATCCTTTCTTTCTAAAATAAGTGTTCCCATTTTGTATCGGAAATCAGAAAAAAAGCAAAAGCTAGTTGCAGAATCTGGTAATTTCCTATAGCAGCAATTTCGAATTTTTCTAATTTCCTTTAAAATTAATGATAAATACATGAGTGGAGTTCACATAATCTGCAGTGTAATCCTTTCTTTCTAAAATAAGTGTTCCCTTTTTGTGTCGGAAATCCGAAAAAAAAGCAAAAGCTAGTAGCAGAATCTGGTAATTTCCTGTAGTAGCAATTTCAAATTTTCCTAATTTCCTTTAAAATTAATGACAAATACATGAGTAGAGTTTACATTTTGAAACATTAAAACCACTATTTCTTGTCAATGTTATTTATTTTATCGCTTGATTTCCAGACGGAGATTCCTTACATCTTAATTATTACTCCTTAATTTAATATTAGATTTTTAGACGTTTATACGTAGCAACGGATTTATTATTCTACATATTATTTTGTAATATTTCCTTGAGCTGTTCCATTTTAATATGTCGGTGAACACAACTTGTACTGATTTTTTATTAGGACTATTCATTTCCGTCCTTACAAAAAGTTTGAATTGAAACTCCAATTAATATGTTCGCTGGATTAATAACGCATGTATAACGTCTCGCTAAACGCGATCTAGTTTATGAATCTACGGCTATGGTAAAAAAAAATATGTATTTATTATCACCATTTCGATCTTACTGCAGAAACACGATCCAAGCCAATTTAACACGTTTCGTATGTGTCACCGCTCTGATCTATTTAAATGAGCGATTTTCTCCCACTCAAAGCTGTTACTATATTCTTCTACCTAATGACTATCATATATCAATTAATGCTGCTGACAAGACTCGCGTGCCACTCTGTATCTGTCGTATTTTATTGACACGTGCCCTCAAACCTGTCTTCCAGCTAAGATTCATAGTGTCGATGTCTCAATAGATAGCTAACATTTCTCTCTAAAGGTTACAGTTCTTTTTTAAACATTATTTTTTTTAGTTATTTCTTATTTTTTACTTGACGTTGCCGTTATGAAAAAATAATAATTTAGAATATGCTTCAGTATCATTTGTAATACATAAAATTTTGAAAGTAAGTGTAAAAAAATAGGGATAACATTGTTAACTTTTAATATAAATCCGGATAATATTTAAAGCACAATATTTTAAACAAATCTTTAAAACGATATCACTTTTTGTGTTTTAAGAAAAAAATTATCGATTAGAATAAGTAAAATAGCCATTGACTTTTTTCATATAATAAAAAATATAACTAGCAATATATATATATATATATATATATATATATATATATATATATATATATATATATACATATATATATATATATATATATATATATATATATATATATATATATATATATATATATATTGTTATATATATAACGATTTATATAACAATATGACTAACAATATATAAAAATAATATATTTGTAGCATGTGAAACAGAGATATAAACGTCATATGTATGACATCCTAAAAGCCTTTAACAAAGTTATGCAGCCATATTAATCTAATAATCTAATAAGCAATATTAATCTAATATTTTTAGAAATCGTTTGTTTGGATTGTTGTGCATTTTCCATTCCTGTTAAAATGTTTCCAGACATTGTCATGATGGATGTTTTCAAAAAAATTTCCAGAGAGGGGCGAAACTTAAGAAATTATACGGGCTAACGATTAAAAAGCATTTGGAAAGAATTTATCTTGTGTTTGTTTGTTGCTTAATTTGAAAATGAAAAGAAGAAAGTTATGTCAACAACTGCCTTTTCATATTTGAATGTGCAGCGTCTAATTTTTTAAACCAATCTAACATCAGACAATTATTTTATAGATTATTTTATAGAGAAATTACCTCATCTATCATAATCAAAATTAAAAGTATTTTCTGTTGGCATCCATAAAAAGGATTAATTCTAAGTTTGTATCAGGATTATTTCAATGAGAAAGGTTTGGATATCATTCAGCCATACTAACCAAATTCTTGTCTAAGAAAAATGTCCCCATATTTTATTTGTCTACACGCCAACGGGCTGGAAATGTTACGATGCTTTATGAGCGCTAAAGATTTTTTTTCTCAGATAATTTAGTTGAGAGTGTTAAGGTCTTTTTTGTTTATTTATTTATTTATTTCTGTCACATGAGTGTTAATAAGATTGGAACCTTTTAAAATCGATTCTGATCATTTACAAAACTTGATGCCAGTAGCAGCATTCAAATCAACAAGTTCCGATACTAAAAGACAATGTCTGAACTGTTCGGTGGCTTGACTAAAGAACTGGGTTTCCCCGCCAACTTGGCGATAATGGTTTAAGTATGGTCGCCTAACATTTTCTCTTGATCTCACCGTGTCCAAACAATCTGTATTTATATTACAACTTTTATGATATTTGCATCCAATTCTCATTGTGTAACTCTTTTCTTATATATTAAAAGTGCGCGATGCTTAAAAAAATGAGATATAACAAACCATTAATGGTTCGCTATGGCTGATTTTTAATAATTTAGAGCTGTTACTTTTGTAAACTTTTATTAATTGTCCACAAATATAAATGCCCGGTTTTCAAGTCGTTTTCTTTAATTAAGTAAGAGTATATAATTGCATTACGATGGCGCACTACGCATTAATTAAAGTCGCCAGAAAAAGCAAGAAATACAATGTTTGGATGGATTACCCTTTTTTTTTAGTAAATAACGCCAATATTTTAGCCAAATTTGCCAAGGATAACCCAATTCTTAAGTAGTCCCCTGTCATCGTCTGACCATTTAGGGGATGTTTTGATGAGAAAGTTGATCAAAGATATCAAATGAAGGGAAAGACGGTATCAAGGTCACTGGAATTCCAGTATGATGATTCCAGTATCAATCTATTATTGGTCACTTCCTCTTAACATGTGATTTATAAAAGAAATGGCTAATCGAGAGTTTTAAGAAGAGGAAAATAACGCCTTTTATACTTTGATTGGAAGCTTTTTTCGTATTGTAACATTTATTTTTCAATCCTTTACAATTATATTTATTTGCCTTTTCATTATAACTTTCTAAATTATAATGAAAACAGATTACGGTGATTTTGGGATGGAAGGAAAGGTGGAGGCCAACTACGGATTCAGAATAAAAATATGAGATTTGGCTATTAATGTTAAAAAGTTGAAAAAAAATATTTTCCATTGGTCCATTTTATTACAGTAATATGCTTGTTTGATTACTTATCACTTTAACAAAAATTCAAGCTAGCACATTAAAAGTATAAAATCCGATTTTAATATTTTAGTAAATTATTTTTGATGTGAAGACCTTAGTACCAAAACCTTGAATGATATTTTTCTCGATTCCAGGTGGAAGGGTTATAGAGATCTCTATGCCTTTCTGAAAGTAGAAAAAAGTAGTTAGTGGCACTTCAAACCAAAAGCGTACCATTCCTGAAAGTCCACTGGTGTGATATTTCTAAAATAGTCTTTTCTATTATCCATTCTGTTGCAAAATATACATCTGCAAGTACTACGTACTTAGGTTCAACTCTAGAACATTTTATGGTACTTAACTCTTGTCCTTCCTCTGTTAAAATCAAGAAAATCCCCTAAATAATAATAAACTATGTTATCTGTCCGTCTGTTCTCGAATTTATGAAGCGGTTGGACCTGGAATGGATAGAGCCATCCATTCAAATTGAGTCAAGTTTATCTTCTCCTAAACTATCTATCCAATTCTAAAATAAATTGATATAAATATGCTTCTTATCACAACGACAAATACTGCCGTCTTTAAAACGTTCAAAATCCCTTTCCCCCCCCTTTCCGAGCGTTTAATGCTATTATTTCAAGCCCTATTTTCCCAGGTTAATTAAATTTATTAATTTATCACATAATAAAAATGTAAAAATAACATTTTTTCTAGCATTATTACGTCATTCCTTTAACCATCGTATTTAATCATTTCTTATTTTAAATTATTTAAATATCACCTGTATTATTTCCATACGTTTTATCACTGAACTTTGATATTAAGTAAATAATTTTCTTTTATATTTGGCTTAAATATTCGATTAGGTACATATGTGGTAATTTTAAATTTAATCATAGATTTTTTTTTCAATGAAAATTTTATCACTGTATTTACAACAATTTCTTTTCATAAAAGTCTAGGAGTATTTTCACAGACTAACAAATATCTAGCGCTTAAGTAATATATCTTTGAAATTTAAGAAGTTTGTTCGTTTGTGTGTTTGTTTTTAATACATAACCCCACGGTTTGCAATCGATTCGCTAAATTTTAGACATCATTCATATCTACCGCCAAATAATCATTGCCAATATTAAAACCTCTGCTGTTCATCCTATCACATAAAATGAGAAGATAAATTAAAGTTGGCAACTAACGAACGGTCAGTAAAGTATTTTAATGCTAATTTTATATGTTATCATGCTTAAAACTCGAGATAATTCTAAACTTTTAAGATAAATTCGAGGAAAATAAATTCACAGACAAATAACCATGTATCGTATTACTTATTTAGGTATATCAAGAAAACATCTGTTTAATTTTCCATTAATACAAATATTTACACAAATAAATATTTTCTATTATGCAAATATTCTATAAATACATTTTTTTTACCTGCTTCATAGGAAAAAATTCTGGAAAATTAAAAATTTTACTGACCCCGTCATATGCTAGTATTGTAATTATACTAGCTTAATTTTTCTAATTAACTTTGCCCCTAGTCTACTGCGATTCTGTATATATTTAGCTAAATCAAAGTATTATCTTTTCCGTTCTTCTTGAGTAACTCTCTAAATTCTAGTTAAAATAAGAAATAAATGTTTTTATTGCACATCATATTTAAAAAAAAAAATTGCTTTTTCATTATATATACATATGCTTATATAAAGCTTTTAAAGAATTTTAAATATTGTTTTGTTAGTAGTGTAACTTAAAAATTTCTTTCCATAGATTATTTAACTATAATATATAATACTAGCTATAATAAATTAGAGATTTGGTGAAAATTTGGCAAAACTCGGAGAAAAAAATTCTCTTAAGAAAAAGTTATTGTATCTAAAAAATAAACCATTTAAACATTTTTAAAAAAGTGATTAATAGATCAGTTTCACTTAGAAGTGTACACCTCAACTTATGACGATTCATCCTTTAATTTCAAACGAAAGGGCAGTTTGTTGGTTGCCTATTGGCTATCGTAAACATGAAGATGAATGGGAAGGGCATGAAAGCAGTTCATGACGTTGCACTAAATCGCTCTATATTAAAACAATAATTAAAGGCTAGGGCCGGTCTCATCAAAGTCGTTTAACGGCTAACTGCGATTAACTCATGGTCCAACAAATGGTGGGACACAATTCTCCGTTTAAACAGAGATTAATTGCGGTTAGCAGTTAAATGACTTTGGTGAGACCGGCTCTTAAAGTGCTGTATGTGCAGTTAGCATCAGTTTTCCTGTTCTTTTGACACCTAATTGATAATATTGAAGAAGAAAACGTAGCTATATCTCCTAAAAGAAGGGTTGAAATTTCAAAATTAAATCAATATTTTAATTTAATCGGGCCAGAATAAATAATGGACAAATGATGCGTTTAATCTTTCAAGCATAACAGAATATTCTTGCTTCCATTTTAACTGTTAGAATCATCGCTTGAAAATTTATCACGTAAACAATAATTTAATTTATATCTAAAAGCATATTCCTTTTCTGGATGGTTCTAGAAACATAAAACGTTTGGATACAAAATATATATGCGAATAATAAAAAAACCAGTAACATTAATAAATGGGACTTTTAGGATTTGCATCAAAACAAAGCTTATAATTCTCACAAAGCTTGGCATCCGAACGTTTCTCGAAACACGATCGCTCGATTATCAACCTACGATGGAACGTGAGTGAATTAAACATGAACCCTGAGCCGTTAATTATGCGATTACCGTGAAGTAATTATGCCAAAATGAAAACGATTATCAGCCAGTTAAGGGGGAGGGAGGAAGCTGGGATGCAATCTTTGTAAGATGGTGAGAAATTTAAGTTATGAGAGGGGATATCAGTTGTTATATCGTAGTCATTTTGCTTATAATAACAAAATTTCAAACTTTAGAAATAGAAGTGAGTGTACGTGGTTCTTGGATATGATAAGGGAATGTTGAAAGACAAAATATGAATTTTTCGACTGTATAAAAACAAGAGTTTTGTCACTTAGAATGCCTTGTATACATCTCCGTAAGAATTTCATTTACATCGTGAATGTTTTGGAAACCATTATTTGATATTAAGCTTTCAAATTATGACAAAATTATTACAAACTAAATTATTCGATATTATACTGAAGAGTCAGGACTCCATGTAGAGGAAGGAAGCTGTATGTAGGATGATTGATGAAGAGTCGGAGGTTTTATTTTAAAAGTCACCTCAGGTGGAAAAAAATCAGACGCTGACTTATGGAGAGACATTCTTTTATTTTAGTATTTGATCAAATATTTTTTTTCACTTAATAATCGACAAATCACATCGTCCACTTCTGCCTTGATCTAATAGTGGGTAATTGAGATTCATTCAACTGCTTTGTTTAAAAGTATTATGGAGATTAAATTGTTGCTGTATATAAAAAATATGATGGAGATTAATTTGTTGCGTTATATAAAATATATTGGAGATTAATTCGTTGCTTTAAGTAAAAATAACGCCAGGAACGTCGCAGTAAAACAGGACAAGGATAGAGTGCTTAGACTAGCCAAAGATCGAGGTGGCTCCAACGGAAACATTTTTCCGACCAAAAAAAAAAAAACGCGTTGGCAAGGGTCTTAAAACTTTATCTCTGTGTCTCTCCTCTCAAAAATTATCAGAACTTCTAGGCTGCGCTCACGCCAAAAGCGACGAAACACAGCTAGCAAGAGGGTTGCCAGACGCCGAGATAACACCGCGCTCTCAAGGAGAGCGACGGGTTCTCGCGGATATGACAAATGAACCGTCGAGACAAGGAGCGCAGGGAACAAAAACCTAAACACAGTGAGGCGCAACTCCGGTGGTGAAAATTCGCCAAAAAACGATGCGGAGCGGAGCTTGGCAACAAAACACAACGCTGCACCTTTCAAAGACGCGGCTGATTACTCAAAACGAAACTTATGACTTCAGAAATCGTCAACAAATGAGCCGATGGGGGCAAATTCTGGTCGAAAGGGTTAAGGGCTGCTTATGCAGGTGGTCAGAATTAGATGCTCGGTCCGAAACTTAATCCCAGATCGGGGGAAGATCTGTTTGAAAAGACAGGCAGCAATCGTGAGAAAAACTAAAGCTTCACCTGCAAGGGACAATATGCAAAAAAAAGGCGAAAAATGTAGGTTAAAATATATATACCCCACAAGGGAAATATGTAATGAATGGACATGAAAAATCTTCATTACAGATATATATTTAAAATTTCGCTTCAATTCTTTTACCTATCGACTAAGATTGGTCTATTATGACTATGTGTTTTGCAACGCAATGTTCTACAACATGGGCTAGTTCACAGGTCTTAAACGCCTGCTTGCGAGATATATGGCTACCCAGTATCATTACGGATTTCTAGTAGATTCATATCTTAAATCAGTACTTAAGCCGCTAGGATTATGTTTATATGACTCTTCTGTGTAACTGTCTATGTATGTAAAACAAAATATGCACCTCATATACCTAAATTTCTTTTATTAAGATAAGTTTTTAATATGTTATAAGAAGTGACAAAATAGATCCACAAAGTTAGTCCTTCACTCTCCTTGAATTCTTAATCAATTCATTAGTAAAATCTGATAATTATAAATTCTCATGTAGCTCAGCATTTTCTTGTTAACAATTCCTAAAACGTCAAAACTTTCTTGGTTAATTGATTTTACACGTTTTTTATAACGTATTTTGAAACTTTTTATTATTTCAATTCTGATCAACTCCTTTACATTTCGCCGAACGCTGGCTGATTGGTTAGGGCGCTGATCATCGGTACCAGAGTTCGTGGGTTCGAATCCCACTATGGCATGGATGTTCGTAGCCGTTCGGAATCGGCATTAAGCTGTAGGTCCCGGTCTCATTAGCCCTCGTGTGCAAAACAGTAGACCGTAGCGCTCCAAACCAAACCTTTACATTTCTTAAATATAGATATAAATTTAATTTTAAATGGAAGAAGCTATTTAAACCTAGCTAGTGATTTTTAAAAACTTTATTTACCATATTTTAGTATTTTTTATTCCATCGGCAGATAAATTTAGCCGCCTGCTTTCATGCACTTACTGCGTAGCTACTTGTACCGACCCTTTCTACAGAACTTCATTCGTTTTGACAACTGAGTATAAAATTTGACACTGATCTACAAGTTTAGTGTGAGTTTCGATTAACCCTTTCGGGGACATTTATTTTTCACACAACGTTTTCAAACTTTCAAAATAGAAGTGTTAATTATATTCAATTGATAAAACAATAGAAGACTGAGAAAAACTGAAGCGGAAATCAGTCTTCCTGTCTTTATAATACCAAGGCCAGTATATTACAATGAGTTTTGCACTTCCCACAGGTGTATTTTGTAAGATCATGTAGGTTAGAAGTAATCTTCCCACCGCCTTCGAAAGGGTTAACCACTAGATCTTGGTTTCATTGGCTTCCGATCTCCAGTGTGTTTTTATGTAAAATTTGAGTACTTTTTTTCAAGAGAAAAATATTCGCTCCAATTTATAATCGATACATAATGGATAAAGTTGTTCCTTTAAGAGACTTCAATATACCATATATATAGCATAGATATCTGATCCTTTTCGAGAATTATTCATTCCAGTTTACGATAGACATACGATACATATAACTGTTCCTCTAAGAGACTAGTATCTTAAGTCTCTAAAACTCAAAAGTGTGTTTTTATGTGACATCTGGGTGCTTTTTTTCAAGAGAAAAATGTTCCTTCGATTTTACGATAGCTATGCGATAGATATAACTGTCTATTTAAGAGACTAGTATTTTAATTCTTTAAAATTCAAAAGTGTGTTTTTTGTGACATCTGAGTATTTTTTCAATAGAAAAATATTCGTTCTAGTCTACGTTATTTGTAGGATAGATATATCTGATCCTTTTAAAGACTAGTATTTTAAGTCTCTAAAACTCAAAAGTGTGTTTTTATGTGACATCTGAGTACTTTTTCCAAGAGAAAAATGTTCGTTCCAGTTTATGATAGCTATACGATAGATATAACTGTCTTTTTAAGAGACTAGTATTTTAATTCTTTAAAATTCAAAAGTGTATTTTTATGTTTCCTTTCTTTGAGCATTTTTTTTTCAAGAGAAAAATAGTGTCTCATCTTTAGGATAGATATGTGATAGATATATCTTCTTCTCTATAAAACTTGTATTTTTATTCATTAAAACCCCAAAAAGTGTGTTTTGTAAGACCTTCTTTGAGTACATTTTGCAAGAGAAAAATATTCATTCCAAGTTACGTTAGATATACAATAGCCATAGCTTCTTCTATAATAGACAACTGTTTTAATTCTTTTTTGGTTTTGGTTTGGAGCACTACGGTCTACTGTTTTGCACACGAAGGCTAATGAGACCGGGACCTACTACTTAAAGCCGATTCCGAACGGCTACGAACATCCATGCCATAGTGGGATTCGAACCCACGAACTCCGGTACCGACGATCAGCGCCCTAACCAATCGGCCAGCGTTCGGCTTTTAATTCTTTAAAACTCAAAATATGCATTTTTATGTGATTGTTCTTTGAGTACTTTTTTAAGAGAGAAATATTCGCTGGAGTTTAGACAGATACAGCTGCTTCCCTAAGATACCATTATTTTATTTTTTAAAACTCAAAATTAGTGTTTTTATGGGACATCTCTTTGAGTACTTTTTTCAAGAGAAAAATATTCGCTCCAATGTAGGATATAAACTTTTTAAAACACATAAAAAGGAAAGCTGGTAAGCAATTGTTTTAAGAGATAATTAGTAAATTTTTTAAGAGATAAATATTAGCTGCAGTTTATACAAATATACGTCAGATACAACTGCTCCTCTAAGATACTATTGTTTTATTCTTTAAAACTCAAAAATAGTATTTTTATGGGACATATCTTTGAGTAATTTTTTCAAGAGAAAAATATTAGCTCCAATTTAGGATATAAACTTCTTAAAACACATAAAAATGAAAGCTGGCAAGCAATTGTTTTAAGAGATAATTTAAGAGATAATTAGTTAATTTTTTAAGAGATAAATGTTAGCTGCAGTTTATACAAATATACGTCAGATACAACTGCTCCTCTAAGATACTATTGTTTTATCCTTTAAAACTCAAAAATAATATTTTTATTGGACATATCTTTGAGTTATTTTTTCAAGAGAAAAATATTAGCTCCAATTTAGGATATAAACTTTTTAAAAAACATAAAAATGAAAGCTGGCAAGCAATTGTTTTAAGAGATAATTTAAGAGATAATTAGTTAATTTTTTTAAGAGTTAAATATTCGCTGCAGTTTATACAGATATAGGTCAGATACAACTGCTCCTCTAATATACTATTGTTTTACTCTTTAAAACTCAAAAATAGTATTTTTATGGGACATATCTTTGAGTAATTTTTTCAAGAGAAAAATATTAGCTCCAATTTAGGATATAAACTTTTTAAAAAACATAAAAATGAAAGCTGGCAAGCAATTGTTTTAAGAGATAATTTAAGAGATAATTAGTTAATTTTTTAAGAGATAAATATTAGCTGCAGTTTATACAGATATAAGTCAAATACAGATGCTCCTCTAAGATACTATTCTTTTATTCTTTAAAACTCAAAAATAGTATTTTTATTGGACATATCTTTGAATAACTTTTTCAAGAGAAAAATATTTTCTTCAATTTAGGATATAAATTTTTTAAAACACATAAAAAGGAAAGCTGGTAAGCAATTGTTTTAAGAGATAATTAGTTAATTTTTTAAGAGATAAATGTTAGCTGCAGTTTATACAGATATACGTCAGATACAACTGCTCCTCTAAGATACTATTGTTTTATTCTTTAAAACTAAAAAATAATATTTTTATGGGACATATCTTTGAGTAAATTTTTCAAGAGAAAAATATTCGCTCCAATTTAGGATATAAACTTTTTAAAACACATAGAAATGAAAGCTGGTAAAGCAATTGCACTTTTTTTAAATTTGTAAATTGCGGCAATTTTTCAAGCCAATCTCTCTCCTTAACGGAAGAAAAGCTCTGTTGGAGTTGCTTTCTCATGCATTGCGTTGACCGACTGCTCAACTGGGACGTGCCCGGCGATCACGCCGTATATGGACACATTGCCGTCGCTTGGCTTCTCTGCACGATCTCCCTGTTTTATAAGTGGGGCACCGGTAACATTTTAATCATAATAAGTGTGTGCTCTCTTAAATAGATGAATGATGTTTGTTCTCACTCGAGGTGCAGAACCGATACAGCTATTAAACGCTTTGCAACAGCCGTGTTAATCCTGATTGACGATCCATTTACGAATCTGGCCTTTTTAAGCGTTATTTACTCGGAAGGTAAAAAAAAAAAAGAAAATTTATTTTAAAACCGATTTTTATCAGTCACATAAAAGTCTACGGTAACCAAAGTGGGGAGGTTCAGAAAGTAAACCACGCCTATTTTTTTTTCACTTTAAGTTCAAAAAAGGGAAGTTGTATTTTATGAACGAGTTATTAATAATATTAACAATAAATGTCTTTGAAAAATGAAACATATTGTAAATATTGGATAGGTGAAATAATAAGCGTAATAAACGTTGCGTAGAAAATTTGTGTCCTTGCAGACTTAGGATGAAAAATGTTTGGATTATATTTTATAAATTCTTATAATTTACGTCAGATGTTGGTAGGTTTTTTTTTCTGCTAAAGGCACAGTAAATATTTTTAAAAAATAGAGGACTGATTGTTTAATTTATAGAAATGAATTAAATTGCTTAAAATTATAATCCCAATATTATAAACAATAAACGTAAAAATATTTTTAAGAAACTCAGATTTATACAAAACGAACTGTAATAACTGAAGAAATCAAAATAATAATTACACACTTAGAACAATAAAAAAGAAGAATCATATTAACTATAATTATTTTATATGTGAATATGTGATATTAAGTACAAAACTTGACCTTGGAAATCTTTTAAATTTATTGTAATAAACAATATAACTGGGATTTACCTACTCTTAAACAACTAGATGACTAACTGTCTAGATGAGTTTTATAATTATGTCTTGACAGAATGTAAACCGCGCCTATATTTTTTCACGTCAAGTTCCAAAAAGGGAAGTGACTTATTAATAACACTAACAATAAATGTCTTTGATAAATGAAGCATATTGTAAATGTTGGATAGGTTAAATAATAAGCGCAATAAATGTTTCGTAGAAAATTTGTGTCCTTGCAGACTTAGGATGAAAAATGTTTGGATAATGTTTTATAAATTCTTATAATTTACGTCAGATGTTGGTAGGTTTTTTTTTTCAGCTAAGGGCACAGTAAAAACTTTAAAAAATAGAGGATTGATTGTTTTATTTATAGAAATGAATTAAATTGCTTAAATATTAATCCCAATTTTATAAACAGTAAATGAAACATTATTTTTGATACACTCCGATTTATACAAAACAAACTGTAATAACTGAAAGAAATCAAAATAATAACTACACACGTAGAATAATAAAAAACAAACCGGAATCATATTACATATAATTATTTTATATGTGAATATGTGATATTAAGTACAAAACTTGACCTTGCAACTCTTTTAAATTTATTGTTATAAACAATATAACTGGTATTTACCTACTCTTAAACAACTAGATGACTAACTCTCTAGATGAGTTTTTATAATTATGTCTTTACAGAATGTAAACCACGCCTATATTTTTTCACGTTAAGTTCCAAAAAGGGAAGTTGTATTTTATGAACGAGTTATTAATAATACTAACAATAAATGTCTTTGAAAAATGAAACCTATTGTAAATGTTAGATAGGTGACATAATAAGCGTAATAAACGTTATGTAAAAAATTTGTGTCCTTGCAGACTTAAAATGAAAAATGTTTGGATTATATTTTATAAATTCTTATAATTTACATCAGAAGTTGGTAGGTTTATTTCTGTTAAAAGCGCAGTAATTTTTTTTTAAAATTAGAGGACTGATTGTTTTATTTATAGAAATGAATTAAATTGCTTAAAATATAAATCCCAATTTTATAAACAGTAAATGAAACATTATTTTTGATACACTCAGATTTATACAAAATAAACTGTAATAACTGAAA
This sequence comes from Pardosa pseudoannulata, assembly GCA_032207245.1. NCBI lineage: Eukaryota > Metazoa > Arthropoda > Arachnida > Araneae > Lycosidae > Pardosa > Pardosa pseudoannulata. Next base: position 25,356,738 of record CM063504.1, on the reverse strand, counting down.
GAAATCAAAATAATAACTACACACGTAGAATAATAAAAAACAAACCGGAATCATATTACATAAAATTATTTTATATGTGAATATGTGATATTAAGTACAAAACTGGACCGTGTAACTCTTTTAAATTTATTGAAATAAACAATATAACTGGGATTTACCTACTCTTAAACAACTAGATGAATAACTATCTAGACGAATTTTTATAAATATGTTTTGACATTATGTTTTCAAATATATCTTCGCAACAAAATTCAAACTTTGAAAAGAAACTCGCAATTATCAAATCAATAGATAATATAGGCAAACATTAAGTGTTGATGTTCTGCCTCTCAGTCTGTGAATTTGAGTCTTAGGGCTAGCTTGAATGGTTGCACACGTGCAGGATCACCTTTAGACAATAAACCATGCCTAAATTAACTCTTAAAAGCAACTTTTAACCTTCTCTCACAACTAAAACTATGGACAGCTTTATTCGACAGCTTACCTTGTCAATCGCAAAAGAAAAAAAAATGTATTTTGATTAAACAATTTTCTGTAAATATATATTGATACTATCGCCTTTATCCAGATACATGTAATTTGTCTAGTCAGCATAATTCTTTTATTATTCTGTTGTTTTTTAAATTTTAAAATCTTTTTTGAGCTTAGGAAAAAGCATCTTTTAGATTTGTCAGCGACGGCAGAAGCGGAAGAGTTTCAGGCTTCATATTAAAATAATTAAAAAACAGTCTTATTTTAGACTGTTTTTGTTGTAAAAAATATTGTAAAATTCTTTTATTTTACAGCATTTTTAAATATATGACACCTCTTAGTCATCTATGCTTCATATGTAGCTTCCAGTTTGATAATGTTCCCTGTAACAGAATGAGAATGACAAATTGAGATCTTAGATTTTTCGAAGTAGTAAGTACGGAAACAAAATATATAATTTTTGTATGATTTTTGTCTCTATACTACTAACAATTAACAAATAGCTTTTAATACGATTTAAAATATTAATGTAAGTACAAAATTTGCGATCTAATTTCAGTGCATGTTTTGTAAATTTTTTAATGTACATAGATTTCCATCCCTCCTCGCTCCATACACATAACCATTCAATCTTATTATGATGTTCTTTATGTTTTACTTAAGAGGATCAAATTACTATTATTTTTTTTACGTTCTTGAATTTTTTACATTGTGTCAAATTATTTTTTATATAATCTATAATGCCATTTTAAGTATCATAACTGTTTACAAAATGATTTTTGTCGTTGATCTGAATACAATAAGCTACGCAAAGGAGGTTGAAACATGTACATTATTAATGAAATTTATCCAAGGAATGTGTAAGACGATGTCATTTTTAACTTATGTAAAAGTAATGAATAAAATATATGATTAATACACTTTCTGTCACTGTCATGTTAATTAGTACTTTTGCTAAAACCAATCATTTAAGTATCAATTATATAAAAGGAGAATATAGCCAATCTAAAATTTAGCCAAATAAAGATAGTGTTATATTAGTTAAATCTCTCGATTTTTTTGTTTTTAATTATTAGTGGATTTATAAATTTTTTTATAAAATTCTGTGCTATCTGTTCCAATATATTTTTGTAAACCTACATAAAATTTACTAAGATGCTATTAATTTTATTAACACTGTTAAAACTCACCCAAATAAACACATTTAATTCTAGAACGCTATTCTTATATTTGAGACGTTTTGTAGTTAAAATAATAATCTGGTAAAAGCTGAAATAACTGTAATGTCCGATAAAGCTTTTATTTGAAATGTGATAAAGCGGCTGTATTACTTGCCTTCCTTTGCTCCGAAGTGAATTTTCAAAAATAGTCTTGAATACATAACAATAGAAAGAACGTTTGTCAAAAAGATAAGAATTCTAGGGTAAAAAAAGATGTGTGTATGAGCATATCACACAATTTCTTTGCATAGAATTTTGTAACTGACTGCTGAAGTTATTACAGTTTCATCTTATTTAATATTTTCTGTCAACTTTTATTTCCAATCATTAAAAAATATATACAAATGTTTCATACCTGTTGTTTAAGACAGGCTTCTTTGTTGTATTTAATCCTAAAGATTAGTGGGTCAAGATCAGATAGAATTCGTTTGGCTTCTACTGAGATAATTATTCTCAATCGGAACTTAAATGCGAAAACATTTATGCGGATTGCAGTCTTATTTGATTGACGTGTGACGGTATGATAACCAAAATATCGAAGCAAAGTGAAACAAAGTGAAAGAATAAGGTTAAATAAAGTTCAGAAAGTGTTTTTTCAAATTGTATGCTGATGGGTATGATGTAATGTCAGAGATTAAGATAAATTCATTGAGTGTTATTTTAACCTAACAATGCATATATATAAAGACTTTTTGTAAACATCACGTACATGTACCGGAGATCTGTTAAACATTTTTAAACAGTGAATTCTAACAATATTTTCGATCGATTATTCGATTTAAAAAGACAAAGGTCTTTTAAAAATGAAAGAGTTCAATCAAAATTACGAAATTTTATTTGTTCTCAAAGTATTTAAGCTACACAATTTCCTTTCTTAATCGAGTTAAAAATGTTTGAAATAGAATTCTATTTCATGAAAATCTTTCTTTTGTATCTCCATTTCTTAGTTTTAGAATAAAAAAACATTTTTTCCAGTGTTATGTTTTCACTACATTGATGATTTTTAAATATTTTAAGCACATTATATTGTCTTCATTTCTTTCAAATTACTCGAGTTACTGGTGAAACTGGGTATGCTTTTCTACATTGTTAAGTAAATTTCAAGTTGAAGAGGTTAGAATTCAGCAGAAAGAAAAAAAAGTGTTGAAAAAGAATGAAAAAAATAGTTCTTTTATGTACTTTATTTATAACTTGATTAAAATTCGATAGCCAGTTACTAGTCTATAAAAATACTAAACAAAGAATAAACAAATTTAAGCAATTATTATTAGTAGTAGTAACCGCAATTGCAAATACGAATAAAAAATAATCATTAATAAAAGTGTAAGAAAAAATAAATAGATAGAGATGTTAAAAAAGTTATCATTGTCGGATAATATGGTAGCTTTAATTTGTGAACATCACCTAAAATCTTAGTAAAAGTAAATCAAATCGTTCAGAAATTTCTTCGGCAGTAAATACGCGGTAGGGAAATAGAAGTGCATTTCAAACTTAAATACAATAGAATTCCCGTTCAATGAATCTTAGAAAATAAAAATACTGAAGTACCTTTCTAAATGATATTTTTAAGCTGTACGAATCTACGGCCCATTTACCTGAAAATATCAATGTGATATTGCAATTAGTTTGCCAAATGCCATTTGATACAATTCAAAGTCTGCAGAGGTTGAAACAAAAAGCGCTAAAAAGGTAATTTTTACTCTTTTTTTAGAGGGGTAATATTTACATTAATGGTTTTTAATTTGAATTTTTGAAGGGTTCTTTTTATGAATGTGGGCATTGAAAATCTAAGCCATTTTTTTCTGCTGGAATTTGTCTCTTTATTTCTTGAATTCATCAGAAAATCTGAAAAATTTCACAAAACATTAAACAAAACAAATTCAAATTCAAATTTTGGAAATTTGGGCTCCGAATCATGTCTGCAAATTTTTCTATCCATCAGCACCCAAATTTTGTGGCTAGAACATGTTATAGATTGGTCTGGATAGTGAGACAGGGTATATGAACATACAATTCATTATTTAGAAGACGTGATGCGTAGGGAACATTTTTAAATGTTTTGAGGTAAATTGATTTTTTTAAAAGATGTGTTTATTTAAAAAAAAGAAAAAAATGAGATTTTTTTAGCAATTCATATTTTATGCAATATAAGTATTTATACTCTTATTAAAAATGTAATTAAAATTGAATAATAAAATAATCTATATTTAACGTTGTTTATCCCCTGAAAATGTGGAGATGTATTCAAGCAATTAAAATTACTGAAGTCAATGATATCCTTTTGCTCGTGGACTGTTCCAAGAAAGTTTCGTTAGAAGACTGAAATAACATTAAGTAAATTCCTTTTAGTCTTGAGTTTTCAATTATTTCTTTGTTTTTTTAATAACCTGGCAAGTTTGTATACTATAATAGCTTCAATGAGAGAATAATTGTTACATCCCTTGGTGCTTTTGTTTCCTTTGAAATTATGAATGTTGTTCCTTGTTCTTGTGCAAGATTAGATGTAGTAGTATGATTGTTTCCTTAACTCAAACTATAATTACATCTTGAAAATGACTACAGTGTCATAGAAATGACGAGTTAATCTGAGCAAGATATTTTAACTTTGCTCTCTTGTTAATCTTTTGAAACCATTCCGGTATACATAATAGAAGAAAAAAAACTCTTAAACATAATGAGATTTTATTCTAAAAGATTAAATTTTAGAATTTTAGTTTTTTATTTATTTAATAAACAAATTTGTATCTAATAAATGCTCCCCTCAGTTTTGCATCATCATAGTACCACAGTACTTTGCTTAGATGTTTTATAGGAATTTTTAAATCTTTAAAAGTATATTAGAAATTTCTTTCATTACGGTAAAAGAAACTGAGTAAATCACTGGATCAATAGATAAATTTTATGAATTCGTGATTCTTCTTGATAGAAAGAAAACGTTATCCATTTTCATAAAAGGCTTTCATCAAATCATTTAAAGGTCTTATTAATCAATGTCATTTTCTGTCTACTTTTACTACTTTTAAAGTTTTTAACTTTTTAATCAATATCATTTAAATTATCATCACCTTCAAACATTCGCAGATTTGAATTTCAATTTTTATATTTTAAAATTTATGAACATTTATGAATCGTATAAAATAAACTCCATTAAAATATCCGCAGTAGAACTTATAAAACTATACGACCATTACAATTAATATCATAAATTTTATGAAAACTATAGAAACTTTAATTTCATTTTACTGAAAATGGGAATATTTCCTAAATGAAAAACTATTGCACATATTGATTTCAAATTTTTACAGGACTATCTATGATGACACTCTATCTACTCTTTTCATTTCTGTTTATTTCATTTAATATTTATAGTATTTGAAATGGAATTTTTAAACATTATTTTAGTTTTTGAATTCCCTTAATGTAATATTCTTTATATTAAACAATTTAAATTTGTAGTAAATTAAACTTAATAGTTATTGTTTATAAAAAAGCAAATATTATTAATGGAAGTTACTTTGTGTTGTAATTTTACACACATTGTGTCAGAAAAACTTTAAAATTTTGGAGATAAGCTCTTACTTTTAAGAAAAATAGTAAATTCAGCAAAACTAATAAAATAAAATAGAGAACAAATATTGAAAATCCCATGTATTTACGGAAATAATTAAACAGGATATCACTGATGAAACTGTTTATGACTTTTTTAAGATATGCTATAAATGTTATTATTTTTCAGTAAATCTTTTAAAGTTTACGAATAAACTCAAGAGTGATCTTTACGTAAAACGGCCATCAGTAAAATAATAATTAGTTTATAGAGAACTAATGTTTATTAAACATTTATTTACTTTATTCAAACGTATACTTCTGGTCATATACATTTCTTTGTAGGATTCTTTCCGAAATAATGTCTGGGTTTCAGCCCTAAATTCACCTAACTTTTAAAAAGTCGATATTTAGTAGTGATTTGTGCCTTCATTAGGTCTCAAGTGTAAAGAATTGACTGCATCGCTGGGAAATAACCAAATGATAAGTCTATCAATAAACAGGCTTAGATACTTTTCAAAGGGTTTCATTTGGTTTGGAGACATATCAACTTTATTACAACGAGCTATCTAATTAGAAGGGAGCTTTCTGATAAAAGCAAATTCCTTTTAATTATAAATCATACAATCTAATTAGGAGTCTAAAGATAAGAACTGGGGTGTCGAAAGACAGTACCCTGTCATTAAAGCTATTTAAAACTTTGAATACAATTTTGAAAATTTACACTTTTTTTATCTAAATAAACCGAATAGATAACAAAGAAGGCAAATTTAGTAGCTGAAAAATTTAGAATAATTTGTCATTTTACCTCATTCCAGTGAAATGATTCATATTAGAACGAACGCATGGATTATTACTTTATCCACTGACCATAATCTCGAAGGTCGTTCTAGAAAGTGGAGTAAAAAAGAGGTAAGTTCATTACGAAAACACATAGAATAATAATAAAAAAAAGTTCTGCTGAAACGCATCCTAGTTCAAACTGCCGGCTGCTAGATTCTTTCATTTTTTTTCTTCTTTTAATTTCTCCTTCTTGCCAAAATGACTTCCTCCAAATATGGGCTGCAGGAGACGCGTAAGGTCAGCACTCTCGGTTATGAATCACAGCAAGGTCGCTCGGCGATAAAGTCTCCATTTCGTAGGCGCAGAAAAAACACTCCCTCTCCTGCATTGTTATTGTGATTTGTTTTTTTGTGTTTTATTTGGTGAAAGGATTACTTTAAATTGGACAGCGATTACACCGAATGCGCGAGGTGACAGAAGAATCTGGGATATGAGTCACGTCTTGTGCAATGAATTTGGTGAAATTATTAAATAATGGAGTGTACAATAGAGTAGATTTGTCCTTTCTTTTTTCATTCAGATGGAATTTTCTTTTACAGTTCAAAACTGGGTGAGGTGATTGAAATAGGCTTTAATAGTAAGATGAACATGGGTTATCTAAAATATTTAAAATGAAATAAAATTAAAATAATTCGATTAATTTCTGAAGTTGCTATACTTATATTTATTCACACAATTACGAAATTTATTCCTTTCTCCTGCATAAAATAAATATTGATGCAGACTCACATACACAAACAGTCACATCTAAGTGTCTATGTTTATCTCTCTCTCTCTCTCTGTATATATATATATATATATATATATATATATATATATATATATATATATATATATATATATATATATATATATATATATATATACATGTGTATAATAGTAAAATCCCTTATTTAAATATTTTAATATTAATTTAATAACTTTTGTTCATAAAGTACGTTGGGGGTTTGCGCGGTAATTCTGATTTTTCCCTCCAGACACGCGATAGACTTAATTCAGTCTCTGTCTGTACTACTATAGTATGTACGCCAATAGTTAGAGAGTTTTATTTAAACATGGGTATCTTTATCACGTGATCCATTGTGCTTAGGGATTATTCGTAGTCTTTTTACCTGAGAAATACCTACTTGAAAAGTATGGGTGTGCAGGGTTACATTGTCTGGGTACACGAGGTTGTAAAAGTGCTTGCCTGTTGTATGGATTTCATGTATCTCACCAGAAATAAACTGTGTTGTGATTTTGGATGAGTTTCGCCCATATTACATATATACAAATATATAGAACAATATTATGTTTATAAATAGAACAATGCTGATACAAAGTGTTAAATAATATACACGAGGAGAAAAATTAAATTAGTAGAGGAAAATAATTTCCTCTTAAGTGCTAATTTGAGAAGTCTTGCAATTTCTTATGTGTTTCTGTTATATATATATATATATATATATATATATATATATATATATATATATATATATATATATATATATATATGTATATGCATATGTTACTGTGAAAGACCGAAATCTGGAGAATGTCGACTTTCACCGGTGAATGTCAACATTCACGTAGTCGTTTGGTGTATGTCCGAAATATTTGCTAAATACCCTTATTTCTGACTTACACTGGTAAATGTCGACATTCACCATGCACTAATGGTGAATGTTGAACATGTCGGATATTTATATTTTCTTCTTCATAATACAGTCAAATTTATAGTAATAGCACATGTAACTGTTGAACATAAAACAAACCGAATACTCTTAGAACAGAAAATAATACCAATAATTAACTTAATTATGTGATTGACGTTATATTATCTTATTTGTTGCACCAATTTATACTATTATAGCAATTTGAATTGCACAAGAGTCCCTTACATTTATTAATGGCATTTAGTAACTAAACATTTCTTTTTGCAATGACAACGTTTATAGACATGCCATCCACATCTCGAATTAGCTTCAGCGACTTCTCTCAGAGTGACATTTCTTGAGAAGAAATCTCATCTATGGAGAATAACTTTTCTT
>CM063504.1:25341128-25346128 GCA_032207245.1 Pardosa pseudoannulata | reverse complement strand
AACCTTAACTGGAGGTCTCAGGTAACTGGGACCGTAACTGATCCCCAGGTATAAAAAGCTTAGAATTTTTCAACTCAGGGCTTCTAAGAATGCCATTGGACGTTCTTCACAACGAATTCTATTTGTTGTTTTTCAACCTAAGTTTGGATCCTCACTTTGGCTTCACAACCTTTCGGTATCCAACTTACAATTCTGGATTTTGTTTGTTGATTAATTTTCTGTGGAAAAAAAATAAATAAAAATAAAAATAATAATAATAATAATAATGTATTCATCTAACTACTTGAAGGTTTCTCCTTTTTTAGAGAACCTTGTTACAAATTAGTAACTATGTCATTCAATTGTAACTCACCTATATCATTCTGTTGTTACGTCTAAACTCAAGCATTTCCTCACGCGTTTTTTCCCCATTCTCATATTTCCCTTTTAATTTTATTGCCGACAAATACTCTTAGATTGCAGCAATAGCATTGATAGCAAACCCAGTACTAGAGGGCTTGGCCCAGGAAGTACTATTGCCAATCCATCCTGTGAGGCTGTGAAACTCAGGGCTTTTCAACATTTTTTACGTAGGTGCTTTGACCTCGTGGAGGCTTTCGCGACTTTTGACCGGAGCCAGCTTTTTAGCAATTACATTCGGGAGACTCGTAAGGTCCTCTCATATAAGGAACGGCTGGGTCTCGGACATCGAAGGGGGGATAGTTTAGGTTCGCGTTGCACCCTGGAAAAGCCTCTTCATCGTGTAAGAATATTCAATTCTTTTTTACGACTGGGATCATCGTGTATATGTTATCCAAGCAAACATCCTTTACATTTCGAAATGCTTTGGGATATTAGAAACCCTTTGTTTTTTTAGCCAGTATTTATTCCTGAAATAATAGTGATTTTCAATTATGTTATGTCTGATCCTTCTTCAAGCTACCTCTTGACTCATAAACATTGAAGGCATCACAGCAGTTAACCCCCCTCCCTTATATAAATAATGAAAAATTAAAAAAATAATTTAAAAAATTCCGTAATTCCAGTTGGGTTAAAAAAACCTCTTATTGAAAAAAATAGATGTAGGAATTTACATTTATGCATATAAGAATACATTTTAACAATCTTAAAACTTAAAAAGTCTATACAGAAGTTTTAGAAGGAGTTCATCAGCTAGAACTGGAGTATATATATCCAAATATTGAGAATTTTTATGTGCCTCCTCATAAGTTTCGTGTGAACTTACAAGCAGTAAGAATCTGAAGTAATGATAATATTTTACAAATAAAAGAAAAATATTATAATAACTTTATTGACCAGTGTATACCTTTGAAAATTATCATCCCCTATGTAATAATAGCTTACGTTATCTGTCTGTCTGTCTTTGAATTTATGAAGCGGTTGGACCTGGAATGGATAGGAGCATCCATGTTGGATTCTTGATGAGTTAGGGTTAGCAAAATTCAAATCAAGTTTTTTAAACGTTCAAAATCCCCTCCCCCCTTTTAGAGCGTTTAATGCTATTATTTCGAGCCCTAGTTTCCCGGGTTAAGAGCAAGCTATTAAGTTTATCACATAATAAATAGGTAAAAATAACATTTTTTTCTAGCATTATGACGTCATTCTTTTAACCACCTCATTTAATCATTTCTTATTTTAAATTATTTAAATATCGTCTGCATTATTTTCATATGTTTTATCAATGAACTTAGATATTACGTAAATAATATTCTTTTATATTTTACATAAATAATAGATTAGGTATATATGTGGTAATTTTAAACTTAATCATTGATTATTTTTTGTTGTAATGAAAATTTTATCAACGGTATTGACAACAAATTCTTTCCATAAAAGTCTAGGAGTCTATTTCACAGTCTAATAAATATCTAGCGTTAAAGTTATATATCTTTAAAAACTAAGAAATTTTTGTCGTTTGTGTGTTTGTTTTCTATACATAACAACACAGTTTGACTAAATGAATTCAACGTGATTCTAAACTGCATTCACAGTGCCAGGAGACTTTAGAGAAGTGTGAAAATAAAAAGAATTATTGAGCGTGTACCAGATAATTCTTAGTCAAAAAACAAACCATTTCTTACCTGCCTCATAGTGTACTTTACAATTCTGGAAAATTAAAAATTTAACTAATCCTGTCATATGACGGGCTGTATACTAGTTTTATGAATAAAAGGAAAAAAAATCATAACTTTATTGACAAGTGAATACATTTGAAAACTATCATCTAGGCAGAATAAACTGAGAAAAAAAACTTTTCCTGTGTAACAATGTAAATCAAAGAGAATTATTACATAAGATTTTATGAGTGGAGGTTGAAAATACGTTTTCCCTTTTAATGCCTCATCAACTTCTCTTCTTGACTTGAGCTATAAGAATATTCCTTCCACTTTACGTCAATGCATTTATCGCGGAAGATAACATGACTGCAAATGGGGTGATTTTATGGTAGTTTGCATTCAACTCAGCTATGTATTGTGCGTGTAACTCCCACGAATCAGACGGAAATAGTAAGTTTTAAATTTTTAAATAGCGTATTTTATAAAGCAGCCTTTCCTTATTGAGTCGATATCGCCTCTCCATCCCTCCTTATTCACTCTTGAAACTTGCAAGTGACAGGAAGAAGAATTATGATAATATCGTTTGTTGAAATATGGTTTAGAGAATTAACAACTATGTTAGGGAATTGTAACAATACGTTACATTCGGTTCAGCTCTTTTTACCTCTTCCCGTGAGTCATTGTCAAAGACATACCAGAACAGGACCGGTTTGAATTAGAAAGAAACTCCGGACTTCTCCCAACCAATAGTCATTTGGTCTGACCCCCCTCCCCCGCTGTTCTGGAGTGGACACCTGTTTTTTCTCCTCTAGGCTCTGATTTTTTTTTAGAGGTCAAGGTTGTAACCAGAGGAGAGTAGAAGGTGAACTCTGCTGGCATTCGCGGCTTGCGGGATAGACCTTTTGAGAAAAATCATCGCCATATTGTTTTTAGGGCCTACTAGAAAACAGTCGTCGATATTTACAAATGATAAGTTGATTCCAGTTGTAATCGTTAGGCATTTATTTAATTGTATAGATTCATTTAATCAAGACATATTTGTCCATGTGTTTATTAATGAGTATTAATTTTTTCTTTCTCAAAAGCTAGGCCAACTTAACATTATTTTTACTGGAATGAAGTATAATTTAAAGTGTAGGAGAATTTTATAATATGCGAAGTCCTAAAGATTTCTACGCAGTATCAACTTAAAAACTGCACATACTGTTTATGCATCAGAATGCTACGCATAATATATATGCACACATGCACATACACACACACACACACACACATATATATATATATATGTGTGTGTGTGTGTGTGTGTACATATATATATATGTGTGTGTGTGTGTGTGTGTGTGTGTTTGTGTAATATATCCGAATTATACATTTAAAATGTCTGTCTAAAATTCTCCTTTTCCCCTTCTTAGTCTTTTATATCTATGTTCCCAGCCAAGTCGAGAGTACTTCTTTGATTAAAACATTTTGAGGCTGGGAAAATAGATTTTAAAGAATTGAAATGGGAGAAAGGAGGTTTTTAACACTAGATTGCCCAGGGCAGTCATTTTGACTGTTTTTTAATGTCAATTAGAAAAACAATTATGAAATATAATGACACAATTTCTTAGAATTTGGTGACTTTTTCTATAACATATAAATGGGTTTATGAATAATTGTAGTTACTTCCGCCCTCCTTTATTATATAATATTAAAAATTAATTTTAAACAAATTTCTTTACATATTGTATATTTTTTCACAATGCAGTCATTTTGACTGTTTTGGGGCAATATAGGTATACAAGAAATCTCGGGCAATCTAGTGTTAAAGATATATTAGAGTAAAATAATTTATATATATATACAGGGTAGTCATAATTAAACTGACACTGCTCACAGTGTTCTGTAGCGCGATCTATTTGCGAGAATGACGCCACATTTTGTAGGAAGATTAAAAAAGACGGGGGACGAAGGTTTCCTCGAAAAAACAAATTAGTTCCAAAAGTCACCGCTAGGAGAATATTTGGCGCTGTGTTATAGAAAATAGAGTATTATATATGGAATATATCAAAATCATTACTCTTAAAATATCTCTCTAATCTTCTCGTTTTCCACTTCTCAATCTTTCATATCTATTTTCCCATGTGTAGAGTATCTTGTTTAGAAGAGTGTTCACTGCTTAGATTCTTTCAAACTTGTCTCTCAAAGCTAACTCTGGAATAAAAGATTATTTTCTGCTCACTCGCCACATTTTCCAGCTGTCCCAAGAAAAATGGTTCACTTTTCCAATTCTTAAGTTTCTTTCTGTTAATAATAGAGAGGAACCAGTTAAAAACGTTGACTAAGCTGCTGATCTCATAGGGATAAACTCCACTTGATCGGCTTGCTGTGGGGCGATATTTGTATAAGTGTGTTTTTGGTCATCATTCAATGCTCTGTTCTTATCGGGTGAATATGTTCATTCGTTAATCTTAAATAAAGTAGAGTACCACCACGGACTTTACTGTTAGTTCAATGGAGCCACGACTGCAATATAATTAGGCTCATTTATTGTCCAGTAAGCCGATCAATTAAAAATAATAGAGGCTATTTTCATGTGCAGCGGCGAGTAAAATTCGCGCGTTACACACACACACATATGTAATATAAAAATTTAAATACTAAAATCTTAGAATAAAAATTACTAACTCCTATATTAAAAAACCACCAAGACCTTGATTTCTCTGTCTTTCAAGTAGCCTCTTAGCGTCAAACTCTTTATAATAGATAAAATCTCCTTTCTCTTGGCGATACGAACTCGCGAACCTCCTTTCGCTGAACTAAGCTTTTTAAAATTTTCACAACAACGTTCTTAAGTCTGCACCTAAAATTACTTTTTTTTCTCCTCGAGACAGTCTGATTGTTTTTAGAGGACAAGGTTGTGATCAGAGGACAATAGAAGGTGAAAGCTGATGGCATCCG
>CM063504.1:25331128-25338628 GCA_032207245.1 Pardosa pseudoannulata | reverse complement strand
ATAAAAAACATGCATGTTTATACTATAATTTGTTTATTTAATTATTTGGCAGTATAGGGTTCAGCTAGTAGAAATTACTACGTTGAACAAGAAGTTTTACCGTGCAGGGCGGACTTAATGGATATAATATTCGAAAAGAGACTGGTTACATGTGGTTAGCTTTGTAATATTTTTTCTTGATAAATTTCCCAATATCACTTAAAATTTAACTCATTTTAAACTTTATTAAAAGTACAGTATTTGGATTTATTGTACCAACGTAGCCGCATTAAATTCGGAAAACCTTCTAGCCAACATATGTATTGTAAACTTCTTCAGTTTTACCTCTTTCTAATGCTGCAATATTTCTAATTCTTTTAGATCTTCATTGTTTCACGATAGGTATAATACAATAAAAATTATCAATATCTTCTACTTCAACATTAGCAGAACTCGCCATTCCTTAAATTGCAGCAGTGCTTTTCGAGATTGTTAAACGATTTAACCCCTTAATGCATAGTTTTTTTAAAAAGGATGGCCAAAAAAATCAAAATTTTTTAATGTAAAAAAAAATTTAGAATGTTGTCTTGCCAAGAAAATTACAAAAATACAAAAATAATCAACATTTTTATATCAATTTTGGATTTTGATAACATTGCAGAAAATAGTCGAATATTGTAATATTACACGCACATCGACTTTTTTTTTAATCTTTCTTTTCGAATTCCCATTTCAGAATAAACATTATTATCAGTAAAAATACTTATTTATACTTTTAAAACATTAATAACAACAATTCTAGTATATATAATATTAATCAAAATTTTCTTTTGTGTGATATATTTCGAAACAAGGTGCAGCACATAGCTCAACATTGCAACTATTACACATGTAACGACCCTCTTTTTTTTTTCACTTTTTCCTTTGCTATATCTTTTTAGCACAACACATAGTGCAATATCTACAAAAGTACAACGCCGCTCCAATTACCTCGAGTGTGCACAGTTTGGCCAGTTTAGCGCGCTCGAGTTAATTCGAGCGTGCACGTTAAGGCGTTAAATATTAATCATGAATCTTTTCAATAAATATTTCAAATATGGCCTAGTATATATTGACTGTCACTTCATCCGAGGCAGATTTAATGTTTCTAGACCAATCTTAAAATGTTGTTCTCCAGGGTTTCCCCCGAATGGCAGATCGAAACTCGATAGGTCTAAACGGAGAGGTTGTGAAGTGAGAAGTAATTGTAGATGTACTCAAAGAAGTTTTTTTTTTATTATTAGAAATATTTAATTTTAATAAAAAGGAGAGTGATTATGCTCAAATTCTCCTACCCATGGTCAGTTATACCATATTAATTATAAATTAAATCAACAGTAAAATGCATAAATAAAAGAGTAAGAGATAGAAAAAAGTGCATGAGCTGTATCAAATGACTATATAATACATACCTCACTAAAACTTATCTTCTGTCAATATTTTCATAAATTTAGATTTTTATGGGCACACAGAGAAGAAAAACAGAATTTTTTTAGCGTTGATTAATATTTATTATTCTTTTGATGCAAAACACATACAAAGAATAGTGCGTAGGCAGCGATAAATGCTGCAAAGTAGAGAAAAACACCGTATCTTAGGTGGGTCCAATCCTTTATTGCTTCCAATTAAATTACTTTTCACTGTGTAATATCTGGAGTAATAAAGATGAACGGATAAAACGGAAAGAACTGTGATCTTGCGATGCTCAATGGGACCACCTGCTAGGATCTAATTAGTGCTCTGCTGTTATAAGAAAATATTATACAGGAAGCTTAGGAAAGTAGCACTTAGGAAAAGGGAACTGCTCTCTCTCTCTCTCTCTCTGTATATATATATATATATATATATATATATATATATATATATATATATATATATATATATATATATATATATATATATATATATATATATATATATACATATATATATATATATATATATATGTATATATATATGTATATATATATATATATACATACATATATATATATACATATATATATACATATATATATACATATACAAAATATATACATATATCTATACATATATATATATATGTATATATGTATATATGTATATATATGTATATATATAAACATATATATATATATATATATATATATATATATATATATCTATATATATATATATGTGTGTGTGTGTGTGTGTGTGTGTGTCAGGATTTAAATTGTGGATAAATTTTAAAGGATTTTAAGTAGGGTTTCCTTACTGGGAGTGATGCGGCTTGATGAGTTAGCCACATAAATACGTTTCACGCGCAGTAATCTAGAGAGAGATAGCAGTGTGCATTTTCCACGGACAGAGCTTGTGTGGATTCTCACGGCAGCTAAGCCTGGCTTTGTTATAGTTGAGCGATAAATGTGCGGCGCCATTAAATCTAACCGAAGATTGGTATGTTCTAAAGAGTGAATAAAAGGATGAAAATGATTTCAAGACTCTAGTATCACTTAGTGAATACCTGATATATATATATATATATATATATATATATATATATATATATATATATATATATATATATATATATATATATATATATATATATATATATGTATATATATGTATATATATGTATATATATGTATATATATATATATAAATATATATATATATATATATATATATATATATATATATATATATATATATATACCATTAATTATAAAACTCCTTGACAAATAGAAAGCTCAACAGCTAGCAGTAATAAAAATGAAGTCGGGTCGACATTGAAGACGACGGCACCAGTCTAATTGAAACTTTATTCCAGATCTGCTACAATGGACATATTTTCTATTTAACGACAGACAAAGGACAAGCCACAAAAATCACTGCTTCAACAGAGGTGCACCCAAGAGCGAAGACAGAAAGAATTTCCTACGGTAAAATAAACTTACTAAGCGAATTAAGTGCAAGATCAGGAAAAACGCGGGAACATTTGCCGGCGACAACTGGGAAACGTGCTGAATAGACAGAAAGTTTGCATTTTTAGGATGGAAAGCTTTGGAAAGAATTTTAAGTGGAAAACAATCCTTTTATTAAACTATTTAGAGGCTGGGAAAAAGATTCAAAGGAATTGTAATGGGAGAGAGGAGGTCTTTAAGGAAATATTAGAGTTAAATAATTTTGATGTATTACATATATATATATATATATATATATATATATATATATATATATATATATATATATATATATATATATATATATATATATATTAATTTTGAGGCCTCCTTCTCAAATAATTTTTTTAAACTCGCAGTGATACATTATTTGGCAAACCCTGGGATTCAGATGATGGTCAATTGACATAGATGATGAATGATGATAACACATTACCTTTCGGTTCCATAGTACGGCGAATTAGCCTGGATGGTCTTTGACGTTCGGATTCGACATTAATCCACTTGCTCATGTATTTTTTAAAATTCAAAATTAAAAAAAATAAATTTCTTAATTATTGTACTTAAAATGCATATATGTATACATAAAATAAATTTTAATGCAGGAAAAATAATTTGATTAACTTGAAATCGACTTAAATACTATTAAGGAAACTTTTTTCTGATTTTTTCACATATGTCTTTTTTATATATTAACTGTCAATTCGTCACAAGTCAATTTAATGCTTTCAATGTAATCTCATATATATACTCCGAGGGTTTTTCCGAGTTAGTAAAATTCAAATATTGTTCTTAGAGTCTTAAGTAGCTGGAAGGGAGCATTTAGAAAAATTAAACACAACCGACAGAGAATTTATATAATAAATTTTGTATTTATATTAACAGTTTACGTTGATATAAATGGCATTTTTTAAATTATAAGATTTTAAGCACAAAGTCATTTGTTTGTTTTTGTGTTCATTCCCTCAACAAAATTGAGACTTAAAACTGTCAATGTAGTATCACTAACTGTCAGCAAACACTCAGTCAACTTTGAAGCCTTATATGAAGTCCAGAATTTTATAAATGTCTCAGAACATAAAAGTTTATTGAAAAGTTATTTTAAAATACTTTTATTACTTAAATAAGGAGAATCATTTAAGAAAAAGAGTACTGAGTGTTAATCTGGCTTTAAATTGACGTCATGTAGCAAAATGTTCGCTGTAGCTTTCCAAAACAAACCCAAACCTATATCTAGTACTACTTAAATAAGGAGAATCATTTAAGAAAAAGAGTACTGAGTGTTAATCTGGCTTTAAATTGACGTCATGTAGCAAAATGTTTGCTGTAGCTCTCCAGTACAAACCCAAACCTATATCTAGCTATACCTGTATCTAGTACTACTTAAATAAGGAGATTCATTTATGAAAAAGAGTACTGAATGTTAATCTGGCTTTAAATTGACGTCATGTAGCAAAATGTTTGCTGTAGCTCTCCAATACAAACCCAAACCTATATCTAGGACTATCTACAAGACTATCAAACCTATATACAAGACTATCAAAATTTGATATGTTTACAAAACAATTTTGGCCAGAGATTTAAACAGTTAGAACA
Source organism: Pardosa pseudoannulata (assembly GCA_032207245.1). Lineage (NCBI taxonomy): Eukaryota > Metazoa > Arthropoda > Arachnida > Araneae > Lycosidae > Pardosa > Pardosa pseudoannulata. The sequence goes on along the minus strand of CM063504.1, from coordinate 25,334,087 downwards.
GAGGTGGAATTTTATATTATTGCGAACGGCTCTAAAAACGTGAATTTCCGAAATAATTGTTGAGGTACTGCGTAATCATAAATGCGTTTCACACACACACCCCTCAGCTCCTCCCGCTCTAATAACGGGGTTTCAAACAACGGGTAACATTAGCTGTGTTTCATTGCAGATGATTTTATCTCTCTTTTGTGTTCCTTTTAGGCCCACATCGCTCTGAAGGCGTAATCCAATTCACCTCCAGATTAGTATCTTCAGTGATGAGAAACTGGACGCCACTGAGACACTTTACGCAGCCTAGTTATACCGTAAAGAACAGAAGGTGCCTCGGTAATCACGTATGATACAGATCTACATAATTTAAACTTCACAGAAAGGTAATGTCATTAGATGTTATTTGAGCTATCGTTTAGAGGTCTGGAAAAGACGGCTTGTTTGCTTGTAATATTTTCGCAGCTTTCGCTTTCTCGTTATTTTATTTTTTTCGTAATGTGACAATTATATTGAGGATGTAATTAGATATATTTTTTTGAGAACGAATGGCGCGTGAACTCCATTGAAAACAACTCATTTGCATATTTAAATATTCATTTATTTTTCTTTTGTACTTTTCTCCTATAGAGTTCAAGGATGTCAGGCCCGCGGACATATCGTCGAAGGTACGTATGTTATACTGATGTTTGTTTTTAGTTCTGTCAAAAAAGTCTTGAGTGATGATTTTTTAATTTGTCATACTGTTACACTAATTGAAGATAATCATGTTAATGTTTGGTCATATATCCTATTTAAGATATTTAGTTTTTTTAACATGTACACTAGGAACGTCTTTGGATTGATCTGAGTGATTTCAATAAGAAAAGTCAATATTGTTTTATAGGCTCAGGGTGTTTCATATTGAATGGGACAAAAAGAATAGCGGAGTGTGACTGCCGTAATAGATTTATTCAACCGAAACAAATTTATTCTGCAACTACAATTATAAAAGTTTTATTTGGGAACAGGAAAAAATTATCGAATGACGAACTCGCCGCTAGAGGAGCTGTTAAACAAAATGTCGTCCATGCAGGAGAAAGCCTACTGCGTTTTCGAATATGCCAGAACCTCCTCGGTAACTGTTGAGCAAAGACATTTTCTCAGGTCCATTTTTCTTTGCTGAAAAATCGATTAATGGGGGCATTTACCAAGACATGCTCTCTGAGTGGTCGCTCCCCCAGCTGGAGTAAGTTGTTCCTGATTTCATTTTGCAGCAAGATGGTGCTCCCCCACATTAGAATGAAAACGTAAGTGTTCATGAACGAACGTCTACCCCATCGCTGGATTGGCCGAGCTGGGCCACAGGATTTGACACGTCTTCATTGGCCGCCGAGATCATCAGATCTAAAGCCCTGTGATTTTTTTCTGTGGGGTTTCGTTAAAGACAAGGTGTTTGTGCGTCCACTTCCTCAGGACTTAGAGGAATTGAAGCAGGGGATAACTGCTGTGTTGAACTCCATCACAGGGGATATGCTATCACGAGTGTGGCAGGAGCTTGATTACTGTGTAGACATTTGTCGTGTCACCGGAGGGGCACATATTGAACACCTGTAGAAACTTGAATTTGAAATTTTCTAAATATATTAATTACAACGTTCATAATCATGTTTTCTTTGTGTCCCATTCAATATGAAACATCCTGTATTTGTAATACAGGATGGGATTGAAAGTTTTTTGGCCGTTACTCTAAAGCTGGGATGGACAAACGTGTTCGGCCGCTGGCCAAAAATCGAAAAAAATAAATTTGGCGGGCCAAGATAAATTTTTCTGAAATTTTAAAAACAATATACAAGTACCTAACGGTTTAAATACGTTAATGAGATGAATGAAATTGCGATTTCATTTTTAAAAGTTCCTTATACTGAGGTTCGGAGTGAGATGTACTGATTTTAAGGAACGATGCTAAATGCTCCTCTGTCAGTCTACTTCTCAAATTATTCTTTCTAAGGTTCGAAGTTGAAAACGCTTGTTCACTTATAAGAAGCAAATATACCGCTGATCTTCTGGGCGTGAGATAACAAATTTGGGATATAATATTTAAGCAAAGTAGAAAAGGAGATGGATATATAATGTATAAATATATATTTCTTTTCATTTTCCTCGGACCGGCAACTTTAAATTCTATTCGTGGGCCGGAGATGGCTCGCGGGCCGTAGTTTGCCCATCCCTGCTCTAAAGTTTTCCGTAATAAAACAAGCTTTACTTTGTATGAAAAACAATTGAATGACTCTTAGATATTTGAAATAAAATACTCGTTTATGATATTCAAGTCAGTTCTAATTACCTAGTTCTTTATCAAATGGATATTTTTAGGTTTTAATGTACAAAACCCTTGACACATTTTACATTTAGACTTACACAGGTAAGTTGCATTTCAAAACCCGGGTGTCTTTCTTAAAAACAGGGAATAATAATAATTGTATAATTTGAATGCATTGTTTCCTTATTGAAGTATAAGCAATGTCTGTGAAACAATAACTGAATGAATATTTCCAAAGAAAATTATACAATAAATGTTTCTGTGATTGAAATTCTCATAATAAAACTTTCACAGTTATAACTCAAAGGCTGTAAAAGAAATCAGAATTCATAATTCGGAAATAAAATTGCAAATCCTTAAACATCTGTAAAGGACCGCAATTTTGAATTCCACTTGTTCTTTAGAAAAGATTGTAGATTAATATGCAATGTGATAATTTGTCGTTTTTTGAGCTGTTAGAGATGGATATCATTTTGAGTCTGATTATATTCAGACTCTAGAGCAGATCAAAGTTCGTATATGAGACCATTTTACACATTTTTCTTGCTAGATATAAAATATGATAAACCTCAATATAAAATAGTTATATGTGATCCTTTATAAAATTTTGAGACAGTTATAAATTGTTCTAAGTACACAAACTTATCTTCATGTCTATGATGTATGGTG
>CM063504.1:25068628-25326128 GCA_032207245.1 Pardosa pseudoannulata | reverse complement strand
GTTGTACAGATTGCTATAGCATATTCTTAGTGCACTGTTTTCATTTATATGTCCAAGTGAACATCATTCTGCTATTACACACAGTCTACACAGTCTCTGTTATATATATTGTCTTAAAAATTGGCAAAAATAGAGAAAAAACAAGCCTTTTTTGAATGTACGCCAACAATCCTAACTAAAAAAATACGCAAAACATATCACTTTTACTGGGATAAATGTAGACATATATCCATTATGTATGCATTGAACCTCCATAATGAAAATATTCTAAAGTATAACTGAGTTTTAGCCTATCAAGTAATTTAGAGCAGAAATTCAAGAAAAAAATAATGAAGTTTCTAACATAAATGTCCATAACTCATCTCAAAATGAATATATTTATAATCCGGAGGTTCAATGTATGCATAACGTCATTTAAAACATACAGTTAATTCTAATTAAATTCTAAAAATTATTTTAGAAGTTATGATTGTTGAGGTGTGGCAGTGTAGCAAAAATCAGTTTATCAGAAATTCAATTTAAAGATTTTATTGGATAAATTCATTAAGTGTTTTATAATTTGATAAACATTCAGAAATATGCTGGAGTAATTTATTTATTTATTTAGAAGCTGTAATACGCTATTTACGACGTTTTTCATGCTAACACTCAAAGTCAAGCCCTTTTACTGCCCACTTCCGGTATCTTTTCGACATTTGTGGTCATGATTAAACAGATGTATCATGACTTCTAATGACTCTAGAAACAAGCTGAAAACTGTTTTCGAAAGCTAAAGGACTAACCTTTAAAATAAACGAATACATTTTTTCGATATTTTTCACGAAAATTGCTATTTGAACGTGGTCTGTTCCCTTAAATAATAAGTTCTTCTTCTTCTAGAATAAATTTTAAAAATTCTTTACTAACACTGTAATTTTTAAAAAAATATATTAAGTTTTGTCATTTTAAGTAGCGTATTTTGAAAATAATATTAGTTCAATAAAAGTATAATTAACTATACAACAGTTGAAAAAGAATAAGCTCTTTTAACAGCAAGATAATTTTTTTCAAATATATACATTAAAAATTAAATTTTTTTTTCTAATTTGATGATCAATATCTATTTTATTCTATAAACGAAAAACTTTTAAGGTATTTCAAGTTTTATAATTTGAAAAAAAAAACTAAAAACTGTTATGGAAAGTTTTAAAATTTTAACTCTTATCATGCTGTAAAATAAAATATATTGATTGTATATAATTGGTGTTCATAGAAGAAAAAGATAATTAGTTTCTATTTGATATAAAATTTAATCTTTGATTTACAAATTTCGAAAGTTATTTTAATGCTAAGGTAATTTTATTCTTCATTTTGCTATATTTTTCAGGTTTTTTATTTAAACATTGCTTTCGATGACAAAACCAAAAAATTTTCATAAAATTAAACCCTAATTAATGATCTAAGATTTTTTTTTCGGAACACTTAGGAATTTTTCATTTATATATTGAATGAAAACTAGTCTTTTATAATAAAGACTTTTCATCTCGAAGGCACTTTTGTTGTCTTGGGATTTTTCTAATTTTGGTAGTGTATAAGTGTCACAGGAACCCAAAGGTTATAAACGTAGGTTTGTTAGCTTAGACAATCATTTAATGTACGTAATAAATTTTCAAAATACTTTCTGAAGAGACAAAGGGATTACAGAAGGGTGGAAAAATGCACCGGGTATGAAAAGACTCCCGGAGAGCCTAAAAATATCAGATTGAAGATCAGATCACCAAAAAACAAGTTGTATTTGATGTATACTCACAGCTCAGGGCGAGCAGGCTAGAAAAATCTTTTCAGAAAATACAACTCTCACACCCCTACTCCTTAACTTTCCCCTCTTTTACTTCAATATTTACCGCTTAACGTCAGTTGATATCCTCTTCTTAGTTTGCCAATTTACTGCGAAAGCGACATCCATCGCTAGATTGAGATTCGCACCTAGTCGAGCCGAACTGTCCCAACCCCAGTATACATCCTTCAATGATTAAGGAGCACTTGTCAAGGGCGGAACCGGAATATATTTCTTTTGTCCAGGAGTGTCATTTTCCCAGACATGCAGTTGCCTTTGTTTCCTAAGAGTTCGATTGTCTATTGTGCTGTGGGATCAGATGATCACGACGTCACAACTTTTATAGGAATGATGGACATTATAAATAGTTTATTTAAATCATTAATTTAGTTTTGAAAATTAGCACACTTATCAACTGAAGTACAATTAAATCAATCGCATTTAAAATTACATGAGACAAATAAAAAATTCAAACATTCGTACTTTTTTGTTAATTTTTAAAATGTTCATTGCCTATTACTCAACAAATTTCCTTTACATTTTGCCTTATTATTATTTAATTGTTTATAGTACCTTTACAGTTTACAGTCTTTTTTCGGTCTGAAAATTCTTCATTATTACAGCCAAATTTTCATACAAGATAAGATAAAGAAAGGTATGCTCTGTTTGAAAAAAAAAAATCTAGATCATTAATGAGGATCTAATTATATATAGATTATTTAGTTTTGTTATATGAACGAAGAAAAAAAATAGGAATATATATATATATATATGTGTGTGTGTGTGTGTGTGTGTGTGTATTTACATACACACACATATATATATAAACACATAAACAGCAAGTTAAAGGAAATATTTCTATTTTTTTAATTAGTGTACGTATTTTATTGTGGACTAATTCACGTACCTGCAAGAAAGCTTTTGAAATTTTGTAAATTAGAAACTCACATTTTAAACAGAATAGCAGTTAATCATAGTTCTTATTCTGTGAACAATAATTATATTATTACGAGCAGTATGTTTTATTTTAGAACATAATAAATGATAGAGTTTTATTTATCATTTGTTTTCAATTTCTTCACATTAAAAAAGTCAATTTTTACTTAATTTGATACCCCTAATATCGTAACTCATTAAATTAAAGAAAGATTGCCTCGTGATGAGGTAAAATTGCCTAGAAATAACCAAGTTCTATATATATATTATTGTATATCGTTTCCGATAAATCGTAAATTTTGATACGTTTAATGTAGTGAGATCTTTTATGGGAATCAAAGATTATACCCAACACCTGAAAAAGGTAATAAAAATTAATTTTTTTAATAAATCCTTGAAATTTATTCTATTAATTAGATTTGTAGTCTTTTGTCAAAATTTCTATTACCTTTATTTTCATAAATATAATTTAGAGCTTTTAGTATTAAACTCATTCGATAGATGGCAGCACTACAAATCCCATTTATAATGAATTGAAAATTGTTTAATATTTCTCAAAGTTCTACTCCTATTAACTGTTTGACTTCTGTATCCATGAAACATAAATTTAAAGTATATGTACGATCATATGAAATATATGCAATATTTTACATCTGTAAGAAAGTAACAAGCAAAGAAGTAAATAATAAAATAACTAAAAAAGTGCATATTTCAGCCAGACTATTTTATATTTATAATTTCAAATAAAAAATAATATTATTTCCAATAGTGACACAGTATTATAACCTTGTGCTTTCTAAAATGGCAGAGCAAAAAATTTAACAATAATTTTTACTTCTCTATGATAAAATTACAAACATGCTACAACGCTTACAAACATATATGTCAACTAGGTCCTTTAGCGCCCGTGGCAAAAAACTAGTCCCATACTAGCACATCGACTTTTTTTTATCTATCAGAATAAACATTATTATCAGTAAAAATACTTATTTATACTCTTAAAACATAAATAATAACAATACTAGTATTTATCAAAATTTTCTTTTGTGTGATATTTTTCGAAACAAGGCCAGCACATAGCCCAACATTGCAACTATTACACATGTAACGACTCTATTTTCTTTTCTTTTTTCCTTTGCTATCTCTTTTAATACAACACACAGCGAAATATCTACAAAAGTACAAAGCCACTCAAATTATCTCGAGTGTGCACAGTTTGGCCAGTTTAGCAATCTCGAGTTAACTCGAGCGTACACGATAAGAGGTTAATTTCATTGGGATAAAAACAAACTCATAATTAACCCCTTCCCGGTTTTTCCCTAGCTGAACTCGGGCAGGTGAAATGTATCATCCTGACTCATCCCGAGTGTAACTCAGGCACTGTGAAATTTTACAGTATGCAATCAGTCTTTCCCGAATTATTTCACATGTGCTTTTTAGGGTTTCGAATGCTTTTTTTTCCTTTTCTGGCTACTAGATTATTTGCTGCTCAAATAAAGATAGTAGAGGGAAGAAAGTAAGGAGAGAAACAAGGTTCTACCGTCCAGATTGCGATGTTGGACTCTGTGCAGTACCGTGTTTCCGATTGTATCGTATAAGACCAAATTTTGATTAATAATTTCATAACCATTTATGTAAATGCATAGGATATAAATAAAATTTAATTCAAGATAAAAGCTAGGTATTCTAAGCTTTATATTTATAGTTAGTGTGAATTGACTCCAAAATCTAATGATTTCTGCCGTACAGAAAGTCAACTACACATGTAAGTTATTCATTTATTTAAATTGATTTTTTTACATTAATTTTTTAATTATGTTTAAAAAGCTATGTATGTATGAAAATAAGCATAAAAAATTGACATTTTTTTACCCATAATCTCGAAATAAAATGAACCTTGAAGGGGTTAATGCAGACTACGATTTTATAGAGGAAAAAACTGAGCATCAGATGAAAAAAAACTAAATAAAAACATCCGACTTTCGCAACGAATGTCGAATACAATTTATAGCTTTATTTCCACTTGTCTGTAGTCAACAGGTGTGAATTTAATGTCGTAACAAAAAGAATGTCATTGGTCAGTGGAAAGCCAATTATTATGCGCCTGTGTATTCTGAAAAGTTTGTTTGCTTACGCAGGTGCCTCTTACAAATCAGGATGCCTCAAGCGGACGATTTCGGGACGTACACCTGCACTGCGTCGAACATTGTGGGAACGGCAAGCACGCAAGTCAAGCTAGGCACAGCACGTAAGATAATATGGCAATTCACTTTATTATCCAATTTATTCTAGCGAATTTTGTTCTCGTGGTAAATTGCATATATACGGTAAGTTGCAATTGTTCGTCAAAATGTTTCACTTTTCAAGCGTGTTTCTATGTGTGTATATATGTATATGTGTATGTATCTGTGTGTGTGTCTGTGTGTGTGTTTGTATTTGTGTGTGTATGTATTTGTATCTATGAGACGTGTCTATGTGTGTATGTTTGTACTTCTATACATGCATGTGTAAATATATATATATATATATATGTATACATATATATATATATATATATATATATACACATATATATATACATATATATACATACATATATATGCATATATATATATATACACACACATACATATATACATATGTATATTACATATATATATTTATATATTATATATATACATACATATATATATACATATATATATACATATAATATATATATATTTATATATATATAACATACATATATATATATATATATATGTATGTATATATATATATATATATATATATATATATATATATATATATATGTATATATATATATATATATATATATATATATATATATATATATATATATATATATATATATATATATATATATATATATATCGGCTGTATCACTGAAGTTACTTTTTTAAAAATTTTACCAAACATCGACTTGAAATCTTTAAACTTATTGTGATAAAAACAAATTGTTAATTCAACTAATATGCATATATATATATATATATATATATATATATATATATATATGTATACACACTCATATATATATATATATATATATATATATATATATATATATATGAGTGTGTGTGTATGTGCAACTCTACATACACGCATAAATATATTCATATAAATGCATAATTTATATATTATTATATCACTAATGTATTTTTATGTATACATACGTATTTTTTAAAATTTAATTTACGTTCGAGATTATAATCTTTTAAAAAGTTTCGGTCTAATAATGTAAATCTAACTAATGTAACATTATTTTTTTAAAAATCGTTAATGACGTAAATGCGCAACTTTTTTTATGAAGATATGTATTTATATTTGGATATGTAACGAAGAGAATACTTAACCCAGTAACAATAAGTGTAATTATTTAAAGACAATCAAAACATATCTTGTGAAATTTATGTTTCTTTAAAACGATTGCTCTTTTATAATGAAGGTGGATAGTAATCCTTTGAATAACCCCCCATATTTTCAATAATCACTATTATTTATAATTTTTTCATTTGGATCAATTTTGTGTGATTTTTGATCTCACACATTCCAAAACTTATATCAACTGAAATCATACGGAATAGGTATATCTATTACAAAAATTTCTTTTACAATGCTGTGTTCATATATGATAGGAAATAAATATCTTCTGATGAAGTTTTTTTAATGACATCTTTTGAGGTTTAACATCATCTCATCATCTTAACATCAGCTCATCAGTAAGGAAGATTTACTGTAATATTCAAAGTTGTTTAAATTTCATATTTTGTTTTATTTCCAAGTATCTATAAAACATTTTACTATTTGTCCCTATTATTAACCATGCATAATATCTCTGCCCTACTTTTAATGCAAAACATTATAAACTCCTTCAGTTCATGATATCTATATCACTGTGTGAATATACTTATCTTCAAATATTTTTTTATTGTAAAATATCCACTTGAATGTTTTGTTTGATTTTCCTGATGTTTTTGTAAACTATATGCTTGTATTATTTTATCCTTAATTTTATTGTTAATGAAATTTTAAGTATTATTTAACATTAAAATACTGCACGCATTATTATTATCTATGAAGTCTAGATAATGAGTATAATATTAAAAAAAACCCTGCATTAATTACTCATTTTGTATGATTTACTATATGTATACACACACAGAGTCAACTCTAAATGGCTTGAAACTTTGCAAAGACCCAAATTTGTGTAAGAGATATAATATGAACTTTATGCTGTGAAGGAATAGAAATTATGAGTCCTAAACTAAATAAATTTAATTTTATAATGACTGAGATGAAATTTGCAATAGATTAATTGATTTTATTTTTTACAGTTCTTTCTAGGGTGTGATGGGTGTGTGTGAACATGTATTCAAAAAGTTTAAATTTCATATTTTGTTTTATTTCCAAGAATCTATAAAACATTTTAAGTTAGATATTTACAAATATATAGTCAGCAGATATTATTCGGATGTTAATGGGTTAATTATTAATATACAGCTGTTTATTTTAAATGTAAAATGTATAAGTTAGATATATTTTGGCATTCCTAATTTTTTATTATGTTAGCTGTATTGACTTTCAGTTTGGAAAATTAAATTTTCATGTCATTAAATTATCATGTAATAGCATTATGTTTGTACTTACTTTTAAAGAAACATTTTATTACAAAAGAGCAAACATGCATTTTATAGTTTTTATGAATATTGAACATTGTACTGTTTTTATTTTTTTAATTTCTAAATTGCTGTTAAATACTGTTTGTTTATTTATACTTTACTGTTTTATTTTTTATTTCTTTTTTATTAATGTTATTATTATTTTTTATAAACTGAAATTGCTGAATTTATGCCCTATTTTAAACATTGGACAAAAATATGATCTTTTTATAAAGTTATATATAATAGCATTATTTAAAAAATGGAGTCGAAAGATGCATAGTTAAATACTTTGCTAATTGCTTTTACCCTATCTTCCGAGTTTACAGTAATTTTACGCAGCTTTCAGATTTATTGATTTACTAAATATAAGAAAGAATTAACTGAAATCATTAACGCAAAGGCTTTTTACCGATAAAAATTATAAAGAGAGATTGGTAAATATGACACGGAATCTATTTTTATTTTGAGAAATTTTATCTACACTGCAAACCCTATATCCAATTTGAAGAATTTTATTTAAAATTACTTGATACTCAATAAAAAAGATTTTTAATAATAGATTATAATAAGAGAGATATAATAATATAAAATAATTACGTAGAATTAATTTATTATTAGTAAGCAAATAAGAAGTGATGAAAAAATTAAAAAATTATTCTTCACACTCCTAACAAAAAATATATATAAATGTTCAATAAAATGTTAATATATATATATGTAATCCAATAATTATAAAACTGCTGGACAAGTAGAAATCTAATCAAATAACAGTATTATCGATGCAGTCGGGCCCTTGAAAGAGACCGGCAAAATTTCAATTAAAACTTTATTTTAGAGCTGTTAAAACAGACATCTTTACTAGTCAACGACAGACAAAGGAAAGGCACAAAAATCATTCTGCTCGAACAGAGGTGCACCCAAGAGCGAAGACAGAAAGAATTTTCCCAAAATACAAGAAACTTACCCAGCGAATTTAAGTGTACACAATATTACACACACACACACACACACACACACACATATATATATATATATATATATATATACGTATACATATGTATATACACACACATATATATATATATATATATATATATATATATATATATATATATACATATATATATATATATATATATATATATATATATATATATTATATACATATATAATATATATATATATATATATATATATATATATATATATATATATAACGCATGGAATTTATCTCGCCTTCACATAATAAAATAGCCCCTATTATTTTTAATTGCCCGGGTTACTGCAAAATCAGTGAGCCTAAGAATTTCGCAGTCGTGGCTACACTACAAGGAAGCAATGAAGTCCGTGGTGAAAGTTAACTTTTATTTAAGATTAAAGAATAGCATGTTTCTCTGACAAGAGAAGAGCATGGACTGATACACCAAAAACACATTCCTGTTACAAAGTTCGCCCCACAGAGAGGGATGACGTGGAGAATTTCCCATGAGAAAGTAGCTTAATCAGAGCTATTAACAGCCAGAAAGGAACTTAGATCATTGGGAAAGTAAACCATTTTAATTGATACTGATGGAAAATGTGGCGAGTGGATAGAAAATTGGCATTTATTTTAGTTAGTTTTAGGAAATGGGTCGAAAGAATTTTAGAAGTGAACCCTTTTTTAAATAAGATACACTATTCAGATGGGAAAATAGATATGATAGATTGAGAAGTGGAAAACGAGAAGATTAGAGAGATATTTCAAGAATAATAATTTTGATATATTCCATATATAATACATATATATGTATATATTACATATAAATATGTGTGTAATATATCAAAATAATTTTACTTTACTATATCTTTAAAACCCTCCTCACTCCCATTCTAATTAAAATCTATTAAAATCTATTTTCCCAGTCACATAATATCTTAATCAAAGGAGTATCCTCGACTTAAAACTCATTTCCTAAAGCTTTTTGTGCAATAGATGTAAATTTCCTGTACATTCAAAACATTTTTCAGCTGTCGTCGACAAATAGCTCAATTTTTCTCCTGGTGTAACAGTTAAATTCGATGACTTCTTGTTCGAAGTTTCTTGTCCCTTGGGAAAATTCTTTTGGTCTCGCTCTGGGTACACTTCTGTTCGAGAAAAGTGGTTTTCGTATCATTCTCTTGCTGCCGTTGACTGGCAAAGATCTCATATTTAACAGCTAATGGCTAAAGTTTATGTTTCGCTACGAACTCTGCCTGTTCATTTTAACAAAATGGCCTGTTTGCAATTTACCTAAATAGTCTAGTGGCCTAGGCTTCTCCTTGCCCAGTAGCCCAGGCAAGAAAAAAGAATAGGGGTTATAATTTCAAATGTGTTTAGAAGTTATTAATTTGCTGTATTACACACACACACACACACACATATATATATATATATATATATATATATATATATATATATATATATATATATATATATATATATTGCATTCCAGGGTTTTGAATTGAGTGCAATCATTCGTACTTAGCAGGAATCTTACTTTACTAAAAAATCCTTTTTCAACACTTCCGACCTTACAAGAAAACCCAGATTTCAAATAACAAAAATCCTAAAAAAACGTTAAGATTATACACAATTTTTTTGCCTATTTATAATACATAAATATTCGTCTCATAAGTATAAGCTTTTAGGTTATATTTAGCAAAATATTCTACGATATAAATTGTATTAAGATCTGTTCTATCAGTCCACTTAAACGCTATTAATGTGAAGTGAAAAGAAAGTGCCTTTTTATAGTTTCTCTGATCAATGCAGTACATTTTGTAAAATGCTGTATTTACAGCCTTCTCGAAATTTCTTTTTCCATGAAAGGATTTTGTTCCCAAAAGTCTCCATAAAGGGGATTAATTCGCCAAGCATAGCAGCTATAACTTGCCCGAGTGTTCAGGATTTCAAAAAAAGAAAAAGAAAATAAATATTTGATTGTTAGTGTATTTGATACTTTCACAAATTTATAAAATTTTATAAGTTAATCTATTTTATATCTTTCAGCCGAACAGACAATCAAGAAGTTGAATGGCACAACTCCACATACTTTGAGTCCAGTAAGATCTGTTGGACTTCGATCTAGGTCGATGGATAGATCAAAAGAATCTGTCGATGACAAGAGCCAGTATTCCCGTGGAACTCGCTCTAGAAGTACTTCTAGAAACTCAAGACAGGATGTTCCAATTAACACAAAGTCTAGAATCTCTAACTTCACCAACAGCTTGTGGAAACGAAATGGTACACAGAATTCTGAAAAACTCGAGGTTGTCACTTCAAGCAAAAAAGAACTGTCAAAATCTATGGAAGACTGTCGTAAAAGCCGGAAAAATATCCTTAACAAAATTAAAATACCGGATATTTTTGTATCTCAGAAGCAGGGAGGGGGAGAGGTGGTGGGAGAAGGACAGTTGAGGACGCGAGGGCGGGGAGAGAGCGGGGGGGAAGGAGGGGGGTATAAAGGGGGGGGCGTACGGGCGTGAGGGAGAAGGAGGCGGAGAGGCGGGGGTGACGGGGGAGATGAGAGTTTATCCAACGGTAAAATATATCTGAATGAAAATAGGAGTTTGATGAACCAACAAAACTTTAATACTGAAATCACTACCAAGGAAATAAAGATTAACGGTAGCCTAACAAACGGAAACTTGAAAACCGGGACAGTGAAGGACTTCCATGTGCCAAAAGCTGAAAACAATGGTCAAATTAGTGTACGAGGCAGGATTGCCTCGTATCTGAAGCAGTTGGAGAACCCAGAACCCCCCATTAGATTAAAAGGGACAAAAACTGTACAACGAGCTAGTTCCCTGAGGCAACCGAAAAAGGACAAAAATGTGGAGCGCAGAGGTTCCGAACATACGGATACAGAAAAATCATTCAAGTTAGGTAGGTTCATAAGACGAAAAACTAGTGGAGAAGGGAAAAAGAGTCCAGAATTTTCAACATGTTGCGAAAGCACGTTCGTATCTCATATTCAACAGGATTTTGGAAAAGACATGGAAGCGTTAGATGATAAATCAACAGGAACAAAGGACACCTGCAATATGGTTAATAGTTCCAACAAAATACCAAATGTGACTTCTGACACCAATGATAGTATTGTGGTTGAAGTTGCGTCTTCCAATGTCATCAACGGAACTTCAGTCACTGTTATCCCTGACATTACGGGATTTACTTTAATAACTCATTCACAAATGAAAAGTGAAGAATCAGATAAACATGATACTAAAGATCTATTAAATAATACTGAAGAAAGCTATTTAGAGGAGATTGATTCAATCAAGAAGGATGATCTCGTATCAGATATGTTTCCAGAGGAAAGAAACTCATTCCTAGGTGAGTAGGTCATTTTTTCTTGATGTTACCTTTCAAGTTTATTTTGCGTTGAAGTTTTGTCACTTTCTTGGAAATTCAGTGACGATGTTGGCATTGTCTATTTGGAAATATTAATTTAGCTTTCAAATTCCATTCCATTATTTGAAATTTCAACATTTTTTTTGCTATCATTTAGTATCCAAAACACTCACATACGGTCCTATTTAGTTAATAAATTAATATTATATGTATTGGTCAATATTCTGTGTCATTTTGCCCAAGAAAGTTTCTTTAGCCGTCTTTTCTTTGTTGTTATCTACAACTCAGATGCACATCTTGGGACAATTTTCTTATCTTTTTAAATACTTTATGAAGCGATCGTTTTTCTAATAACTTAACTCGAAATGGTCAAACAGGTTGAGCGTTGTTTTTCGTTACCCTAACCTGTGGATTTGAGTCGTACTTTTAGTATAGACGTTCGTAAGTGTTCGTAATTGGGTTTAAGTAGTAGGTCCAGGTCTGATTAACCCTAGAGTAATAAAAATGAACATTATAGCATTTAAAACCAAATTATAAACCCAGATAACTTAGCAATTAGAAATCTATTAAAATACAACAGACATATCAAACATTCTTTAGAACTCTTGACTTGTTAATAAACTTGTTGATATATTTTAAGCACTATTTTCTATTGATGTACTGTTAAAATGCAATATTACTGTTCCCTTTCCATAGTATACAAATATTTGTATTTGTACCAGGAACTATGTATAACACACATTCTCAGTGACCTGAATTTAATTCAATTGTCGTTTTTACTTTGTCTGAAATATTCTGAGGAGCAGTGTATGTTTACAGACATTTGAAGCCAAAAATCCCTATTTACAATCAACACAATCGGGAATATATTGCAAAAACTGTGAGGCACACATTTAAGTATAAGTAGTAATATATGAAAATCGTTCACGTGAAAAAATTTCCTTTTTATGAATATCATTTATTTATAAGGCGTATTTTAAAGGATGCTTCCTTAATATGTATCCTACCCCAAACTAACAATCCTACTCTTATAAACTGAAAGACAAATCCATCGAAACGGAAGTTCATGGGTTCGATAAATGTTGAATTCTATTGATGTCATATTGATTTTAATATTTGTATTGTCTAGACTCGTCACTTGAGGGTTCATCGAAGAGAAATGTTTCTTCTGGAATCATTGTGTCACTCATTTTAAAACAGTACTCCGAATTTAAAACATTCCCATAGTACAGGGTTGGTTGGCTGGAAGCTCTACGATTTCAGATCTCTAGCTAATCAGGAAGGCAGTTGAGTGCTGCCTTCCTGTTTAACTGCAGTTGAGTGTCAATTGCTATATTGAAATCAATTTTAATATTGATTTCAATATAGCAATTGACACTCAACTGAAGTTAAATAAAGTCGATAATCAGAGTCTATATGATATAAAAAATTAATTTCAAATTTACAAATTTCAAAAGTTATTTGCAGGTAACAGGATTTCTCTTGTTTTCCCATGGTGTATCTATTTTAACACATTGTATGCGTGACACGTACTAGTATGTTTTCTGAAGATAGGGAGATTTCACACAGTAGGGCACATCTCTACTTATAACAATTGTGGCTTTAGTTTCAAAAGCAAGGCCAGTTTATTGTTTGTCTATTGGCAGTTGTAAACATGAAAATGAATGGAAGGGCATTATAGTAGTTCCTGAAGTTGCGACAAATTGCTCTTGAGCGCTGGTTACGTACTAGAAAGTTTTCTGATGATTGATGCTTGAGCGCGGGTCGCGTACTAGTACTGTTAGTGTAAAAACATGGTTTGTTTGTGGGTACAAAAATAACGGTATATACAGGAAAACGAAGCCGAATGTTCTTGTCTACTACATAGATTCTGGAAAAATTTAGACAAATAAAAACTAGTTTTTACATCAGTCGATGCGGAACCACAGAACGGGAAAAAATTAAAACTATATACTACTATTTTTATTTGATTTTTCATATTTACGATACTATTATAAATTTATCCACTAAAATATATATCTTTTGTTTACAAAAATCTTATGGTTGTTATTTATATATTTCTATTTATATATTTGTTTATATATTTCAATATAAAATACGAAAAGTTTTATTAAAAAATTAAATATTTTTAGATCTATTGAGATTTAACTGAATAGCTTAATTTACTCTCAAAACGCCCTCTCCCGGTACAATTCCGCTGCGAAATGTACCCGCACACAATGTGTTAAGTTTCTTTAAAATTACTTCACATGTCAAAACCAAATAGATTTATAAAAGTAAGAATTCTATTAATCATTTAGGAAAAAATATTCTGCATTGGGCAGAACTTATATTAAATCTTATATTAAATCAAATATAGACTATGATAATGTTGAATTTTCCTTTTGGAAGGTACTATGTCCCCTTAACACATTCTATATGATCAATGTGATTAACATAGAGTAAAATGCGTATATGACATTGGGTTTGGTATCGAATGTGTTGAACGCTGCCATCTAGAACCGCTAGAAACAAGTGGTGGCTACTCAGATAATATCACAGCTGTTTAAAGAGAGTACTTTGATTTTATCTGACCAATTTCCTCATCGTGACTTCAATGGAGTGTTGATAGATCTCTCAGTTTGTGCAACAATGGGTACATTAGTCGCTGTAGGTGCATGGTTTTTAAGGAAATATTTGCTTAATTCGGGTTTCGGAAATTTGTTGACATAATAAAAAGAGAATAAGAGTTTAAAAGTATTGATAATATTCATATTCTCTCGATGTTTCGATAAAAAAGGCACCATGCAAAATATAAAATTACAGAAGATTGAAATGTTTATAAAACGCAATGCTATTTTATTTTGGAGTATATGATCCGTAAAGCAAAAATGTGTTATAAAAACACAGCAATAAAGAAAAGAAATATTTAACAGTCAGTCCGATAGTCTCATAAACTGATCCTTAAAAATAACAATACAAAAGGTATAGTAAAAAAATAAATTGTAATATATAAAAATTAGATTTTGTCTCCTACTTGAATTTGGAATGATATACTAAATAATTTTATAGTATTTAAAAAATTCATTTTCACTTATGTATAAGTTTCAGTAGTTTTTAAATTCCATTGAGGACAAATGGACGTCCATGCTTGCAGATTTTGTACATTATTCATTTAACTAATATATAGCCCCTATGAGGCTGGTAGAAAGTGGTTAGTTTTTTGGCTGATATTTATCTGGTACACTCTCAATAATTTGTTTATCTTCATACTTCTGTGAAGTCTCCCGATATTGTGAAAATAGTTTAGAATCACGCTGAATTCATTTAGAAAGATAATTCAAAGTTTTCGTAGCTACGTCGAAATTATCATTAAGTTCTTCCCCATTTTTGTTTGCCACAGTAATTCATGGAAGTAAAGGAATGAAACTATCATTTATACTACACCCTGGAGGTACATAAAATTTATTGTTAATACTGGTGATAAAATTTTTATTGCAACAAAAAATAATCGATGATTAAATTTAAAATTATCACATATGCAGGCTTGCAATTCCGTCACTTTTCTCACCTTTAGTCACTCTTTTTACAGTTGATCACTTTAAGTCACTCTTTTAAGTAAACAGTCACCTTTTTTATGGTGTATCACAAGCAAAAGGCTGTTGTTGAAAAAAGAAAATCTGAATTAATAGCAAAATATTTTAATAAAGGACCAAAAATGAGATGCTCTAATCTTATTTTTCGTATTAAAATGTAATTAGTCATATGGTTTCTAGAATTTAGTGATTTTAAAAAGTCGTAAAGAAGTTCCTGAAATCTACATTTGTACTGAAATGTACATTTAATACATTAAAGTAATTTACGTCAAAACACACATTTCTCTTTTTCTTTTTCTTCACATTTTTTGTTTAGATACTCTAATCTAGCTAGGTACATATTTCAAAACATCATTAATATATGCAGAAAATTGTGATTATATAATGTATTGTATGTATTCAAATCTAATTTATAGATTTTCTTGAATAAAAAGCAATGTTGAGTTGTGTTAAACAAAATTTTTAACCTTTTTTGTATTTGACGCTAAAATCAATTCTTGCATGAATCATTTGATTTAGAGTTAAAATAAATAGAAAATTTTTAATAATAGCATCCGTAATCAAGAGGAGAAATTTTTTTTCAATGTTTAGTCACTTTTTAGTCACTTATTCTGTATTATTTGTCACTTTTCTCACCTTTTTGAAAGTACCTCATCAGTTGCAAGCCTGCATATGTACCTAATCTATTATTTAAGCCAAATATAAAAGAAAATTATTTGCTTAATATCTAAATTCAGGGATAAAACACATGAAAATAATACAGATGATATTTAAGCAATTTAAAATGAGAACTGATTAAATGAGATGGTTAAAGGAATGAAGTCATAATGCTAGAAAAAATGTTATTTTTGCATATTCATTATGTGACAAATTGATAAATTTAATCGCCTGCTCTTAACCGTGGAAAATAGGGCTTGAAATAAGGGCATTAAATGCTAGAAAAGAGAGAAGGGGTGGACTTCGAACGTTGCTAACCCTAATTCATCAAGAATCCTATATGGATGCCTCTATCCATTCTAGGTACAACCGCTTTATAAATTCGAGACAGACGGATAGACAACTTAAGCTACTATTATATAGGGGATTATAGGAGGGTAGACTCATCGAGCCTAAATGTCTCTTTTTGTGAAAGTTGTAAATTTTAAAGAACTAATGAATGCTAGAATTTACGACCATAGAATAACAGCTATTGAGGTTTATAGACGTAAAAAATGGCATACTGATTTTCAGTAGTGAATAATAATTAGGTGGTAGTATTTGGAATAATATTTTATTTCTGGAAAACAGACAAAACTTGAACTTGAAACCATAGAATCGAAACTCTTTCTTTACGCCAGAAGTGTACAACCTTAAATTCCAAACACAAAGACGCGGTTAGCAATATATGTTTATAAATATCTCGGACTCCATCTTACACAAATAAGTACCTCGTTTAAAAATACGTTTACCCCAAGTCTAACTTAAACATTTATTAATACTGAAAGTAAGATTTTATGCTGAAAGGTTCATAAATGTAACGAAAGCATGTCCATTTCATTTGAAGTCTTAATAATCTATCTAACACACTTTTCAGGAATAGAATTTTCACATGAATTCTATGCTTTTTCAAAATTACTTCTACATTATAATATTATCCATCATCACTATATTATAAAAATTTCAAATGATTTATCTCAAATACAGGCTTAGTCTGATATATATTAATTGTTTAATAATGGGACCGAAAATGATCTTAATACCAAAAAATTCCCTGTTCTTCAAACTAAATTTAAAAAACATCTTAAAAATATTTTGCCATTAACCGATCTGCCAGATGTCAAAATTACAGAAGATTCTGAGTCTGCAAAAGATGACAGAAGGATACCGTCAATACACGTAGAAGTAAGTCATTTAATAAAACGTTATCTATCTAACACACTTTTCAGGAATAGAATTTTCACATGAATTCATATGCTTTTACAAAATTACTTATAGATTATAATATTATCATTACTATATTATAAAAATTTCAAATTATTTATCTCAAATACAGGCGTATTCTAAAATAAATTTATTGTTAATAATGACTGAAAATGAGTCATTAATACCTAAAAAAAGTCCTGTCTTCAAACTAAATTTAAAGAAAACATCTTAAAATATTTTGCTTATTTGTTTAAAAATTTTGTTTGCTTTAAAAATATTAAAACTTTTAATTTGCTTTAATTTTTTGACAGTGAGGTAAAATTTCTTTTATCACAAAACTTATTTTTTGCTTTACTTAATTCAACTTTGTTGATACGGGTTACTTCTTTAAATTTAATATAAGCCATAATTTGTTATTTTTCCTATATATCCTAAATGGTTCAAAATAAATGCCGTTTTCCAACTTGTTATCTCGTTATAATTTGTGTTTTGGTTTAAATTTAAATGACCAAAATTCGTTGTTAAATCTAGTTCTTAAAAAGTTTTTATAGTTATTTAATGTATATGTTTAAATTGTTTTGCATGTATTTGAGATTAAATTTTTTTTCATTTTTTTTCTGGTTTTAAATTAACTGTTGTAAAAAATTGGGTAAATAAGACTTAGTGCTTTTATCATACTACGGCCAACCTTTTATAAGGCTATTTAATGTTTTAACTATACATTCTGATTAAATATTTAAATGGATAAAAACAGACCTGGAATTGGGAAGATCATGGGGCTTACTCTGGACGTTGCGAGTTGTTCCGCACGTTCTTTGTGACGTCACTTTGACGTCAGCTTGATCATTTGCTCACATACTGTCAGCAAGCTGACGTGAAAATGACATCATAACAAAGGTTCGAAACGAACCGCAACTTCCAGAGTAAGAGCCCATGATTCTAAACATTACGAACGTTAATCAAACTTCGCTTATTTCAGATATACCATAATAAACTGTTTTGCAGTTCAAAATTTGTTAAATAAACTTCTTGCAAAATTTATTTCAAGATGAACAGCATGTTTATAACATTGCTACGATACTGAGATTTACACTTTAGCAGAATTTAATCATTCGCTAACTTATAATTGATACCGTAATTAATCATTGGTTAGCTGTTGCAATTAATCATACGATGCATAACTGAATATTGTAAGTTTTGACCCAAGTAGTTTGGCTTGAATCGTTGGAATGTTTTTTCTCATTCTATGGATTAGTGTACTAGGACTTGCTGCTTAAAGTCTATTTCGAATGGCTACTAACATCCATGTCAGCAGTGGGATACGAATCCATGAATTCCAGTACCAAAGATCTATGCTCCCGCATCCCACCATCGCTTGATCCAAAATAATTTGGAAATAGATTCATTTATCTGTAGTTAGAGCATGATATAGGTTAAATGTCATGAATTTACTAACAATGCATTGAACACTCTTGAATCTGTTAACATTCGATAGCGTCGTTTATGTTTACGCGAAAATATTCGCATTTTAATCCTCTTTCAGACTACATAGCGGAAAAATAAATCCAAATGATACTGCCTTTAAAGATATCTCTCACGATAAATGTAATTGTACTAACGGTAATGAAGCAGATGATCATATCTCGATAAGCAGTTGCTAGATACTTCTTTTTTTAAACTTTTGCTTTCGATAGATTTAAAAGTATTTTTTCTTTGACTCTTTCTGTTACTTAGCTATAATTAGTTTAGAATTGGTGCATACATTGGATCTGATCATCTACAGAGGAAATATTAAAATGCTTCAAATAAATAGATTTTCTTTAACGTCTAATTATGATATACATCTCAACACAACAGTAAAAATCATTGATAAATCACTGAATAATTTGTTGTGTTCCGTTCCATAAAAATATTTGTTTCTGATTATCGGTATCCAGAGGACTCAATACGCTTTCTTCAAAATCCATGCTTATATTACATCTTCCTTTAAAGCTATATTACATTATTACACTATTGGCATTACTGGGTATTACATTATCTTATATTACATATCATTCTGGGTCGTCACTGACTCAAATTTCCATTTACAATAGATGTGCTTTCTTTCAACCTATCCAACAGTAAACGAATGATTATTGAAGAGGTAAAACGGAGTCTTCTGGTGTTAAAGTTTAAAGTACGAGCTGGTATAAATATTTCATAGGCGTTAGGTGTTGACTATAAGTAGTAGTTTATAGTGCTGTTTTTGTTGTTGTATTATGCCCTTTGGTCAAACCAAGCACGATTGAGCCGCAGGCTACACGTATTAAAGCAAAGGTGTGAGACTTTTGTTTTTAACGAGCACCTCAAATGTGAAAGTACGACTTATGCTAAGTCAATCCTCGTAATTTCACAGCAGGGGTCAAGCAGAAGACCCATAGGCTTGGCCTTCCACCCCCAGATGTATTGATTACTTGGAGGACATTGTGACCACGAACATATTTTATGTGTCCAGTCACCTTTAGTTCATAGTGTAACTATCTCTTATGACAGGATATCTTTATATAGACCCGTTTTCAGGGAAGGTGGGTTTTACAAAGGGATCATATAAATTATTAACTAGTTGTGAAATTTTATAACTTTGTATACATATGCTTTAAAGGATAACGAACTAAATAAAATTAAAAATTTCTTAAAACCCGTTAAAATCAATAAAAAATTTTCTGAAAATTTTTGTTAAGCTTTTTGCAATACTTTTTGTTACTCAACTTTTCACAAAACTTTTATCTAAGATAAATATGCGTATTCGTTTTAAGTTTCATCTTCATTTAAAACTTAGCTTAAGGGTAGAAATTTCCGATCTTTTCGAGAAAATTCAACTTACAGACATAAATGCATTCCCTAGAATTTATGGACAGAACAATAAATAAACATGTTTCAAATATATTTTTAAGTAAAGAGACAAAAATAAAATAAGTATAGAAAAATCAACGAGCTAGAAACATTTTTAAATTAAACAAAATATTAAAAAAATAATTTTTAAATTTTTAAATAATTAAACTGAAAAAGGTATGTGATTTTCAAATCCTTAAATGGGATTCATTTAGCTATACTTCAGTGTTTATCTGTGCAAAGTTTCATATATATAACTTAAAAATTTTTTAGGCGCTTTGTAAGATCTACTATTCCCTTAAACTTTCTGGGGATAGTAGGTTTCTTTAGTATTTCTAAGAATACCACTATCAACTATTTTTAACATAACTTTCCAAACCAAATGAACTATTCTATAGAAATAAAATTAGTTATCCATGCTATGAATTACAGGAATTTTGATATTATCCCTAGATTTACATATATACTCAAGATTTTAGCATACAATTAAACAATATTAACCTCACCGATAAAGTAATTTTGCCACTTTCCATCAATACAGGATTAAAGATAATCAAACAATTAAAAATGTGTATAATTGACAACAGATACATGTGTACTGTTTCATTTTGAAAATTTTATTACTTAAATGTTTTTTCCAGTTTTGTCAACATAAAACATACATTTAAATACCGCAATTAAAACCGCTTCGCACTGATTTACTTTCTTATTACAAATAGAAATTAAAGCAAGGAAATATCATATATTCCCATTTTAATCCTCACTGTTAAATGTGTATTACAGCTTTGTTTTAGAAGCAATTTACTTTCACGACAAAATACTTGTTTGGATTCTTTTGAAAAAGGATTTTAACTAAAGATAACATCTTCTGTTCGTGACATCTACACCTTAAAAGCGCAAATTAAATCAGTCGCACGTTCTGACAACTTTTATTTTATATTTTTTACTGTCTCCTCAACAAAACTGCTTCCAAGTTATCCTAATATCGATTCTCTGCTTACTCATTGCGACGATTACTTTGTAATCGTCATCGCAGGGTGTGTTAAACTCGGGAGTATTGTCATAAGTGGAAAGGTAATTATTTTTTATGTGTTATTGTCGTATAATAAAATTATTGCAATATACTTGAATCAGAACTGTTCAGTTTAAAATCGCTTATTCTTTTCTAACTGTATGCGTAGTTATAATTATAGAACTTTTTTATTGTTTGTTTTAAAATAAAAACTTCGTAAATGTATGTGAAGCATAAATACGCAAGAATTTCCTTTTCAATTAATAGGCTATTTCTTACAATAACCACAAAACTATCTGATGATCGGATAATCATTACATAATACATCTTGTTATAAAATACTTGCTATGTAAAGTATTTAGTATAACGATATTGTGTATTGATGGTAATATGCTTCATATGGCTAAGCCAGAAATTTGGGTGTGTATTTAATATATATATTTATGCCTATGAAATATTAACACACTACGTAAATTCATGCATATACATATTTATGTTATTTTTTTCATGTGTATAGTGTGTTTCAGATTTTTTTTCAAAGTGTTTGCAATATACATGAGCTGAACATCTCATTTATTCTCACAGGAAGCTCATGTAAACTAAATTTTAGTTTCTTACATTTTCTTACATTTACATTCTGTTTTATAAACACTTTTTACACTTCAATTATAGTATTTATTTAACTTCGAAGGTCTTAGCTATCATAAAATGTCAACTACAGTGCGTAACTTACGTAATATATCATTTAATGACAAAATCTAAAAAAGTTTCTATTGAAAATTCACCATATATCCCAAAAAATTAAAGTGTATCAGTAACTCAATTTACAGGGAACATAAGAATTTTCCCATTTACAGTATTTTTAGTTTACATGTATTTAGAACTGAAAACTTTTAGTTAATTTTTCTAACATTAAACCCATGTACAAAGAATTTGGAAACATCTATATCCTTTTACAACATACACTTTAAATATTAGTTTTATTGAACTTCAAAGTTCTGCAGTGTCACTAAAAGGTCAAATACATTTCGTAATCTTTGCAATGTAACATTTTAATGAGATAAATGTAGTTTCTATTGAAAATTTACGTTGTTTGATAAAGTTTACCTGTATCATAATCAGAATTTGTAACTCAATTAATCAGGAAACATAAAGAGGTTTCTCATTTACAATATTTTTATTTAAAAATTCAAACTGAAATTTGTTTTACAAAAAGATAAATTTATCTTTAATTAGTTTCATTCTTTAAATATTCTTTCTTTAGTTGATATTGTAGCAATAAACTCAGTTTACCGAAATTTTATTGCTTTTTAGAGTTGGAAATGGATTGATATTTAATTATAGTTAACACTAGATTGCCCGAGATATCTTGTATACCTATATTGCCCAAAAACAGTCAAAATGACTGCATTTTGAAAAAATAACAAATATGTAAAGAAATTTGTTTAAAATTAATTTTTAATATTATATAATAAAGGAGGGCGGAAGTAACTACAATTATTCATAAACCCATTTATATGTTATAGAAAAAGTCACCAAATTCTAAGAAATTGTGTCATTACATTTCATAATTGTTTTTCTAATTGAAATTAAAAAACAGTCAATATGACTGCCTCGGGCAATCTAGTGTTAATTACTTTAATCCATTAATGTAAAGTTACCCTTTTTAGGGACTGCTAAAAAACAGTTTGTTGGATGTTTTCTCAGAATGGTTCCGCCTTTACAATATTTGCCGAACGATGGTCAATTGGTTAGGGTGCTGGCCTTCGGTACCAGAGTTCGTGGGTTCGAATCCCACAGTGGCATGGATGTTCGTAGCCGTTCGGAATCGGCTTTAAGCTGTAGGTCCCAGTCTCATTAGCCCTCGTGTTGCAAAATATAGACCGTAGCACTCCCAAACCAAACCAAACCAAAACCTTTACAATATTTATAATTTTGTCATTTGGATCAACATTTAATGATTATTGAAGAATTGTACCAAAACTTACTTTTTTGGATGGTAATCGACTTTAAACATGATATATAGCTTTATCTTGCCGCGGTAGCTCAGTCGGCAAAAGGCAAAGCTCTCGCAACTAGAGGGTTGCGGGTTCGGAGCCCGAGCCGTACTAAGGTCCACTGTGTTCATTAAAGGTGACTGGAGCCCGTAAAATATGTTCATGGTTACAATGTCCTCCAAGTTCTCAATCAATACCTATGGGTATGGCAAGCCAAGCCTATGAGTCTTCTGCTTAGTTCCTGCTGCAAAATTACGAAGACCCACTTGAGCATAAGTCGTACTTTCACCCTTGAGGTGTTCGTTAAGACGGAAGGCGCTTCCTTTTGCCTTAATACGAGTAGCCTCCGGCTCAATCGTGCTTGGTTTGACCAAGACAACAACGACAATATAGCTTTATCTATTATAAAACTTCACTTAACAGTATTCTGTTTACACGTGATACCGTGGAAATCTCTTATCACAAAACTTTGTTTTTTACGAATGGTCTCTTATGATGTTAAAATGATCAGGCTGTAATATTCAAAATTGCTTAAATTTTATAGCTCTTTTTGCTCTGTCCAGTTTATGATAACTTTAATATAAGATAATATGTTTAAGATAATCATAAAGTATATTCGACAGAAATGACTCTGCCATTAATGAGTTAAAATTTCAAAATTAAATCTTCTCATATTGTAAATATATTTAAAACGTATAGGAATCAAAGAAGCTGTTTTTACCAATGAAGTTAGTAAGTCAAATGCTACAATTCAATTTAAACCAGAAAGTTATTTTAACGTGTATAATAAAATTGTCAAACATGTAATTAAATATGCAGTCAATGAATGTATTTGCTTTTCTTTAAGATTCTAGAAAACGAAGATGAATTTCATGTAAATGGAGAAATAGATACTACGGTAGAGGAAGTACCGCTAGACCTCGAAGAGATAACACAAAAGGAGGTTTTATCGAACAGAAAATGTGCGGGACAAATAAGGTCTGTTTCAACTTTTCTCTATTAATTGATGTGAATTGAAATAATCTTTGCAATATGAGCAAATCTTTCTTAAGTCTTTTTATCTTTTAATTTTAAAAGTTAGTTAACTTTAGATTTTAAAGTTATTTATGTTTATTAAGTATAATAAGTTGTGATGCAATGTGAAGAGTTAATGAAATAATAGTTAGGTATGAGTTGACTTTTAGAACAATAATTTTATAGTTCGAGCCCCACTGCTGAATTGGATGTTTGTAACTTTACGGGATTAACTTTAATCCCTAAACTCTGTCTAATTTACCTTCGATTCTAAATTGTAATACGTTACCACTTTAGCACTCACAACTAATCAAAACTAATTCTTGGATGGGACTCTAAAATTCACAACTAATTCTTCTATTGTAATGCAATAGTTAACCTATTGTATTACATTATTTGAATAATTTTTTGTCACCCTTTAAATTTTTAATTTTGGTTTATCCCTTTAAATTAAATAATGTTACTCAGTCCAAACTTCTCAATCACTATATTATATACTTTGAGCGAATTTTTCATAAAGGGTACAAAATATTGATTTAGATTAGATTTAGTAATATTAATGAGTATCACTACTTTAATATTACTCTAAAATATTGTAGCATTTATTTCCATGAATATTTTTAAAGGTTAGTTTATATAAATAAGTGTGAGAAAAATTTCTATAATTTCCTATAAAAATTTTACATACACTCATTTTAGTGTTATCGTGTTTTTGTATTGCACATGAAATTTCATTATATCCAGTGTCCAATAGTAAATATCCCTAAATCTAATCCAGTAATGAAGCTGGATATTTTTGTGTATATAGCAAAACTAAGATCAACAGAGTGCATATATTTTCAACATTTATTTTGCATTTATATGAGTCTTTTGAGGCCGAACGATGGCCGAATGTTTAGGGTGCTAGCCTTCGGAACAGGAGTTCGTGGGTTCGAATCCCACTATGGCATGGATGTTCGTAGCCGTTCGGAATCGGCTTTAAGCAGTAGGTTCCGGTCTCATTAGCCCTCGTGTTGCGAAAAGTAGACCGTAGCGCTACAAAACCAAAAGAAGTTAACCGTTTGAGTGCGGCGAAGTGCTATCGCGCTTAGCTTGTTATGTACCAAAAATGCAGAGCGCTTCTCTCGTTTTGTACCGAAAATGCAGAGACGCTGCTGTTGGTTTGTATAATTTTTGCATCTATTGCGAGCAGTTGAATTCATATCAATCGCAGTTTGTATTCATTTTACTCAATTGTGATTTTTAATAATATAAGAATTAAAATAAAATACAGTGGTAAGTAGTAATGCAGTAGAGCCGTGGATTGTGGTACGGTAGACAAAATGAGCGTGTTTTATTTATTTGTAGTAAAAAAACTTTTCATTGTATAGAAATTAGAAACTGTTTTCACTTTCTCAACAAGTGTTACACTGATCATTATTGATGCTATAGAGGAGGAATGGCTATCAAGAAAAAATACCATAAAACGAATACCAATAAGTTTTCTTTAGAAAAATTGACTGACCGAAACTTGCGGCATTATGATGTATGCAGTTAAAATCTGTTAATGGAATTAGACGATCCAACATAATTTGCGCTATATGTAAAAAAATAATTCATGGAATTTGTGCAGCAAAACATTTTTGTAATAAGTGAGAATAAAGAATATTTTTGTTGCTAAAAATTACTTCTTACGTAATAATTAGTGTTAATTATAACCATTTCTATTGTTCTCCAAAAATATTACTACGCATTTCATTCCGCAATATTAGCATATATATAAGAAAACTCTTCAGCACTCAAACGGTTAAAAGTTTTAAATTTAAGTTGTTACGGTGAATTTTAATTTTTGAATAGATATTGCGTGTAAATATAATTGTTATATATTTTGCATAGCTGCGAAGTAACAGTGTGGTAATTTTTTGATTACTAACCCTTTTTATCCATCTATTTTAAAAATATTTAAGTATGTAGAAATGCTGGATAGATAGGTTATATATTTTCAATCTCATACTTAATCCAGTACTAGATTTCATCTGCATTTAAATTACTAATTATTTGTTAAGCTGATAAACAGTCTAACATTTATACCACTGCCGTTCTGTTACTGGATTATTGAGTCATAGCTTTGAATCCTACTGAAGGCTTGCATTTAATTGCCATAAGGATTTGGCTTTGAGCCAGCAGCCTTTCAGTATATTTGATACTCAATTTTCAGCCATAATTTTTCTTCATCTTCACTTCTTACGTAATAATAATTTATATGATTATAAGTATGTATTCTGAGAGAATTGCAAGTCATTTTACCACTCTTTTAAAAATTATTTTCTTGCTGACGACAACTTGGTAACAAATGATGAATATGTTGTAGATTCAAAACTCATTTCAAAAGACTCCCAAAAGATTCTCAGTTTCGATTTAAAATCATATCAATTCACACGCTTCACAGCAAATAGCGAAATCAAAAGGCAATTTAGTAATAAATCACTGTTTGAATTTTGGAAAGGGGTGGATGTATTTTCTACACTGAATTCAGAAGGATTTCGTGCACGCTTACCATTTTCCCAATTCTATCTTAGGAACTAGCTTGGTATCAGTGTCTATTTCTTATATTAAATCTTCCTCCAATTTTCTCTGCAAGTCAATCCCTCTAAATTATTGAATTTGTGTTTATTTATAATTAGAAAGTTAATTATTAAATACAATAATTATTAAATACAATAATTATTCGATACAATAATTATTAAATACTGATACGATCTCGTTTAGTGTTATCAAGGCCCCCTAGGAAGCATGTCTCATAGGTTGATGATCCATGATTTATGCTGTAAGTGCCGGACTAACTATTTCTAGTGTTTCAAATGAAGACTGATAAAAATGAAAACCAAACCAAACATATGATTTATTATTAAAATTACAAAAAATTCTTCTGGCTGTATTTATTTAGCTAATCAGTTTAAATGAATAATCAAGAAACAAAGGGATGTGAAAATATAAAAATTTAGAGATAACTACGAAAAATGACAGCAGAAATAC
Organism: Pardosa pseudoannulata; assembly: GCA_032207245.1. NCBI lineage: Eukaryota > Metazoa > Arthropoda > Arachnida > Araneae > Lycosidae > Pardosa > Pardosa pseudoannulata. Next base: position 25,298,933 of record CM063504.1, on the reverse strand, counting down.
ATTTCATATTTAACTAACATACGCATGTAGGACCAATTGGGGGAAAAATGTATCCGAAAACTTTTAGAATTCTTTATATGATCTGAATGTTTAAAATTTTACTTTTGTTTTCTTCTAGCGGGGCATTGCCGGCTCACCCATTCGCATTCGTTACGTGGGGTACCTTCCCCCAGTGTGCTTTTTGCAAGTCACCTCACACAGTTGCACATTTTCTGACTTCGTGTTGCTTCCGGCAAATGTATTTAAAATTTTTTAAAAATTCGTCGCCTGTTCTTAAGACACTTATTGGGGAAACATCGCATACGGGCTGTAGCATTACGCTACTGGAAAACTTTTAATATGTATTTGTTTGTGTATTACGGCTCGCTCTGACGTCAGTCGAACGTATTCTTTGCTATGTGGGGGGTCCCCATGCCTCCATTCTCTCCTCCCTAACCTCTCCTCGAGAAAAGACAGAGAGGGGTGTGGGGGTTTTTCGAGTGACGTCACGAGGGCCAAGCGTCGTTTGGTGTGGGAGAAGACGCTGAGAGTTGTTGTCCGGCGGGCGAGGATGAATGAGCCTTGCCGAGAATGTAATGATGTAAATATTTGTATATACCAGAATAAATTCTTCTTTCATCTCCACCTCGCTTGTGTTCGATGTGTCATCCTCATGAGGCCTATGAAGAACCCTGCTCGACCATAACGCTACCAAAATTACCTATTTTAGAGCTGTGACGTTACAGGGCTTATTTCCCTTTCTAACCAGTTCAGTACTGTTATATGAAATTTGATCTGTTACCAGTTTCTTTGGAAAATTTCACTTACATACATTTTAGGTTTTTGATCGTATTTCAGTAATTTTTCTTGTAAATTTTTAAAAGTATCTTGTATTTATACTCTGACAGAACTTGTATGGCGCAGTATATCCCCCGAGGATTTTGTGCCAAAAAACATAAAATAAATAAATGAAATTTACTTTTGTTTCTTACATCCATTTACTTTCACTGCTTCAATTACAAAAGTCATCTCAACGAAAACACTTTACATTTTAAATAGAATTATAGTACATAATATAAATAAAAACAAGTAAATGCTGTTATTTCTTTAAATTTAAAAGATTACTAAGATTAAGTTTTCAGACTGCTTGAAATATTTATTTTAGTGTATAATGCCAATATAGAATAGAATTAATGTCCAAATTGACTTCTTAGTTATTCCGAACCTTTGTTGGAGGAATGTGAAGACCTGTTGGAAGTGAATGCCCAGACAGAGTCTCTAGAATCGGATCTACAGAGGGTGTCCTCTCCAGTAGCGAGCCCTGCGAGGATTATTAAAGGTCCCCAAAGTGTCACAGTACTCAGGGGAGAATCGGTGACGCTGGCAATATGTTTTACTGGCAATCCGGTACCCAACGTTATGTGGGTGAAAGGGGTGAGTAGCTTATTGCTTATTTAATTTAGGGGGCAAATTTATTTTCAGTTCTTGTATTACTTTGCAATTTTTCTTTAAAACATATTTGCTATTTGTGTCCATTTGAAGAACCTTAATGGAATAAAAAGTTCAAGAAATTGTAAAGTAATTGATGAAAAAATATATTTCTGTAATTAACAATTCAACATAGAAAAAAGGTAACATTTATAATATCCCAGACTACAACAGAAGCAGCGCTGCTATTCATGATCACTGAAAGAAACTCAGGATTGAAGGGCGAAACTCATATAATCCTGTTGCCCGAATGGTTAGAGCGCTTATTTTCGGTACCTGATTTCATGGGTTCGAACTCCACTGTAGCATGGATGTTAGTAGCCGTTCGGAATCATCTTTAAGCAGTAGGTCCCAGTCTCATTAGCCCTTGTTTTGCAAAAATGTAGACTGCAGTGCCCCAAATCGTACCCTGAGGAAGCATTGCTGTAGCTTCCCTTTCGCCTAGCTACAAATAATGACTGCTTATACGCGCATCTTCACAGATTCCAAAATTGTCCCTAGTCCTGCCTGCCCGCTATGCTTCAATGGTGCAGTTATGAATGTTGAAATATGTCCACGTTTGCTGGATGTTTTCTCAGACCAATATTTTTTCCCCGATACTGGAAGGCTAGAGACCTTTTAAATAATGTTCAAGCTTGATCTTTTTCTATCCTTTCAGTGTCCTAAATGTTTTTGCCATCTACACTAATTTTTGTGTAATGCTTATTTGTGTAATTTTATTCTAATTCTATTGCATTATTATTATATTTCCATAATTTTTTAATCTTTGTATGCCATAAAAATGTCTGTATTGCCAAGTGCATTAAAAATATTGAAGGTTTTGCGTGAAACTGATAGTAAAGTAATTTACATGTGTTATTAATGGGTTGTTTAAATTTACAAGGTTTTTTTTTTTCCTCGAAACTATATTTTTCATTATTATTCATAAAATTTTCAAAAAAAATCTCGTGAATATATTTGAAATTTAGATATGATTGTAATCTATGTAATAAATTACATAATAGATATAATATCACTAACTATTTAAAAATCAAACTGAAAAACATTTCATTGAATTTAAATGTTTAAAAAAATTGCAAATATTAGACTCAGTACATTTATCCATTCTATGGGTAACAAATATATGTTCTAATATCAAAGGCATCAAACGTGGTGATGCAACTGGACTATATGGGCCGAGTCCGTCAATCCAAAGGCTTCTGTCAGTAAGCACAAAAATGACAACAAGTGAAAAAATAAACACATAAAAGAGCAAAGAGATAGAATTATTTTTCATTTTTTAACATTTGAAATCTGGGTCCTTGAAATGGCTTTCAAAAAAGCGATAAAATATTTATCATGTATATGTATGTACACCTATAGTACGTTTTATCTCTGATTGAATTTTGTGTTAATATGTACATGCAAACATTCCTGAATGAGAGTAATGGGTATTATGAGTATAATTAAAAGTGGTAAGATAGTACATTATTACGTAATATTAATATATTTTTGAAATTTCAATTAGGACTGAAGTGCTAGATATTTTTTACTATTCTTCAAAATTTTAAGTTTGTATATGAAATTACTAATTTTAAATAAAACATCATTGATAGGCCTTTTTCCTCCTCTTAGATGAATACTGATATTCTATAACTAACACTCGATTGCCCGTTATTATAAAAAAAAGTGTTCTTAGGAATCTTAAAACAGCTAGTTGTGCACCTATACTTTCGTTGCAATCTCCACACTGTATAGGTAAAAAATCTATAAAAAATAGTCTACAGATGGCAATACTAAAACTCTACAGTTTGTTGAATTGATATATACAATATTTGACTGCTCTTCTACTCATTGTTAAATTAATATTGAATGAATTTTTGGTGTCATTAAAATATAATATTTTATAATTATGCAACTGTCCATTTTACTAAATAAATGCCGGATGTTATCGCCCATTCAAATAAGATAAGTTTAAATGAATTACAGCAAAATATGCGTATATATTAACACATTGTATGCGGGACACGTACTAGTACGTTTTCTGACGATTGATACTTGAGAGAGGGTCACGTACTAGTACGGGTTAGTGTAACAACATGGTTGGTTTGTGGGTACAAAAATAACGGTATATACAGGAAAACGAAGCCGAATGTTCTTGTCTACTACATAGATTCTGGAAAAAAAGCAGACAAATAAAATTTAGTTTTTACATCCGTCGATGCGAAACCACAGAACGGGAAAAAAATTAAAACTATGTACTACTACTTCTATTTGATTTTTCATATCTACGATACTATTATAAATTTATTCACTAAAAAATATATTTTTTTTTGAAATTTTTTATACTCTTCACTTTATCTAAAAAGATAGTAATTAAATCCAGCAAAACTGTTTAAATAAATATAGAGGACGAATGCTCAAAATCCCATATATTTGTGACAATAATAAAAAAAGATTGCATGAACGAAAAAATAAGAAATATTTATTTGAATTGCTTAAAAGTGATGTGATCCCTTAACTATTCATCCTGTAACGTTTCAAATGTGTTTTTCTCTGATAATACTATTTCTCTTACTTTTGACCATTCATATATTAATATATCATTAAACCAATTTAATTGGTAAATTTCTTTCATTTATAATTCGATTGTGCCCTTTTTTATTTAACTCTTAGACCCCAATCCTATTTCATTGCTAATAATGCTACCGTTTGAATGTTTATCTATTGAGATTGGCGACTATAATTTTTGATACATTTTCCTTTTAATCACATACTAAAGTAATTAAAGTGTTTTAATGCTTTTGCACAATTTTTGTTATATCCTCATATCATCTAGACATGTTATAAACAAAATCTTTTCTACCGATAAAATTGTGGTTGTTAAGAATTAGGTATCTTCTTTTTTCACGCAGTAAATAAACAACAACAACGCCTTTATATACTGCCATCCATTGTTGACCAACAACGTGAATATTTGCTATAATGTCATGTCAGTTGTGAATGTCTGTTAGTTATGAATTAGGTATCTTCTTTTTTCACGCAGTAAATAAACGCCTTTATGTACTGCCATCCATTGTTGAACAACAACGTGAATATTTGCTATAATGTCATATCAGTTGTGAATGTCTGTTAGTTAAGAATTAGGTATCTTCTTTTTTCACGCAGTAAATAAACAACAACAACGCCTTTATATACTGCCATCCATTGTTGACCAACAACGTGAATATTTGCTATAATGTCATGTCAGTTGTGAATGTCTGTTAGTTATGAATTAGGTATCTTCTTTTTTCACGCAGTAAATAAACGCCTTTATGTACTGCCATCCATTGTTGAACAACAACGTGAATATTTGCTATAATGTCATATCAGTTGTGAATGTCTGTTGTTAAGAATTAGGTATCTTCTTTTTTCACGCAGTAAATAAACAACAACAACGCCTTTATATACTGCCATCCATTGTTGACCAACAACGTGAATATTTGCTATAATGTCATGTCAGTTGTGAATGTCTGTTAGTTATGAATTAGGTATCTTCTTTTTTCACGCAGTAAATAAACAACGCCTTCATGTGCTACTATCCACTGTTGACCAGCAACGTGAATATTTGTTAGAATGTCATATCACACAAATGATACGAGGGAGAAGTTTAATACAATTGACCATGTGGTGGTATTAAAGAGAGTCCAAGACATAGAACCTCACCTGAAATATTTCTAGTATTATTAAAATAGAAAATAATTCGGTAAACGTTTAAAGTCTTTATTAGTAATATATGTATAGTATTTTGTACTAATAATTATATTTATTTTAGAATGAAAGATACTTTAAAGCTTTTCTTTATTCTGTATATAGAGCCGCAGTATATCAGTCGGCAAAAGTTTCGATCTCATATTCGGAGGGGTATGAATGCGAGGATCGAATCAGCTAAAGTTTCACCTTGTTCCTTAACCCCTTGAGGACCAACGTGTAAATGCTATACGAGTGGACCGTTGTGAAAACCGTTACCGTTTAACGCTATCTGGTAATTAAATCTAGCATTTAAAAATTCAAATAAAACATTCCGATTTCCAATTATGCATAAGCGACGCTGGTCTCTCAATATCAATCGGAGCTCATCGCGGGGAGGCGACACTGGGCTGATAAGAGTGGAATCGTTGCGTCGCTTCGACGAGACGTTGGTCGCGAATGGGTTAATGGGGCTAAGGTACGTAAAATAGGTTGGTGGTCGCAATGTCCTCCAAAGTTCCAAACGATACCTCTGGAGATGGTACTCCAAGAATGAGGGTCTTCTGCTTAAACCCAACTTATAAATTACTAGGACCCGCATTGTGTTATCTTAGTTATACGCCTATATGGTGCCTCCATAAGAAAATAGTCTAGTTATATCTGTGGCTTGAAGAATGCTATAAAAGCAAGTACAATCTTCTTAGTTCTCAATCTTAGTTATATTTTATAACTCGATAAGATAAATATATTGAATTTTCAGAATTTCACTTAGCTGAAATTCCACAGCCCCTTAATTTGGTTACATTCCTCAGCGTGTATGTGTATAAAGTTTCACACACTGTCAGCAAAAATGTTTTGTTACGTACATAGTCGTCGACGAATAGTCGCCAAATCTAGATCTAAACAGAAGCCCAATTTCAACTATTTTTACTTGTGTATTTTTTCTTTCTTTCCCTTCTAATGTAAAATAAGAAAGTTATCAATCTTTAAGAAAAATAAAAGTTTATTTTTAAGTCTGTGTCATTTTAGATGCAAAAATATAGACGGGTTGCAGCCGAAGGAAATGAAAACACACGAAGATAAGATGAACATTACGTGGTCCAAAGATTTAACACGATTTATTTCCACTATCTGTTTAAAATATTTTTGCCTCCGAGGTCACGAAGGAATTTTTACGATATGATCTTATTGCATCATAGTTATGATCTACTTGTACGGATATAATATTTGTGTCTAGTGAATGTCGGATTTATTTGTTTTCTACTCACGAGTAATGCTAGTTAGACTGGCTTTAGCAAGGCATTTTTGAATTGTTGATATCAGGGTCACTGGGAAGTATAACGCGATTGCAAGGTGCTATAGAAGAATGTAGAATAATAAGACTATTTAAATATAAAATAATACTCTACTACAGTAGTCGTCAAGCAACCTTACCGTTTGACATCCTACTATGTGTCGTATAGCTCTCGTTGAAATTTAGGGTATTTACCTATGATCAAATCTATAGTGGTATTTATTTTTTTTAGTCAACAAAGACTAAATATTATTTGGGTTGCGTTGTGTAAATTATTTAAGCTTAAATTCAACCACAGGTTCTGAGAGACTACAGACTTAAAATAATAAAATTGTTTTGCTGTTACAATACTTTTTTTTGTACAAAATAAAAATGTGTTTTCGAAAGAAAGAATTTCCCAGAACAGTGACAAATATGAAATACTTATTTAAAAATATGAGTAGAAGGGCTAAATGCTGTCCGCCTTAGCCATCAGTCTGTATATGCTTATTAACAGCGCTTTTTATTTTGAAAAAACTTTTCTGGGCTATATCGATTCGATATAATTTATTAAGTACTACATTAACACAGACTTTTTTTATTGTTTTTGTTAAATGAGAAAATAAAATTTTACATGTTTGAAAAGAACTTTCGGGCTCACCAGGACTAGTTATGGAAATTTTAAGTATTTGTTCATATGCTTTACAAATTTTCGAAAAGGAAAATTTTCTTCGCTTTAAGATTACCTGTGCACCCAGATCATACGATTTTTCCATTGATGACAGTGGATGTAATTATTGAACATGTAAAATATTACTCAAATAATAATTCTGAAAAATTAATTTGAATTTTTGATAGTTTAAACAAATTCGAAAAATATGAATTTCGAGTCTAGGTTGATCAGGGGACTATTATGAAAAAATTCAAAAATGCCTTTTTTAAAATACATTTTGTAGATATCGAATGATGCGCTCCCAGCACATGAAATTCTATCATTTTGTATCTGTATGGAAGATTTGCATAAGAAAAGCTTTTGTTTTCGCTAAAGTTAGAGCCAAATATTTAGTCAAATAGTCAAAAGTTAATTCGCTAACAGATTGATTTTATTTTATATACTTTATTTGTATTTATGAAAGAATGAGAGACTATAGGTATTATCAAATTGAGGAAATTTTAAAAATGTAAATTTTGGTTTTCATGATGAACAAAGTAACTCTCCCTCTTATGAAGGATTTTCTAATATTTTTGTATATGTATTGGAGAAAAGTTCCATAGTAAAATAAAAATTGCATTCCGTTCGCTCACTCCAAACAGAGAGGCCGAACGATAGTCGATTGGTTAGGGTGCTGGCCTTCGGTACCGGAGTTCGTGGGTTCGAATACCACTGTCGCATGGATGTTCGTAGCCATTCGGAATCGGCTTTAAGCTGTAGGTCCCGGTCTCATTAGCCCTCGTGTTGTAAAATAGTAGACCGTAGCACTCCAAACCAAACCAAACAGAGAGATCTCTCCAGGTCGCAGGCTCTATCTCGAATCCTCGAACTCAACTGCCGCAGATTCTCACTCCTTTCTTCGGGGGGGTCAGTTTCTGGAAACTGAATCCCTTCCGAAAAGGGAATCCTTCTTCAGATGCACTACCGCGCTGCCAAAAGAAAACAAGCGACACATCCAAAAAACCTTATCAGTCTCCTTAGCCGACCGGCTCCTATCTCCTAAGGAACTCCTGTTGGAAGGGGTTAATGAAGTCGATTTTGTAGATATAGTGAAGGGTATACATCTGAGAAACACAGGTCGTGGATCCAAATTCCTTACATGTATTATATTTGATTTTTATTTTATAATGTATTGAAAAGTGTACCTATTTAATTTTTTATGCGTATCGTAACATCTTTCACACATCCTTCAGGTGTAGGAGAAAGGTTGTTGGGTTTTTCGAAAACTCTTATTCGGTCATAGCCAAACGATGACCTAATGATTAGGGTGCTTGCCTTCGGAACTGGAGTTCGAGGGTTTGAATCCCACTATGGCATGGATATTCGTAGCCGTTCGGAATCGGCTTTAAGCAACAGGTCCCAGTCTCATTAGCCCTCGTGTTGCAAAAAGCAGACCGTAGCGCTCCAAAACCAAACCAATTACTCATCCGGTCATAATAGTTATAGTTAATCGACAGAAATTTCGACTCTCAGATTGGGATGTGAATGTGTTGGTGTATCAGTAGAAATACAATCATTAATATGGACAAAATATGTGTATTTTGCACATGAAGAAAAGCTTGATGTTGAATAATTTTGGATTTGATTGAGAAAGGTATTGCAGATTTGTATTAAAATTGAAATTAATTAGCTAATTACGACGTGTCATTACTCCAAATCGAAATCTGTAAACATGCAAGAGATGTTTATTTTAATTTATGTTCTCTAAATATAATTTTTAGTTCATTGGGAACTTCTGTGCAGTTTAAATCGCTCGTCACTGGTAGAAGTCATAAAAAGTTGAGCACACGACTGAGCTCGTCTGACCTCGAATTCTTAGAATCTGCACAGTACGCGCATCAAAATCAAACCGAAAAGAAACGGGTGAAAAAAACATTCCTTCGTTCTGAAGAGCAGTGTCAAATTTTTCAAAACGAAATTACGATAAAAGTGCTCCCTAGGCGTAAAAAAAAAATTGTTCTGTATTTTGCTGCGGCGAAATGCTCTTTCATCGTGAATGTCAACTTATATTTCACACTAAACATTTCGCCTTAACGAGATTGAGGAAATAAAAATAATAAAAAAAAGTCCATCGTGCAGTCTTGGGAGAGAGAGAGAGGGAGTGCGTTATAAAAGGAATGTTATCTTTTCTTTACCCTTCCTGGTTTTATTTATTGACATGGCTTGGCCACTTTTCTGTCGTTAAGTGGAGTTTTCTTCGTCTTAAGCTTATCTCCAGTCAAACCCATTCGTTTACGGAGTTTTAATTTCTCCCGCTGTTTATAGATGTTCGTTCGCAGAAATCTATTCTCACTTGCCTTCGATAGTACGGGTTTAGAATCGTGGGCAACACTCTGGGATTACATGTACTTGGATACTTAGGTAACAGTACTCTTTGTTTTTCATCTCTAAACAGTATTCTTATTTGCTAACTATGTACACAATAGTGAATGCAGTTAATAATAATAGAAAAGGAACCAGACAGTAGTTTCTCTGGAGTCTTGTCCATTTTCTTTCAGTTATTTTGGTTAAGAAAAGCTGAAATTCTTAATTACTCAGTGGTGCTAAAGTAGATTACAGCTCTATTGCATGTATGTTCGTAGGTCGTTCGAATTCAGTCTTAAGCTGTAGATTGCCTTGTCTTAGTAGCCCTCGCGTATAAAAAAAAATCATAAAGCACAAAACCAAATTAAACCATACCAAAGAGGTAGATTATGTGCATATATTAGTATATATTAATACATTTACATAGCACCAGTATGTATATACTTATACCCGATTATGATGAACAGTAAAGACCCTGCATTTCGATACAAGAATTCATTGTTTCGAGTATCAACATTAATATACATTTTTTGTAGCTGTTGGATATACTTTGTAGTGTTAATGTCGAGATTGGTTTTAAGCGATAAGCCTCAGTTTAAGGAGTCCTTATAGTGTAAGAAGTTGAATGCATTGTTCCTAATCAATCCGTAAATATCTTTCACATTAAGTCTTTAATCTGCTAAAGAAGCTGCTGAACTGAATTTCTGTAGTTTGAACTTTTCTGTAGTAGAACGAAACTTTTTGGTACTGTAAAGTAGCTGAGTTAAACTATTAGAATGTTTCCAGAATCAGCCATATGTAATTGGTCTCGATTTAATTATTCCCCAGATACTTAAAAGCTGATCGCAATGTTCCAAATCAAATTAGCACAATCACTGTAATTGTGTTGAATCACATATAACTTCTTGATACTTTATCTATACCGAGACTTATAAAATGTCCGATCACTCTATATAAACTTTATCATCTTAATACGCCTTTAAACGAAGTAAATCCTTTAAGCAAAGAAACTTAAAATATAGTTTTCTCTTTTTTGTAGCATACAGACATTTATGAAATATATTTCTATGCTTAAAAGTAGGAATGTACAAATAACAATAATGGCTCATCAGACAATAAAATCGAAATAAATTTTAAAAGAGTGTAAAATTTAATAGATGAACAAGGAAATTCTGTGGTGTCCGCATCAGATTTTATTTTGAACGGTTTCAATATTCTTAATATATATACATACGTTAGTATTGGGATGGTGTTTACAGTTACAATGTCTTATGGACTAGAAAATATGGAACTCGAAGCATCCTTTAGTTACTTGCATTTCTTTTACATACAAAGTTCATATCAAAGCTAAAATCCTCTGGAACTAAAGTATTGCAGCTATGATTCTCTTGTTAATCTTAATGATACTACGAATCTTTATCCACTATAGAATATGAAATGATATAACATCATTCAGTTATATTAGTCTGCTCTAGACGAATATGTTTTTTAAACAAAGGAATTGTTTTCATAGCGTGAGTTGCGTCTTATTAAAAAATTTTATTTCCTAAAATGATTACGAACAAATCATAGATTATGTTTATGCTTTTACGTATTTTTTAATTTCATTTCGCGATTTTTTCACATTGCAGTTTATTTTGTTGCCATGAGTAACAAAGTCATTGATGCAAAAAAAAAAAAAAAAAAATAGCAATTTTTTTATTCCGGGATTAAAATTTTTATTAATTTTTTATTAGTACCTCGCTTTTTTAGATAATGAGTGCTACCATATAAGGCGATTTCACGCACTAGGGAAAATTCTCAGATTATGATAATTCTGGCTTTAGTTTTAAACGAAAGGGCAGTTTGTCTATTGGCCGTTGTAAACATGAAAATGAATAGGAAGGACATTATAGTAGTTCGTGATATTGCGACAAACTGCTCTATTGATTGCTAAATATCGCGAAATAGTATTTTGATTCGTTTAATATATGTTTAGTTCATGAAGGAGATTAATTTAATTATAATGTGATATTTATTTCATGAAAATGGATGTTTTCGAAATTGTTTATATTACTGCTATGTAATATAATCTAAAAAGTAATTTAAATTTTGAAATGTACTTAACCTTCATTTGATAATCTTAATTTCTGAGATTGGAAGCAAAGCGTGAAATAACCTGCAATTACATAAAAAAGAAACTTTACAACAAGAAATTTCTGAAATAAAAATGCGTATCCTCTATACAAATCCACATGATACCAAATCTGATACACGGTTGTATCATATAATAGAGAAAGCCGTGGAGCTGTACACAACCTGCCACAGCAATTCATAGGAAACAGTGTGCATATACATATTGATAACAGGGATTATTTGTTAATAATAAACTACCTAGTGCATTGAGAATCTGCTACATAAGAAGTTTCTTTAACAGCAACAATAATCATTAATTATTGAACAGAGGTCTAGTTAAGATTTTGATGAAATTATGAGTAGTTAAACGGGAAATAACTGGATCACTTAGTATGATTATGGCTGCTAACATATAGAGTCGACATATGCCACTGGTGACTTCAGAGTCATAAAGACGTCAAAAATCGCCAGACATGGGAATTTGGTACCAAAAATTTCAATTTCTCACATCATTATAAAGCAGAAGTCACCAGATGACATTCGTAGACCGTAATATGATAGCACTCGATATTATAAAATCTATAATGAATTGAAGTCATACATAGAAACCTTATTTTTGGGATTCATTTAGAAGTAACTCAGAAAATAAACAATTGAAACTTTAAGAAGTTTGAACTTTTTTTAATAAAAGTTTCAAAACAGTAGATTAAAAGTATACATTAACCGATCATTGTTTTTAAGCTAATGAGTATTTACTTAGTTTAGGGCGCTGGTTGGTTGATTGGAGTTTAGTGACGCTAAACCCCATTGGGACAAAATGCGTCAAAAAAAAAAAAAATGTGGACAAAACTAAAGACGAAATTTACAGATTATGACGCTGATCGTCGGTACCGGAGTTCGTAGGTTCTAATCCCTCTGTGGTATGAATGTTCGTAGCCTTTCGGAGTCAGCTTTAAGAAGTAGGTCACGGTCTCAATAGTCCTCGTGTTGCATAATAATAGGCCGTAGCACTTCAGACCAGACCAAACCAAACCATTTACTTCGTATATAGCAGAAATTAATTATCAAAAATAAATGCGACACCTTTTGTCAAAAATAAATTGCACTAATTGAAACAAATTATCCAAATTATGGAATCGAACTACGGCATTTTACATATACGAGCCAACAACGCAAATGTAATAGGGAAGAGAAAAATGATAACATCGGTGTTAATTAAAGTTAGTTAATTTATAATTAGTAATGTAGTTTTATGATTGATTCCTGTGTTAACATTGAAGGGCATTACTATAAAAAAATTCAGTTCAATTGAACATAAAGTTTGCGAAAAATTGATTACAAGATTTAGACGTAGACGAACGGTGAATTAAATATAGTCGTGTAATACGTTATATTTACTATAGATTTACTAGAATTTATAAAATACTTTAACACATTACGAATTATTATAAAACCAGAAAAATATTTTCTAATTAACATGCCGATAAGTAAAAGTCAGACGTAAAATAACAAACAGCATCTAATAATAAGTTAAAAATTACACAGTCCAACAAAATGGACACTTGAACGTCAGTTTTTCTAGCACAAAAATTTAATACATTTGTTGAGGTAGCTCTATTGAAGTAATATTTTTCTTTTGTTTTGTTACTGATTTTAAAGTAACTTTTTGTGAAGCCCCACAAGCACGTCAATACTTCGAGCAGAAAAAAACTTTAGCGATGCGTTTCTGTATTTGAGCAGCTGCAAAGAAAAAAGGGAAGGGAAAAATAGGGATTTTCAAGTGGAAACAGAAACGTCAAATCGTGGAGTTAAAGTCATTGAAATAAATTCACCTTAGGCTGTAAAACGCTTGCATACTAAAATTTAACTTGTATAAAAATTAAAATTGGTTTTATAGTGAAAACAATATTTATTCCCTAAAAAACCCGTTTTAAATCATATTTAAAAATTTTTATCGAATATTTTCGAATCTGGTAACATTAAAATAAAATAAAAAGTTGTAAACGTACATTGTATATAAAGGATTTTAACTATAGATCAGAACTTTAACTATAGATAATCTTTTTATCATTGTCTAATGCTTTAAAATATATCCTGATTCTGCCGCCTTGAAGCAATATAACTCGAAATCTGATTTTAATATTATTAATTAATTGAAAAAAGAGTTTTTATAAACTAATGCTGTTTGTTCTACACTGTAAAAGTTCAAATTATGTTTTAGTTTTTAAAATAATTTTTTATGAAATTGTGGCTTCTACCATTCTATTATAATACGATTATTCCAAACTATCAAAGTAAGAGGATATTGATTTGTAACAACATGCGGAGTATAAAGTATTCACAATTAATATATTATATTGATACTCAAATATTTACTAAGAACAGAATGATATAAGCTAAAAATATAGAATAATCAGTCATTGTATTAATACTAATAATGATTTTGTTTTCTGTAGAGATGAAATTAATTAGCATCAAGTAATCTCATAAAAAACCGATTGGTTATTGTCTAGTTTAAAGCAATAGATGCCCTAGATTACATTGTAACAAATTGAAAAACAATTTCCAGATAAAAAGAATATTTATAAATGTAGTTTTATTGTTGAAAATAAATATAACTGACCATGCTTTTACCTCATTTTAAAGTTCAAAATTTTCATTTCTACCATAATTAGTTTGAAAGAGCAGTTATTTAAACCAGTTAACCGCCTTTGTTATTTGAAACATGTCTACCAATTTTTAGATTCAAATCAAAATATGAAGCCCTTGTTAAGAATTTTTGTTCTTGTCTGATATCAATATTCATTAATTAGTCTTAGTATTGAACAAAAATGTCCAGTAAGCAGTTTTCTCGTGTTTTTAAATCTAGAAATAAAAAAAGGGGTTTAATTGAAATAAATTTACTAACCTGTTTTTATAAGTTTCCATAATTATTATTATTTCTAATGCGGGGCACTTGTTTCTTACAACACTTAACATTACCAAGCGTCAGATATTTGTTGGCTATTTTATTATGAAAGTACCGTATAGGTGGCCAATATTACTTTCTAAGGACAGCACAAACAAGTAGGTCCTAGTAATTTCAAAGCATGGACAAAGCAGAACACCCCCATGCTTTGCCAGTCTTCCCCGAAGATATCGTTTGGGAACTATGAGAACACGAAACTATTTTACGTATCTTAGTCGCCATTAATCCTCTAAGCGTTAAGCACGTAATTTTCTGCCCAGCCGCTGATATCTTCAAAAAGATGTGCACTTGTTATGAGGTGATTTAGATTAATATACAAAATCTTTTAATTAAATGTTTATAACAGTTGGACTTATAATAAAATTTTGGATCTAAATCTAACCTCATAACACCTGCACACCCGTTTGCTCAACACTTTGGCCAGCAAGAGCCTCAAATTCGCATTCCTCTAGTAATGAGATCTATGTCTACCGCGGTTCCGCTTATGATTATAATGTTTTCAGAGAAAAATAATTGTTGAAAGGAATTTAACAGCTATAACGGCTCGAAAGAGTTTTATTCATTGTCTACTGAAAAT
The DNA here is from genome assembly GCA_032207245.1 of Pardosa pseudoannulata. Taxonomy (NCBI): domain Eukaryota; kingdom Metazoa; phylum Arthropoda; class Arachnida; order Araneae; family Lycosidae; genus Pardosa; species Pardosa pseudoannulata. Next base: position 25,283,809 of record CM063504.1, on the reverse strand, counting down.
AGTCCTCACTGTTGTTTAAAGAAAAAAATTCAAAGCAATCTGATCTTGTTTTACAAAGTTTTCCTACTTTGATAATTTAAATTACGAAAGATTCTTTATTTCTAAAGCAGATTTAAAAATTTCGTTTCCTATACAAGAACACAATTGGAAATATTACGTTTTTCATTGGTTATGCAACATTTCATGGTTAATCAAAATGACAGCAATCGAGACCAAGTGTACTTTCTTTTCACATTTCACAACAACGATTTCTAAAAAAGACATCAGAGAGACCTAATGCTGCAATCTGTAAAACTTTGTGTCAAGACACTGAAGTGGCTAAGTTCTTTTGAAATTGTAAGCAACACAACACTATATGAATATTTCGAAATTATAAGTAACGAACATTGTATTAAGGTGACATGGTACTTTTGTAGATTTAAAGTGTTCATTACAACAGCCCTTTTTTTCTATACATCATACAGTAAAAAGTTCTATTTTAAGATTTTTTTTCCAATTTTGCCAATAGGTTTTTGCCCAAAACACTTTAACTTTTAAAAATTTAGTTTTGTCATGTCAAGTAATATATTTTAAAAATATAAAAGCATACTTCAAATGAAAAAACTGCAATTCACTTACTTGTAAGAAAACTTTTGAAATGTATTGCGGAAATCAAATTTTTATATTAAATTTAATCTACATATCTTCTTAATTGTCCAAATTAATACATTAAAGTCGTCTAAGATTTTAAAACTTAATCAATTTTACTGTCAAGAAATTGAAAACTTATAAATATAATCCTTTATCATACTGCAAAATTAAATGTATTACTCGTATTTATATAATTGTTTCGAAGAATAAGAAAGATAATTATCTTATTTGATATGACAAATTAGTTTATAATTTACACAGTTTAAAGCTATTTTTGTAAGTAGATTTCTATGTTTTTCACTTGGTGTATAGATGTGATGTTTTTAAAAATATGTTGCAGAATATAATAACTAAATTGGATATTTTTTAAAGTTAAAACCTTTTTTAATGATAAGGAGAAATTCAACTGAGCAGTTTTTAGCTTTATATTGAATTAAAATCAGACTCTTTTAATGAAGACATTACAGGTAATATCCATTTAAGAACAGATGAACATTTAATATTAAAGCATTGATGCTTCATTCTTGAAATAGAAAATAGAAAATATAGTCGTCTCCTGCGTATATATTTTGCGGCATAAAAGTAATACGAAATAGACTGGGATGGACGGTTGAGTACAATCATACAAGAAAGACTGATCAGAATTGTAGTTTCAGAATATGAAGGGAATGGAAATTATTCCAAAAGTAACGATTTTACCTAAGTTTGAATTAGAGCGGAGTGCTGCTGTCAATTTTTTTTTCAACACTGAGGCTAATTTTAAAGAGGACCTACGACTGCAAGCCAATTTCAAACAGCAACGAAAATCCATACGAACAGTAGGGTTCGAATTCAAGGATACCGCGGAATAAAATCGTAGTACCAGCTTTTGGGCCATCGTTCAGCTGATTTTATAAAGATTTTAAACCTATAAATACCAAAGATACAGCATAAAATTAATTTAGTTTGTTTCCGTTGTATTTTTTAAAAGAATAAATGAAAATACAATGCTAAATTTTTAGTAATTGGGAAATTATTTTTTGTTTATAACACTTGTTATAAAATCTTTAGAGATTAGAAAGTACAAAATAATTAAATATTTATGTGCCTAAACATTTAAAGATTTCGTATAAAACTGTTTAATTTTCTTGTTTTCTCTTCTTGGTATTAAAATTTCTATTCTCAAGTGTATTCATTTTTGCTGCCCAAAATCCAACTATAAAAAGGTAGATTTTTAGAAATTTATAACTGCACTTTGGAAATTTCTTTTAGATTTTACACCCTCATTCCGAACATAGGGTAAACGTATATTTTTCTTACATATTCAGAAATGCAACACAAACTCTGAAGCAAGGAATGATTGAACTTCACATTATCATTTTCTTAAGAAGTTGTTGAGTAAGCCACATCATTGTAAAGCTAAAATATAGGTTTTACTCCTGTTATTATCACGTATCCTGATATACATTGACGATTGTAGTTACAGTGGAACTTCGAATATCTGAGTTCATTGGGACCGCTAGCAATGCGCATATTAGAAATTTCGATCATTAAAAACTCTGTTTTTATATATTTCTCTGAATGCGTATCAAGTACGTAGTATTACGTATATAATAAGGAAAGATACATTTTCAAATTTAACAAAAATCTTAAACATTTTATTATTTAAATGAAATATAGTTTTATTAATTCAAGTACTTCTTGGACACTCACTGTCACTGAAAAAAATTGTTCGCTATTGACTTCTTAAGGTGCAATTTTCTTAGAAGTTAAGTGCTTTTGAGGACAAAAGAGACTGTAGCACGAACAAGGAACTAAAATGTGTGGTCTTTCACGCGACTAGTTCAGAAGAAAGAATATTCAGAGAAAAAGACAAAAAGTTTGTTATTTCGGAATTTGATTCTAAAGTTTAAATATCACATAGCAATTAAGCTTAAATTAGTTTGTAATGCTAATTCATTTTTAAAGAATCGAAACACTTTAATTTACTTCTATAACAATTTCAGGCTGATTTGTTGCATAATTGCAGGGGGCTCTCGAAATTTCGATTTCATTTATTAGGAATTTCCTCTTCGATTCCCATCCCGAAGTTATTTCACAGACCCAAATTTACGTCAACGCAATTTAAAAGAAAGTTTTTCTCTCTATCTAGATGCTCCGGGAAGCCTTCCTGCAATTCATAAAAAAAATAGAATAATTAAATAATTCAAGACAATTCGTAACAAGTCTCTAGTACTAAATTAGCCACGAGTCACCGAAAAAATGTAGGTAAAAAATTACCGTCTCCCTATGTTTCCTAATATTGCCTTAAAGTAGGTCTGTGTCTACCATATTGGATTCCTCTAGCCCAATGTTAATCTACTGAATAAAAATAAAGACGAACGATGGCCGAAGGGTTGAGTGCTGCTCTTTGGTACCTGGAGTTCGCGGGTTCGAGTCCCGCTTGTGTCATGAATGTTCGTAGCCGTTTGAAACCGGCTTTAAATAGTAGTTCCCCGTCTCATTAGCCTTCGTGTAGTAAAACAGTAGACTGTAGCTCTCCAAACCATACCAAAATATAGAGGAAAATAAAATTCTCCCTAGACAGCTCGCATTTTAAGAATCCTTTTAACACTAAACATACCATATAACGGGTCAAATGACCCATAAGGTATATGTAAAAAATGCGATGGGAAATGAATTAAAAATTCTTATTATTTGTGTTTATAATACAGAAAAGTCAACTTTTATGTATTACAAACAGAAAGAATAAGAATTTTTAATTCATTTCCCATCGCATTTTTTACATATACCTGATGGGTCATTTGACCCGTTATATGGTATGTTTAGTGTTAAAAAGAACACAGCAAATTTTCTAGGATGACCTTTATTTAAAAGAAATTGTCTATTAAAAAGTGTCATTTGCACTTGAAAAATAATGAAGCAAAATTTCTCGCAAAGAATTTAAAATTTCTTGATTTTTCTAAAGGTAATGATTTCATTCTACAGAAACTGCTGCTCTATCACGTGATATACATACTTTAAAAATAATCCTCAAAATACAACCAGAGGGAGTTTTATTTTCCCTATACATTAATGCTCAGCGTGAGGAATCCCATATGGCAAATACAAGCCCAGCATCAGAGGGAAACACAAGTAGGGATTGTAATGGGGAAAAATGTAAAGCTCCTTTCCCCTGAATGGTGTTTCTTTTACAGGGTCGCGTGTTGCAGTGTAGCTCTGAGGGCCGGCTGACGATCTTAGAAGGACGAGAGATGTCTGTAGTGACGGTCAACGAAGTGACAGCCGATGATAGCGGGAAATACGTCGTTTGCGTCGAGAATGACGGGGGTGGAGATTCACGTTTTGCGTCCGTCGCCGTCGTCGGTGAGTACTCATTTGTTTACTTTTTTATATCTGATTGTACCTTTTTTATAAAATATTTATGCTTTAAGGTATCCGTCTAAATTCGGACAACTTTTTACTTTAAAAGAAGAAACTAGTTCAAGTTTTTACATTTTTAGATTTATTTTTTATATTATCATAGAGATTTGCGCTTAAAAATTTATTCCTGGAAAAGTTTTTATGAAATTTCTAATAAATAAAGTTTAGTAAAAATGTCGGGTTTTTTCAAAAGGTCTAATTTACATATATACTTATACATACATCCATACTTTTGCTTGCATACGTACACAAATTCGTCATAAAAAGGATTAGAAATGCGATACGTTATTTCATTATATCATCATCTTAAAAAATATATTTGCAACAACATTAAGTCTTTTAATTTACACTTTAAGGTTTTACCAGGTTTAAATTTGCTTGCTAAATACTGGAGCATGTTTAATTTACACTTCGGTATTTACCAGACATATTTCAATTAAAGTTATTTCGTGAATAACCAGGAAAAAATACTGAGAAAGGAATTATGACAAATCCTTCTCTTTTTTTTTTTTTAGATCTTGTAGGAAAACAAAACAAAATTTGAACACAGTATGTTGACTATATTTTCTGAAATTTTTAAGAATAGGTAATCGTTTAGTATTCAAAAGTTGTAGCTTTTTATTTAAAGAAATTAAAAGAGAAATAATTGAAATTTTTTATCCTAATTCTTGATACATATTAGTCGTAATAATTATCTGTTAACGATGTTGATAAAAAAAATCCTTTTTTCAATAGAAAAAAAAACTTGGTGACTATGCATTTTAAGGTATCCGTCTATGTTCTAAGAACTTTTTTCTTTAAACGTAAAAACTAGTCCATGTTTTTGCATTTTTAGATTTATTTTTTATATTATCATAGCGATTTTCACTTAAAAAATTTATTCCTGGAGAAGTTTTTATAAAATTTCTAATAAATGAAGAAAATTTAGTTAAAAAATCGGATTTTTTTAAAAGGTCTAATTTTTATATTAAATTAAATTATTTTAATAATTTTTTATGCAACACATTTCTTATACACTAGACTAGTGAATCACCTAAAATCTTTGCTTATTTTACATTTGGTAAACAATTTTGTTCCTTCAAAATCATACACATTGAATTTTTAACGAATTTTCATTACCTTTATATATGAGTGTAACAGTATTAAAAATTATCCAAATTTAAAATTTTTAGGTCATTTACTAGTAAATACTATCAAAAGCCTTCATAATAATTTTCAACAAAATATTTTAAGAACTTTTTGAGAAACCACATTTCAAGTTTCAACATTTTATTAAAAATAGTGTTCTGAGGAAAACGCATTTGAAGTTTATGAAAGCAATTTTAACTATTAAAAAATTAAAATACATGTTTAAAATTCCCCACACTTTCTTATTTCAAAACTTTCTAATTGCCAAGTTGCTAATTATTAAAAATACTAGAAAAATGTATAAACTAATCTTCATGAAAATTTAAAAAGTTTTGTCCAAAAAGTGCTCTTTAAAAGGCTTTAAATTCACAGCTTCCGGTTCCAAAATTGCTACTTCCGTTTTGTTTTGACAGTAGTCACTGATGTTTAAACAGCTATAACTTTTCTTTAAAATGCCGTAGAGACAAAACAAAAACAGATTTAGAAGCCTGAAAGTTGAAATTTTACAATAGAAAAATTAAAAAAATTATGATTTTTGGCAAAAAATGACGTTTTTAACGTAGACGGATACCTTAAATAACTAGTCATTTTTTTTGGTTAGACTATTCTTCGTGGTGGATATTTATGGCGTCTCAACACCCTTAAACTTTTCAATACATCCATTCTACAGGAAAAAAATAATGATGAAAAATTAAACCTATATTGTGAGTTGTAAACACTATATTGTGAATGATGAATATTATTTTTATTCAGTTAAAAAAAATACAGCTTATGAAAGCATTTTTTGAAAATTTAATGATTTATAGATTTACAGTGAAAATGTATAATCCTATTTATATTAAATAATTTCTTTGGAAAGGTGTTTTTTTTTCTTCCATGCATGATTATTCTTGAACTATTACATGCATTTTCATGAAATTTACCTAATATGTACCGTCATTTCAAAACTACAGTTTGAAAGTAAATTTAAAACATTCCATTGCCAAAGAGAAGTTTCATGGACGATTGATTAGGGTGCTGGCCTTCGGTACCGGAGTTCGGGAGTTCGAATCCCACCTTCACATGGATGTTCGTAGCCGTTCGGAATCGGCTTTAAGCTGTAGGTCCCGGTCTCATTAGTCCTCGTGTTGCAAAAAGTAGACCGTAGCTCTCCTAATCAAACCAAACCAATCCAAAGAAAAGTTTATGAACCTTCTCAAATGCTTGACAATCTTCTATATCGTTTTCACTGTCTATTTTACAAATATTTATCAAGACTGCTGTAATAATATATTTAAGGTTTTATACGACCTTAATAGCTTAAAATATACGTGGAATGTTATATTTTACATAAAAAGATTATTTATAAAATTGCAACCACGTGCATAAATAGCTGTTCTAACTTTAAAAAGGGTTTTCTGATTTTGATTATGATCCCCTCCTTTTTCTTATCCTTCACTGCATATTCAATAACAACTTTTCAAAACCTGGGTAAATTCTTTCATAATTAAAAATTGCATTCATTCCATTTATATTTTTGAGGTATTGAAGCAAATTACTTTTAAAAATTGTTCTCCAGTCGGTTGTTTAAGGATGTTGAAACTCCCACTTATATTTATTATAACAATTTTTTTCGATTTTTTAAAACACAATTCTGCCCTTTTTAGAATGAGTATTTTTATTTGTCCTTAATAAGCATTCTAGCTTTGAAAAATAACTTAGCTTTGATATATTAAGTAGTATTTTTTTCAAACAAATATATATATATACATATATATATATATATATATATATATATATGCAACAAATGAAAAAAATTGCTTACCCTCAAGACAACTTTTGAAATGTGTGTATATATATATATATATATATATATATATATATATATATATATATATATATATATATTAGAAATTAAATTTTAATATCATATTTAAGGAAAATGTTTTATTCTGTAAACCTAAAATTTTAAACGCATCTAAGATTTAAAAAGTTAAAGATCAATTAACTGTCAAGAATCTGAAAATAAAAAGAACTATTATCTAGCTATTAAATTTAGTATATTTTCAAATTAATATAAATGAGATTCACAGAATAATCATGATCTGACAATGAGCTTCTATTTATATAAAAAAACTTCTAATTTACAAATTTTAAGTTATTTTGCGGGTGAGTGGATGTCTATTTTTTTCACTTGATGTATAGATTTTCTGTTTTTATATTGCCATCTATGATAAAACTAAATCATTTTTATATAGTGTAACCCTTAAAATAATCTAGGAGAATTTTTATTCTTAACAGAACGCTTTTCATTTCATGTTAAATCAAATATAGGCTTAATAATAAACACTTTTCAGCTCGAAAGGTACTCTTCTCCTTAATTTTAAACTTGCACATTGTAATGAATCTGAGAATTTCTGAGCCTTTAAAATCTTCATTTCTAAATTTTTATCTTTAAAAGTATCAGGTGTTTTGCATTTTCCAAAAAGGATTAAGTTTGTAGGTATAAAAATTTATAACAAATCACTAAGATAATAGAGTGCAAGCATTGTGTTAATAAAGCACGAGAAATTACAAAAGACAATTTAATTTTTTCTCAAATTAAAAAAAAATCAGGGTAGTTGCACCTATTTGGCCACACACACAAAAAAAAGCAATGCATACTTTTCGAATTTGTACGCCTGTTGTTGCTTTCGAGATATGATTATGACTGATTATCAGACAAGCTGAAATTATTGGTGAAAACCACTACGTCACACAATACAAGAAAAAGATCTGAAATGTTGTCAAAAAGTTTCATCAAAATAACTTTTCGCGGGAAATTTTTATTAAGGTGGACAACAAGCTTTTTGACTGACCTACGTATTTATTTAAGTTCAGTATTTTACTAGGAAAAAGGGTCTAATAATAATCTTAAATACAATTATTCGACCTTTTACGGTCAAAAGTATTTTTGGTAATCAGGGTTGAGAGCTAGCCAGACGCTTAAAATATAGATACAGACCAAAATTGTAAAATTACTGACCCAAATACTGAAATATTTTTAAAAGTACTGACCAACTTCAGTTTAGTAATTGATAAATAAAAGTTGATCTTCGCACAATTACCAACTCTCTTTATTTTGTTTCCTTTACTTTGTTTCTTTGTTTTCTTATTTTTTTAGTTGTAAGTTTACTTTGGTATCAATTTTATCATAAGATTTGATCCGATCAAGACTGTAATACTGAAAAGCATTTACAAAGGCGGAGGACATATCAAATAACTTTCCTGTTGTACATACAGGCACTCAAAAACTATATATATATATATATATATATTATATATATATATATATATATATATATATATCTTACTCAGAATTACAGCCTGTCACAGGCCAGGCCATCTCTGTCAGTCTCTTCCATTTGATTCTATTTGGAATAAAAGATTACCATCGGTTAACTCCCAGACCTTTAAGATCTCTCTCAACAGAATCAACTAACCTGGTAGGAGGAGGGCATCCTCTTTTTTCTGTAACCTCAATATTTAAAAAAGTCAATTTAGTTAGGTTTGAGTCATTATATCTAAAATGATCTAGTAGCCATCTGATACTGCTACCCTTTATTACCCTGACAATAATTGGTATCCCAAATCTATCATAAATTTCATAACTATATTGTTTTCTGTAGGTATCATAACGAGTAATTACGCTGTGGTGCTTAATTGAAAAACAGTTACACTTAACAATTGCCAATTAAGGTCGAAATCTTGTATTTAAAACTAAGATAACATCTAATTCTACTTCTTCTCTTTTCATTGCAATTTGAACGCTACACAGGGAAAACTTTCAATATAAAGTACATTAATGGTGTGTGAACATAATTCAAAAACAACTGGCCGTAAAATGTACAACTGGCCGTAAATTTGTATTTCGGACTATTATAACATCTAGTTGTGCACTTTTTTGTATTGCAATTTACACTCTATATAACGAAAAATTTTAATGTAGCGTGTATTAAAGTTGTGAGGCATAATTAAAAAAACTTTCAGTCGTAGACTTGAAACACTGTATTGAAGTCTATAACAGCATCTAGTTTAGTTCCTCCTATTTTTATTACAATTTGAACACTATATAACGAAAATATATATTTTATGAAAACATGGTCTCCTGTGATGTATAAAATGATCACTAATTAATATTCAATATTATATTTCATATTTGTTTTACTCTGAGCAATCCATAATAACTGGTATTTAAGATAGAAAGTACAAATATTGACTCGGTCATAAATTGCTTAAGGTTTCAAAATTAAAGCTTTACGTACGTATTGTACGTACATACAGTAGTAACACTAAAACTTAAAAATATCTTAAATACTTTGTTTAAATGAGTATTTTCGTTGAAATTTTTCGTACTCCTAATGCCTCCTTTGCTTAGTACAATGAATTCAAAAATAATTCTGAATGAAAGATTTTTCTTTATTTTACCAAGTTTCTTTGTTTATATATTATAAAACCCATTTTCAATTTTTTAGTTTAAATCGGTTATTCAGTAGTATGTGATTATTACACTTTTTGAATCATTTGAAGCTATGAATGTTTTTAGAATCAACGAAGAGTAAATAGCATTTCATAACGTAAATTCGGTTCCCAAACTTATTAAAAAGTAAACTATTCAAGTCATTTGAATAAAAATTCGGGGAAGTACAAGGATATTTTGAAATGTTTCGTTGAAACAATTTAAAAACAAACACACAACTTAGTTTTTTGTTATAAATATTAATAAGAGAAAAAATGATTTTTAAAAATAAATTTTTAGGTATAATTTACTTTTACTTTTTTTTATTTCTGTTGCAATGAAAAATTTCAAACACTCACTTTAAATTACACTCGGGATTATTGACCTGTTACTAAACTACAATCAGAATATAAAATTAAATATCTTGAATAATTTCATGAAAAAGAATTCATCTATTAAATATATGAAAAATTTCTGAGAACATAGAATGGGCACTTCCTGTGAGTAGCCTGCGACATGAATAAAAAAGTTTTCAAGTTCATTCATTTCGAATTTCTTTGAAATGGTGATGTCTTCTATTTTAAGAAATAGGAAGTACGCTATTTTTCTGTGCCATAATGGGCAGTTAGGAAAAAATCTCAAGAAATGCCATATAAATTTTAGCTTTTGTTAATCCTTTTTCTTTTGTAATCTAAAAATATAATCTTTCCCTATTGTATATGTTTCATTCTCCTGGTGTTTACTGTATGCTAAATATTTAAACAGAAATAAGATCTCAGGGACATGAATGCGGGATAGAAAAGGTTAACTAAATATTAAATTATTTTTTAAACTAGAGACTTTACAATCTCCTTTTTTATTTCTTTTTTACAGAGAACATTTCAAGCACTCCCTGTAATTTCCACCCGTGACAGTTGACCTGCTACTAAACTACAAAAAAGAACTCTAAATTCAAGAAACTTGAATAGTTTTGCGTTTCAAATAACGTACCAATTAAAAGTGTGACCAATTTCTGCGAGCATACAATGCCCACTTCCCGTGAAATGAATCATTTCAAATTTCTTTGAATTAAATAAAAGATGCCATCTATTCTGAGAAGTAGGAAATGCACTATTTTTCTACGCCAGAGTGTGCAATTAGGAAATACATCCCTTGACTCGCAATGCAAATTTGAGCTCTTTTAAACCTTTTTTCTTCTTTAATCTAAAAATCTATTCAACCTGTATAATATACTTCATTCTTCACATGTTTATTATGCGCTATAGATGTAAACAGAGATTAGATCTCAGAAGCATTCATTCGAAATAGGAAAAGTTGACAGACCTTAAATAACTATTTTAAACAAGACTTTTAAGCTATAAGTATTTTCAAATTGTTGCAGATAAATATTTCAAACAAACCTAGTAATTTTCAAAATTTTAATTCGAATGACTTGAATAGTTTAGGTTTTATTTAGAGTGGGAGCCAAATTTACGTATTTTTTCTTGTTTATGTAGTAACTTATTTTGTTTCGTTATTTCTAATACCATTCATGGGTTTAAATAATTCAGAAGGTGCAATTATATGCTACTGAATAGCAGATTTAACATAAAATACAGAACTATACAAAATGTCTGAATTCAAAGTGTAAAAATTACAATTATTGTTTGAAGCATTTCGTTCCAACAAAATGGAATATATATGTATATTTATATGCAATAAGATGGACTTCACGATGGGTGGTTGAAGTCATGGCCCATAAAATTGACACCATTTTAGACAAAGACCTTTATTAGCAAAACGGGAGAATCCTGGTTCCCACTTCTTTATAGGGACAGGACAAACTGAGGAGTCAGATAAGATGACGTTTGAACTGTAGCCCTAGTGGTCACTTTGGGTTTGGGGCTAAAAAAATAAAGCAAAAGGGTGCGGGGTTTTTTGCCCTTGACTTAAGACTTGAAAACTGAGAATTTTCTCGGTCCCTATTTGGGGTTTCATACAAAATACCTACGATAGTTTACTTTTCCTTATATATATATATATATATATATATATATATATATATATATATATATATATATATATATATATATATAATGTGTTTTTTTGTGTGTGTGAGAGAGAGAGAGAGAGAGAGATAAAATTGCTGCACAAGGAGAAAGAACGTTGAAGAGAACAGCTGAAGTTTAATTAAAATGTTTTCAGAGTTGCTAAAACGGACATCTATATTAGACAACGACAGACAAGAGAAAAACACAAAAATCACTCTGCTCGAACAGAGGTGCACCCAAAAAGCGAAGATAGAATTTTCCCACTTACTCAGCGAATTTAAGAGTAAGATCAGGAGAAACGGGGAGCCATTTGCCGGCGCAGCTGGGAAACGTGTTGGATAGACTGAAAATTTACATCTATAAGATAGAAAGCTTTGGGAAATGTATCGAACGAATTTTAAGTCGAGAACGCTCCTTTGATTAAGACATTTAGAGGCTGGGAAAAAGGTGTTAACCCCTTCCGGTATGATTTAATAATGAAAAGGTGTGCATGAAATAACCATTTAATTTTTATTTAAAAAACTTGTTTCATTTTACAATTCTTACATATTCTTAATTAAAATCCACTTTTTACATAGTGTTAAATAATATCAGGAACAGTAAAATTATGAAAATATCAAAGCAAAACATTAATAAGGTATACAGATAATAGTCTTCAAGATAGTGGTACTTTTCAAAACAAAGTGCAAAGGAATTCTTAATTGTTTACACCGCCAAGTAGTCTCACTTTTAATTTGATTCTTGTAACACACACGGCATTTCTAGTAGGTTTTCTTTTATTCTGACTCATTAATTTGGCAATGACTTGTACCAAGAAATTCTAAGTAAACAATATGCAATAGTGACTTGTGATTTTCACAAGTGATAAAAATGTTGCCAAATTCAGTACACTAGAAATTTAAAACTAAATTAACTATCATATTTAACAGTAACTTTAATCGCATGACTAGTGTAGCCATTGTGCGGTATGGAATGAAAAACTAATGACGAGCTAGACTCGTCATTTTACCGGAAGGGGTTAAGGAATTAGAATAGGAAAGATGAGGTTTTTAAGGAAATATTAAAGTTAAATAATTTTGATATATTACATATACATACATACATACTTTTCTTGTTTAAAATAATTTGATTAAATCAAATTATTTTACAAGTTCGTTAACTTTTCCCATCCCGAAATCATGACCCTGAAATCTTATTTCCTCTTACATCTTTATCGGCTAATGAACAGGAGGAAAGTAATATAAACTGTATGAGAGAAGATTAAATATTTAGATTACGGAAGTTTTTAAAAAACTCAAATTTATATATGTTCATTAAAATGATGATTCGAAGGATATATTTATAATTACACTAAAACGAAAAATACTTCCTTTCCCACTTCTTAAAATGAAAAACATCTTTCAAATGAATTAAAAATAATTCTCTAATTTACTCACAGAAATAAATATTCGATATCAGCAAGCATTGATGACATTTATAATCGGTGTGTTATATTGAAAAGAAAAACATTAATATAAGCACTTAACTGACATAAATGGAAATACAGAGAGGATTGTATGAATTGATTCACCTTAATAAAAAAATCGATATTTTAGTTTGGTCAAAAATAACTTTTTTAAGCATATTAATCTTTTTCATTCCGAAGTTATGTCCCTGAGGTATTATTTCTGTTTACATATTTAGAGTATAATAAACATAAGGAGGTAATAAAATTTTATGAAGAAAGATTAAATATTTAGATTATAAAAGAAAAAAGTTTAAAATTCGCATTACATAAGCCTATTAAAATGGCAAATATGATTGAAGATGTAGTCTTTTTCTAACCACACACTCTGGACCAAAATAGAAAGAAAAACAGCTCTTTCTACCTCTAAAAATGAAACATACTTTAATTCAAAAGAATTACAAATAATGTATTCTAAGGATTTTTTGCATGAATGCACATTTTATATCACCAATAATTGGTTTCATTTTTATATAACTATTCAATATGTTATTTAGATTTTACTTGTAGTTTAATAATAAGTCAGGCTACACGAATAGAAATACAGTAAGTATTTAGAATGATTCACCGCAATAAAAAATATGAGATATTTTCAATGTTTCTTTCATAAAACTAATTAATTTTTAGAGTTCGTTATACTACAAAATCTCGATGTATGTATGAAATGTATTTCTGTTTATTTTTGGCATTTTATATACATTAGAAGGATGGAAAAAACTGTTTAATAAAAGGTAAAATTTTTAGAGTACATAAAAAAATTTTTCAAATTAAAAAAGGACTCGAATGTGTGCATGTACTTTAAAATGGCATGCGCGATATATTTTGTTTTAATTACACACTGTGAAACAACTGGAAAAAAACACTACACTGCACTTACTATCTCAGCAAATTGAAGACTTCATTAAGTTTAAAGAGAATTACAAATATTTCATTTTACAGTTTCTTTGCAGAAATGAGCATTTGGCCACATTTTTAATTGGAGCGTTATAGAAGAAACAGAACTATTCAATGTGCTATTTGGATTCTGTTTATAAATTTTAATACGAGACCAATCATCACGGGTTTAAAGGCTAAGAGATTGTTTGAAATGATCATTCAAGTCTGGGCTCTAGGAAGGCCATTTCATTCGATGAACTCCATTGGAACCATACCAAGCCTTGGTTAACCTCGAAACATGACAACTGCATTGTCGTTCTGAAAGTAACAGGGGTCCAACCCTTAAAACTGCCACAATGTAGGAAGCACATTGTCATCCAAAGCTTTGAGCTTACCATGAATGGGGACCAAGGGACCCAGTCCATACCAGGAGAAATACCCCCAGTCCATAACTCCACCTCCGCCGAACTTGACTGTTGGCACAATGCATTCTGGTAAGAGAAGTTCTCCAGGCAGACGCCAGACCCAGACCCTGCCATCCGAACGGTAAAGGGTGAACCTTGATTCGTCACTCCAAAAAACCCGTTTCCACTGATCTACCATCCAATTTCGATGTGCTTTGCACCACAGCGCAGTTGGACTTTGTGATCAAAGGCTTATGGGCAGCAGCACTGAAAAGCTGATATTATCTTAAGATACATTTAAAACACTATCACATGAATTAAATTATTTAATGATTTAAAATATTTTAACAAGTTATTAAAAAAAACTGTACAATGGTACATTATTACTATATAGTTTCCAAGCCGGAAGGAAGTTAAAAAAAATATCAGAACAATTTCCCCTGCTTAAAACCTTTCAAGGGTTAACAGCAGATTCACCTTACGAAACTTCATACAATCGATGAAGCCGTTTCGGAATGCATATCGAACATACATGCTTCCATTCACCCATTTTACACACACACACACACACACACACACACACACATATATATATATATATATATATATATATATGATAAAGAATACATTCTCATACATACAGAGACAAACGTATATATATATATATATATATATATATATATATATATATATATATATATATATATATATATATATATATATATATACTCATATATATATATATATATCTATTATATACAGATAGTTAGATATACATGTGTATAAAATATTATATATAAAAGAGAAAGGGTGAGACTGAATAGAGAATATTTTATTAATAAATTTGTATGTTAATTTCTTTTATAAATAAGTTTATAAGGTATCAAATTTCATTTATACTCTCTTAGTTATACCTACCTGGTGATAGTAGGCTAGGAGATTTTCAAATTTGAAGTCACGGATGCTGCGTATATCAACTTGTGTGCTTTACTAGAAATGTTACGCATAGAGCAAGTGTAAAGTCATCAATTTTCTATGCCGAAGAGATTTAAAAAATTATATGGTAAAAGCTTTTTTATCTTGCACTATTTTTTACGTTTCGTCTATTGAAATGTCGCAATAGTATAATCAAGTTTCATAGCAGCTGCATTTCGAAAGCTTCGGATACCGAGAACGTTCATTAAGTCATTATGACGTCATATTGAGATGCAAATACAGCCGGGATTTTGGAAGTCCTTAGTTCTTGATGTGAAATGGTTTATTTAGCATTTATTTTTTGTCAGCATATAAATATTCCAAAATAGCATATGACAATTTGTGGATGGACGAGGACTAGAATTTATATCACTGAGATTTCTATAATTCATACTCAGTATTACGATTGTTCAGGAATCTGGTACTATTTCAAGAACATTGGGGTTTTTTTTACTTCTGCTTGATTTTCGCTCAAAAAAAAATTCACTTGAGCCTTTGATTATAATTTAGAAATTTATAATATTCTAATTCGCAATTATATAATCATACAGAAAGTCGAAGTATAATGCAATATCCTTTATAGCTAAAGATTAATAAAATAATTTTGTTTCACTTAGAAATAGCAGAATAAAAGTTTACATTTCTCATCTTCTTAATAGCAGCATCTTTATTAAAAAATAAACACGACTATTTTGTTCTTAATAAAATGAACCATTTTAGTTTTAGTAAGTATCATTAGTTTTTGTAAATAATTACTAGGTAAACTTAATTATACGATGTTAGTAACTTGTAAGGTGGATATAATTTGTTTCTATTACATACATTTTGCTATATAAAACGTAATAGTGGAGCCGAAAGTTGGACGATTGTTTAGGGGCTGACCGTCGGTACCGGAGTTTGTGGGTTCGAATCCCACTATGGCATGGATGTTCGTAGCCGGTCAGAATCGACTTTAAGCAGTAGGTCCCGTCTCATTAGCCCTCGTATGCAAAACAGTAGACCATAGCGGTCCAAACCAAAACCAAACCAAACCCAATAGTGAAATGAAATTTCTCGTTTTTACGAAATAATTGCGTGTAAAACTATTTAAAACGTAAATGAAATATTAAACGATGTAGAAATATTTTGCAAGAGACATTTTGTTTTAAAAGAGAACATTTTTTTAAAAGAAAAGCTCATTCTATATTGATTAAACGTGTTGTTTATTTTGCCTATAAATAAATACGTTCTTACTAAACTTATTTTACAATTTCAGCTCTAAGTTTTTGATTTTGTATTTTAGGAATTACTTTATATTTGAAATCGTGAATAATTTCGATGTTGTGTTATCTATATGACTAACATCTCTAGAACAGATCTCATATAAGCCGAATAATTTCTGTCATAACGGCAAATTGTACGCATCATGATAGAAATATGTCAACCATAAAAGTATAGTTAAGTTATTTCACATATAAATGTATTTAGAAAATCTTATAGAAGTGAGTTTTACACATTTTTCTGTGTTACTTTCGAAATTCACAAATTTCCCCTGTCTACTCATTTATATAGCAAATTTTAAAACGAGAAAGGTTGTAGACTTAATAAAGATAATCAGATACATGTGAGATAAATGAAGAGTACATATTTTTTATACTGATGACATCGAAATTATCGTATTTTCATATATTTGTGTTTCAGATACAGATATATTTTAAAGTGTGGATTTAATTTTTGTTAAATTGCACAATGTTTAATTTTGCAAAAAAATAATCTTTTATAGTTGTGAACAAATTTAAAAGTTCATCTCATAGTTTACTTAAAATAAAGTACAGTAGAACCTCGATTATCCGAGCTAATTGGGACCGCTAGTACCTCGGACATCGGAAATCTCGATCAAGAGAAACCATGTATAAAAACCTACCGTGCTTGCGAATTTAACTAACTTTAAAAGGGATAAACAATAGAATGTTCTTTAAGTGATTAAAAACAAACATATATGAGCATATGGTTCACAGCTAAGAAGATTTAAAAAGGTGTAATATTTCCTGGAAGTTGAATGCTTTTGTGAGGAAGACGTGCCTGTAACACGGGCAACGAACTAAAATGTGTATAATTTTTCCCAAGCTCATTTTGGAAAGGAGAAAAAAAATTAGACTTCCTTATTGCCTAGGTTAACAGAAACCGTGGTTAATCGAAGCTCGGTTAATCGAGGTTCTAATGTAATCTAGCATTTCAAAACAACCAAAGTAGTATCCATATCTTTAGAATAAAATACATTATAATTGCACCTCGCATATAGGGAGGGCATCCAAGGTTATTCGTCAGGCTCTTAACGTAACTAATATCTCATTTAAAGATTTAAAGGTACAGTCTTAATTTGGGAATCTATAACTGAGGGAATGAACCCAGTTTTTGACTTGAGGTAAGGTAAGCGGAAAAAATTTTCAAAACCTATGATCCCCCTTTATCTGTACCTGTTTTCTTTTATACAATTCTATTGATGTAATACTTAGCATTATTTTACTCTTATTAGGGTTTTCAGGAACCATTCAAGCATTATCGATTGCCGATTGTTTAAAACCTATGTTCTCTATATTGCTGTATGATACTGTTTTTCTTTACCTGTGTAAATCTACATGTATGTTATGTTCAGCAGTATGTTACTCTTGAATGTCTTTCAGGTTTTCCTGAGCCACCTGGGGGTGAGCCTACAGCAAGTGAGGTGACAGACCACTCCCTTGTTCTTAGCTGGTACGGATCTATGTACGATGGCGGAAGCGTTGTCACAGGATACGAAGTTGAAATGTGCACTTTCCCTGACAAAAAGTAAGCAATACCTGACTGCATATTTCTTTTGAAATTTCGTAACGTATGTTTCAGTACGCACGATCATGTAGAACATACTTAATATAAACGTATGTTCCACATGCTCCCCAAATCTGTTTTTTATGTGTAATGTGAACTCTACGACTGCAACAACTGTGAGATTACCAGTTTGCTGATCTCACAGATATATGGTGTAGCAAAATTAATGGTATTTGTAAGGGGTGATATAGCTTGTCAAAAGAACTTTCTCAATAAGGTGTGGGACTGGAAAGTAAATGTCGTGATGCGAAAGGTTCTTAGTGCAAAAGAAGAGCACAGCACACACAAATAATCTTTACTATTCAAAAATTTACAAAACTGCTCAAACTAGTGAACACTTACTGCTATATAGGGATCACATCGTTGGAGTTTATCATGCATATGTTGGTAAATTCCTGATATTTAAGAAATGCCTACATTTGTAAAGATAATTCATCTTTTTGTAATTGATGTGTGCAAGCAATTCCACAGAACTCTACAACTGCAATAACTGTGAGATAAAAAGTTTAATGATCTCGCAGATATATGGTGTAGCAAAATTAATGGTCGTATTTGTAAGGGGGGATATAACTAGTCAAAACAACTTTCTCAATAAGATGTGGGGCCGGAAAGCAAATGTCGTGACGCGAGAGGTTCTTGGTGCAAAAGGAGAGCACAATATAGACAAATAATCTTTACTATTCTAAAGTTTACAAAACTGCTCACACCAGAGACTACTAACTGCTATATAGGGATCACATCAAGGATGGAGTCCATAATACATATGTTGGTAGATCCCTGATATTTAAGGAACATCTACATTTGTAATGATAATTCATCTTTTTGTAATGGAAGGTCCAAGTAGTCCCACAGAATCCTGCAGAATTGTGTTCGTATGAGTATCTTTTATGTTCTCTTACTCTTTGGGTAGACTATCCATGTCTTTGGCCTAAAAAAGAGCCCTTCTACAAGAGCTGTAGTGGATATGCAAACGTTGAAATCTAATAATGTTTTAAAAATTAAAATGTTTGCATGATTAACTGATTTATCTTTATAAAAATATAAAGCTGTTGTACTTTAAACCTAAACTTTTGCACGTTGGCATTTGAACCGAGGTAAAGCGAACTTACTTGCCCGAGGCACAAGGACATGTTTAACTGACGAATTATTTACATTCATCAAAATAAAAAGTTTATGTTAACGAAGTAGGACTAATACATTTAAATATAGAATAAGATTTACTCATAAAAATCTTCGGAGTTAAAGCATAATTGACTCCCCTTAGAATAAATAAAAATTATTAATTTATAGACTCAGTTTCTTTAAGTTCAGGGTGAACTCTACTGATTGAGAAACCTCCCTTATTTGTTATGCATTCTCACATTCTACAGAGAAGTATATAAATATACCTTTTTATTCTTCAAAAAAATTCAAAGACAGGATTGAAATCATCCTAATTACAAGATATAATTTCCTTATAGAATACAAATTAATAATACAAACAATTTCTTTGAAAATCTCTTCAGAGCGTTGCTAACAAATTGCTAACCAAGAAAATAAAAAATAATTAATTTAAATCTCAAGTTAAAAAAATAGTCTAAATGGTCTACAAAACTATTACAAAACATTAAAAAAAATCGATATATATTAAAAGATTTTGCTTGATGTTTGGACAGGTAGGAACAATTATTTGATTTATAATATTTTTAATTTTTTTATATTTATATTATTGTATATAGGAATTGTTGTTAAAATTTTTTAAATTTTAATGTTTAAAAAGTTTTAATTTTAAACACATTGAAACTTTAAAATAGCTTTAGAATCAAATCCTCTTTTCAAATATTATTCACTATTGAGTAAAGAAACTATTTTTGAATAATTCTTTAGTTTTGTCAAAATATTGTTGTTAAAATATTTAATAACTATTTGAGAAAACTTTTATTGAAAAAGATAGTTTGATATATTTTCTGCAAATTAAAATCACGAAAAATATTCGAAGATTATGCATCACAGATTGTCTGTACAAAATCGCATGCTTATAACAGAATTTAAACAATCTTCATGGATTAGTCAATCCTTGAAATAAGATAATTTTGAAACAAGCGAAATTTAATGTCTGATAGGAGTGTATGGCATTTGTAGTCAGTATAACATCAAAAAAATATTATTTTTATGCGGTCATCGTAGAAACAAGCGATTTGAATTGTTGAAATATAAAACCTTTGTAATGTATCTATCTCACTTGAAAAAGTAAAATGTCTTTTTTTTCTTTCCAAAATTTTTTGTTCTAGACCCTTATAAAAGATTAACTTTCACACAAAATTAATGTTTTCTCAAGATTTACCCTTGTACATTAAATATCGTAAAATAAGTGACTGTGAATATTCTGAAGCAGTAATTTTCTCATACAAATTTAGTAATTTGATTTCTATTTTTTTCTCATAGCGTCTTTTAACATACAAGGCGTTTCAAAAATGACCGGTATATTTGAAAATCAATAAAAACTAAACGGACAGTGGTAAAAATACACAGTTCATTGCAATATGTTTAAAACAATAATAAATTTTCAGGCAGACAAACTTTCAAAATTAGTTACAATGTTCCATAACAGATGGAGCTGCAATCTGGAAAAATTTAAACTATGATATTTTCCATATATCCACCAGGCTCAGCAATAATATGGCGTATTCTCAGAGCGAAATTATCAGAAACCCGTGTAAACGTACCTCATGTGGGATATCTACACATGCAGAACAGTTGTACTGTTATTCCACAATATATAATCCTATAAGAGTTATTCAATTGTTTATGGATAGTAGCGGTACACCTGGCCTTTTAAAAGTACCCACAGAATAATATCGTAGTTTAGATTTTTCCAGACTGCAGCGCCATCTGTTGTGAAATATAGCAAGTAATTTTGAAAGTTTGTCTGCCTGAAAATTTACTATTCTCCCAAGAATATTGCAATAAGCTGTGTATTTCTATCACTGTCCGTTTAGTTTTTATTGATTTTTCAAATATACCGGTCATTTTTGAAACACCGTATATTTATGAAAACATATATACATCTAGTCAGTGACGTAGTGAATAGATAAGGGCATGTGGGGTTTTTATTAATCCCCCAAGGATTACTGTGCGTGAGAAAGAGAGACAAAAAGTAAGAGTATAAATTAATATTGAGATGAGTGAAATGTGGAAACACACCATCTATGATAAATTTCTCGTTGTATAGATGTCCATAACCCATTTCTTGTTTAAATATAAATGTTTCTTTGTTTAAAATATAAGTGTTAAAAACACAAGACTGATAAGAGCTTAATCAATCATATTTTAATAGTCTGCTATCCATATTATTTTAGAGACTCTTGAATTTTTGGTCGATTCTCACAGTAACTACTTTTTATTTTTAAAGAAAAACACAAATAAGATTGGATTTGGGTTAAATTGACTTACACTATAGTTTTAGTGCTAGACATTTATAAATGTATCTTCAGCCAAAACCGTACTCCGAGGGGGGGGGGTCGCCGAACAATGACCGATTAGTTAGAGTGATGGTCTTCGGTACCGGAGTTCGTGGGTTCGAATCCCACAGTGGCATGGATGTTCGGCTTTAAAATGTAGGTCCTGGTCTTATTAGCCCTCGTGTTGCAAAAAGTAGATCGCAGCACTCCCAGCCAACCAAACCGAGGGGAGGTCGTATATGTCCGGAATGTCCCTCCTTCGATATTATAGTATTTTAACATAAATTTTCATTTGTTAAAGATATGTTTGTATGAATTATCATGTTATATAACATTATACCCTATAAAAAGCAACCCTTTTTAACAGGTGGCACAAGGTTGTGTCTTCCGTGAATACCAGTTGTGCTGTTCAAGGGCTGTCCATGGGACAAAAATATATATTCCGTGTCAGAGCTGAAAACAGATACGGTCTGAGCCATCCTAGTAAAGAATCCAAAGTCATTTGCTTGAATGATTTTCTGCAGTATGATACATCGTCTGATGAAGAACCAGGTTTGTGATTTATTCTTATTGTGAAAATATTTAACACTAGGTTTATGGACGTTTCTTATATACCTATCAATACGAACAGGAGTCAATTTGATGCATGAATGTATACATAGAACAACACTCAGAAAGTAATGTAGTTATACATTATAAGTAAAAAATGAAAATATGATATATTATTGAGGTTCACAATAATATTACTAGTTCAAAAATATTCTAGTATTTTATTTTTCTATACTCGATCCAAACACAAAAAACCTTCAAAATCTCTTCAATTGACATTCTGCGTTTCGTTCTTTCTACTGTTGCTTATTTGCTTGTTTCATTTGAGATAAAAATATCGGATAACGGATCGAAGTATTGTTGGTACATTCGTATTTATTATTATTGTAATGCTTACATGAGTAGAACTAATTTACTAAAAATTTTGTCTACATTACGATAGCGTCAAATTGACCCACATCCGTCGACATAGCTATACCACATAGAAAATTTCAATATTACAACAGTTTTAAAGAAAATACTTTAATATATATTCACCTCGTGCAATGGATAAAAGTCAGTACAAGAGATAAAATAAAAAGGCTTAAACTTTTTGTAATTTTTTTATAAAATTCGAAATGAGTGAAAATGATGCGTCCCGTAAACCTAGTGTTTAAAAAAGACTATATGAGTCTATTAGCTGACTTTTTTTGTTAACGAATCTAGCACACTAAGACACCTCAAGCGATATCTAGGAAATCTGAATATATGTTTTCTAGGATGGTAAATAATTTTGTCAGGTGTTAGCTTGATATGGATTCATTTGGATATATTTTCAAAGAAATATATATTTTTAATTTATAGTTTTTTTTAGTTCATTCGCTATTTATTTCTATCGTTCTAATTTTAATAAATGAAACTAGTTGAGATTTTATCGACAAGAAATTTTCTACAGGATTTTTGATGTACAGGTATATGAAACAGATAACTTTTTCTATAGTTTCACTTCCTGATACTAATGGAATATGACATGCTTTGATACTAATATGAATCTCAATAAAACAGTTAAAATTCAGTAACACATCAGAATCCACTACATTTAATAAATGTTTTAATAGTTTATTATAAAAGAAACTGTTACGAAGTCAAGCTTAAAAACATTCGTTCAAGAAAAAATGTGTATCGTATTTTTAATAATTTTTACTATCTTAATAAATCGTTTGCTTACCTCCTAAACACAAATTCTTTTATTTTTTCAATCTTTGTTTATTATAAACTTATTCGTTTAATATCTACCAAAAAGTTAAATTGTGACTCAAAATGAAAATAGCCTTTAAGACATTAGATTTTAGCCCGTTATTACCCTTATTTTAATAACTAATAGCAGTGACCTGTTAACTAGCACTAGGCAATTTATAAACATGATTATCATTTTAAGCTTTTTTGACTCAATTTTTCCATAGATGCTTATTCCTATAGGTGTAATTATTTAGTACAGTGATGAAGACAGTTCATGTTTACAGGGCATACTTAAGGCACACTTTCTACATACGAGCTGAGAAACACCTGTTTATAAGTTTTACGAGTTAGCAGAAAATTAGTTGAAAGCGATAAATAAGCTAAACTGATAGGTTGACTGTAAGTGCTTATAGATAACATTTAACTATGCGGCGCTCACTGCACTGGAAACTTCTTAAATACCAAAAAGTTGCGGACACAAGATATGCGAAACAAGAAAAGGAGTTCAAATCGATAAATTCTTATACTGTGTGAATTTTTCTAAAATTTTAAAGTTTCATTAATGCAGTCCATATTCGTTAATTGAAATTTCAAAAAAGAAGGAAAATATTTTAAATTATTCAAAATTTGAATCATCCAATTCCGTTAAAGTTACGTAACAGAGTATCTAAAAAAATCGTAATTTTCACTTAATTTGCACATTCTACTAAATCCATGTTTTCTTAGGGAATGGAAGACTGTATTGTCATTCTTTTGTGGTCCAAGAAGTCGTCTTATATTTTGTAACATAATCAATGTTTCCGATAGAGTTGGTATTACATGTTCTCATCCTATTCTATCTTTTCTCTACCTCAGTCAGATGAATTAACGTCTTCAATCTTTGCTTCATTAATAATTTGGTCGTTTCTCAAAAAAAAAAGGTTCTTGAATAATTAATATTTAAATATGATTTATAGGTGGCATCGTCATCTGACCAAAATATTAACAAGTTAGGACCAATGACTTGCATATATATGGAACACAGACGAGAAGAGCCCAATAACTTTCACTGAAATCTTTCTTTATCC
This sequence comes from Pardosa pseudoannulata, assembly GCA_032207245.1. NCBI lineage: Eukaryota > Metazoa > Arthropoda > Arachnida > Araneae > Lycosidae > Pardosa > Pardosa pseudoannulata. The sequence continues at coordinate 25,259,262 of CM063504.1, read as the reverse complement.
TTCCCCGCGACTTTTTCTATCCTTTATATATAGCTTTCTAGCATTAATTGCATACGATTAAAGACAAAATGAAGGAAGAATTCTAAAAACAGTTTGGAAATTCTATATATTTTTTTTAAATGAGGCATTTTCTAAAATTTCAGAATTTTTAGAATCTAAATTAATAAAACCTTCTGGAACATTCTGTGATTAATTACATAATTTTAACGTTGTATAGTAAATCCAATGAAATTTGAGCCGAACTTTGGCCGATTGGTTAGGGCTAATAATTAGTACCGGAGTTCGTGGGTTCGAATCCTACTATGGGTTGGATATTCGTAGCCGTTCGGAATCGACTTTAAGATGTAGGTTCCGGTCTCGTTAGCCCTCGTGTGCATAACAGTAGACCGTAGAGCTCCAAACCAAACCAAATCAAATAGAAATTGATACAATTCGAAATTTTGAATTACGTTTAAACCAGTTTTATTTGAATCTGGCAAGTTCAACTGTATTCGAGTACGCTGACAGCGTTTGACAGCAAATTGATTTATTTGTTATGCATCGAATTAATTTCATAAATACGAGAAATTTCGCAAAATTCTTCAGCTTTATCTAGTAAATATGTAATAAATATATTAGTCTCCTAAAATGCTGTCAGTACATATTTAGGTTTATATTGAGAATAGTAATTATTTTCTTATGAACTAAATATAAATTTATAATTTGTCTTTATTAAATTCCTAGTAATCCTCAATCAAAAAATAATTTAATAAACCAGCATTTAAATATTTACACCAGCACTTCTGTAAATTTCCAAATATTTTAATGATTTTTTTTGCTTCCATTTGCAGAGGACATGCCAGAAAATACTGTACAGATAGAAAACGGAACACTTTTTGCTGAAAGATTCGATCTAAAGGAAGAAGTTGGAAAGTAAGTTATACTATTGGGATTTTATATATTACTTCTATTAATTGTTTCTCATATTTATGCAAATGAATGTGAGAAATGCTTTAAGGTTTTTTTGTGCCGTGAAATATGTAATAACTAATATAATTAATTTTAAATTTAGAATATTTTTACAGTTAAATCATGTAATATACAAAAAGTAAATTTCAGTATTTAGACAACTGCTAATAATTTTATACTTTCCCAAAAGTTTCAATTAAAAAAGTTTTAAGTTCACTACTTGTTCCTGTTAATAGTTAATATACTTATAGTTTAAAGTTACTAATGCTCTCGTAAAATATTTTCTTAGAGGTATGAAATTTTGCATACATATGCATTCGAGTACATGTCTAATTCAATGAGGTAAAAAAATTAATTTTTTTCAATTTTTTAAACTTTTTTCATTAATTTTTTTTAATATTTCTCGCATTTTATGTATTAAATTTTTCACCTTATTATACTTTTTTTAAGTTATGAAAATTTTCTAGCATATTCGAGTATTATTTCGTTCAATAATTGAATAGTTAATTTACAGGAAATTTCTATAGGCATGACGCATTTTATGTATTAAATTTTTCACCTTATTATACTTTTTTTAAGTTATGAAAATTTTCTAGCATATTCGAGTATTATTTCGTTCAATAATTGAATAGTTAATTTACAGGAAATTTCTATAGGTATGACGCATTTTATGTATTAAATTTTTCACCTTATTATACTTTTTTTAAGTTATGAAAATTTTCTAGCATATTCGAGTATTATTTCGTTCAATAATTGAATAGTTAATTTACAGGAAATTTCTGTAGGTATGACGTAGAATTGTCATGAAAAGTTTGAACTTTTTTTAATTTAAAGTAAATATTAATAATTCAAATAAAATCGAAACCTTCTAACCGATTTGCGGATTTATCATAATGTATATTAGAAGCGTTAGATAAAATTTTTGTAGAAAACTATGATAAATTAAATCGAAAGACAAAAAATTGAATATGATGTTTAAATCTAAGTAGGCGAAAGTTTAGAGATATTTTTTCTCTTTCATTCAGAGATCAGTTAAAATATTAATTGCAAAAATTGTGTTTAGAAATCAGGTTGCAATGTGTCTTTTACGGTGTTATGGAAGAGGATTCCGCGATTATAAACGGATGATGTATCCATAGTAAAATGGATATACACTGTATTTTCCAGTAAAATAAACTCTTAATACATCCCCCTTACCCCGTGAAACCTGAATTGTAACCTGATTTTAATTTTGAATTACTGTAATTATTCTATTAACCAATCCCGAACAAAGGAGAAAAATCTTGAAATTTTGAATTTTAATACCTTTATCATTTTATTGTGGGAATTTTCCTCTTGAGGAGAGTTTTCATTTTTACTGATTATAATTATAGAGAGAATATAAAGATATAGATTCTGCATTTTTCGCAAAATTGAGTATTTAAATTTAAAAATAACTTAAAAACAAAGATCTTATTTGAATATTTTTAATTGAAAATATATATGTGTCTAAGGACAATAGTTGTGGAGAAATAAAATTCCTAGCGAAAACTGTAAAATTTCATTTATAAAACGTCCTATTTTAACTCTAGATTACCATTCTGTAGCTTATTTTTAAAAATAAGATACTTTTAATTAGTTTTAATGTATGGGTAATATGATTAAGTACATTTAGTGTTTGAATTAATATTGAATTTTCAGGCTGGGTAATGATACCAGCTTGTAATTTTTAACATATTACCGTATTTAGGATCATATTAGATAGAACTCTTAAGGAGAACAATTTTTTAAAAATAAAATGTGTTATTTTCTAATCTACATTTTAAAGCTATCATACTTTATATGCAGTTCGTGTGTAAAATGTACTTAACACTTTAAGAGTTGATATATCTCTTGAAAAGTCGAAATAAGCTCATTGAATAACTCACAATTATTCATTGAGGCCTAGATTACACTCTACTTAATACCAATTTTGTTACCAGATCTATGACATTTTCTTTTTGTAAATATAATAAGTCAAATAGGAAACTAAAATTTACGTAGTTTCATGCCGGATTAAACAATTTTTTGAGAACAAACCTTTGCTATTTTAATAATAAAATACTAAAATGTCACTGATTAAATATCTTAGAAACTAAACATTAAATACTAAAGTTAAACTATTTAACTAACAAAACATGTGATCCATAGTTTTTTAATTGTAAAATTAGTAAAATTTTGCCTATAACTTGTAAGAATTATCTGAGCGAAGAATTATTTTTTTAATTTTATCACTTATGTTTATAATATTAAAGGTTTTGTGCATAAAGAATTGTGTATCCTAAAAATTCTTTTATCAGTTTAAATAGTTCAATAACTTTAATGCAAACTAGTTACTGTGTTTAAAAAGAGAATTAGTAAAAAATAACATTGATTAATTAGTATGTAATGTAGATGTCATTGAATAACATTCGGGAGAAACAGGTTAAATTAAAATTAGTAGCCGTTATAGGTCAGAAAGATGAGAATTAAAATCTATTTGCCAGTATATAGCAATATATTTTTCCTAAATATTATACAATATGAAAAACCAAACATACTTAGTTTTGTTAATGGAATAGGGATAACAGTTCAAATTCTAAACTCATACCTGCTCTAAATAGTGCTTGCTAAGACGATGTTAACATATTAGGATATAATAGTAACGAGGTTGCAAAATTAGATTAGTCAGTGCTTTCTAAAATTGCGGCATAAAAAACTACCTAAGTATCTTTCTCTAATGCATGTCTTTCTATTGTCGAAGTTAAAAGAAGACTTTCTAAGAACATGTAAATAAACAAGAACTTATTGAAGACATCTTAATCACAGAGGAGACGTCCTTTTTTTCTTTTAAACATAAATTAATCTTAAAAGAGATCTTCGCTTTCGTAATTCCCGAAGCGTGAAATGAAGCAATCGCGGCAGCTTTCTTCAATCCTGATGAAATAGATCCGATGGAGAATGCGATGATTAACAAAATAGATGCTGAAGTATTTTTTATTATTATTTTCTCTTGTGTGAAATACAGAGAAGGTTTTGTAATCGTCAAAAAATTAGACCTCGAGATCGGGTTGAATAGCTAACTCATAAACGAAATCAGTTAAATGCGTAAAATTTAGTGAGTGGATTTTACACCAAATTGGTATGTTTCTGTCAAAATTATGACAAATTCGGATGGAAGAGTGTTAGACCCCATGGTTAAATCTTATCTCTTGTATCTCTTCCCCGAAGAGTCATTCCGGGACATTCCGATGGCCGATTGGTTAGAGTGCTGGCCTTCGGAACCGGAGTTCGTGGGTTCGAATCCCACAGTGGCATGGATGTTCGTAGCCGTTCGGAATCGGCTTTAAGCTGTAGGTCCCGGTCTCATTAGCCCTCGTGTTGCAAAAAGTAGACCGTAGCATTCTAAACCAAACCAAACCATTCCGGGACATTCCTAGTTTGTTTAAATACAGTGTTTTGTTTGCTTAGCTGAGTGGGTGGCTTGTTCGTTTGCCTATAGTGTAGGTACTATTACTTGTGCTGGTTCGTTGTTTTTAAGTTGATTTAAGTTTTGTTGACCATTAAATACGCTAATTGTTTCATTTCCTTATACTTATGTTTGCTAAATTTAATATCTTAGTTTATGTCTTATGTTAGTAATAATTAAATTGAGTTGTATACTTTTAGACCGTGGTTGTTTTTGTTGTCATCTTGAGCCATTTTTATTTTCCATTGCATTTGAGTTAACATATTAGAGTTACTATCTCCCGGAAGTAACAAAGAGGTTTATGCAGAACATAAGTGGTATGGAATCCGGTTGTTAATTTAAACCGGTTTTTTTAATCACTAAATATTCCAGTTTGTAATAACTTTTTATAAGATTTGAGTTAGTGGTACACATACAGTTGAAATGTCCAAGCGGTTGTGTGAAAATTTTAGTGGGTTGCTAAATTCATAAAAACCTATTTGTTAATAGAAAGTACAAAGCATTTCTAGAAGTCGTACTTTCACCCTTGTGGTTTTCGTTAAAAAGAAAGGCGCACCTCTTTGCTTTAATACGAGTAGCGTATGGTTCAATCGTGCTTGGTTTCCCAAATGCATTATAGACGCCGTGTTTATTCCGCCAAACTTGGCGATTTTTGGCGGTTTTATGGGGCATTGAATGGGATAGCGTGTCTGTTATTAAATTTATTTTACATTTCTTTTATTACAAGGGGGGTGTTGAGGTGGAAACCTTCTCACATGTTAGATTTTTTATAATATTAGTGCTTATTAAAATGATATATATTGTTTATGCTGTGTTGATGTATACCATAAATATTACTAATCTGTTAAAATTTATAAATAACGTAAAAAATGATAATTATTAAACTAATTTTATTTTAATAATGCTATAAATTGTGAATCTGCCGTGTTTTTTCCTTTTGAAAAAGTTTTGTTTTGTTAATTGTTCAGTTCCAAATATGTTATGTGACCTCCTTCCTCTTTTTTTTATGATCTTTGAGAAAACTCGTACTGCCGCCATGTTTTTTTACTTGGCGATTTTTCAAACGCGTTTTTCTGTTGGTCGCCAAATAAGCATGACAGTCGGTGCCGGGGTCTATAATGCATCTGTTCCTTTTATCCACCATCGTGACAATCGTGCACTCTAACCACTATGACGTTAGGGCATGTTTTTCCCCTTTTTTTCTTTTGTTTTTATTCTCAAATTTCTGACGATAAGTAGATGACCCTTTGCGTAAAAAAGAGATATTAACTTTTCTCTTATATTAAAAAAATTCAATATTTTTCTCAACTTTATTAAAAAAATCGTAATGATTTATATTAAAAAACTGCTCTATCGTATATTGAGATTAAGGTTATTTTTAAGTGCAATTTATTTGACGAGAAGAAATTTTACTTTATGCTAACTTGGAGCTATCTTAATCTATTGTGCTAGAAACCCAGTAGAATTCACTGAAGCCTATGATTAAGATAGAAACAAATTTTAATCTTAATATGCCTCCTTCAACTACCCCTTCTCCAATATGTACACAAAATCCTGCAACACGCATCTACTATTTCGCCCTTCCAAAATTGGAGCAAAATCTCGTTTATATGTAGGCGTAGAAATGTAAGAGGACGCCGTGAAAACTGTCCAGCTGGTCCAACTGATCAAATAGCGTCATCCGTGAACTGAGAGTGACTTATTTTGGTGACAGCACACTGAACTTTTACCACCGTAAAGGTTCGCCGTTTTTATATCTGCTTGGAATTTTATTTTTTCGTCAATGTTTTCCGCTTGCCGTAAGTGTTGTGACATTAAGCTGTGAGTAGATATGCATGTAAATAAACGCTTCATCTGCTTTCGTCTTGTTGATGTACATTCCTCCTTTATTTAGAAAGCTTTGAGGTAAAACCTTACGTATTAGGTTATTTGGTTTGTCGTATAAAGACAATCTAAAAAACGCATAAAGGACTTCGTTTTTCCAGATGAATGTACCAGTGTAATTTAAGTCAACTTTTTTAACCACCAAAGTTTATTTTAAAATGGATGTCATTGTTTTATGATATCGGAAAATAATTAAACCTTTGAAACAATACTATAACGTTGATTTTGCATTGCTTTGACATGTTAAATAATAACATATGTAGAGACAGACTAATTATAGTAATCAGGGGACTCCGGACGTGTATGCTAGGTTCTTCAGAGCTTTGAGGCTTTAATGGAATTGCTGGGGGTATATATTGTTCAACTTGTATATTTAGTCGTCCTGTAGTAGATTGTGCTGTTCTTGAATAAAACATATATGTTGAAAAACTCGACTTTTGCATTTGACTTTTTGAAACAAGTCGGCAATCCAGACAACACACACACACACACACACATAAATATCTTTAACATTCTTCTGTTCGTGTGTTTGTAATAGAATTCTTCGAAATCAGCTAGACTGATTTTGATGAAATCTTTTGTATGCAATTAATTTGATTCGAGAATGGTTTAAATTCACAATTTGATCCAATAGCATTTTTTTAAATTAAAAATCCAGAATTTCGCGCTTTTTGATATTATTACGATGCCGCTCCAAATCATTCTCTGCCAACGTATCTATGACGCAGTGGTCAGCGGAACGGGCTTCAGTACTAGAAGATCGAATCCCCGTACAGGCGATGTAGGAATTTTAATTTTATCTAATCACGTTTGTGATGACTGTGCGTGTTGTGGTGTCAAGCATTTTTAAAATATTTTTTTTTCTTACTTTTCCTTCAAAATGGCCCAATTTATAATTTATTTTAAACCATATTATAATTTTTGGATTTACAGCGTTAAAAGTGGACAACGTCTATCAGGTCGCAGGTCGTCTAGTGTATATATATATATATATATATATATATATATATATATATATATATATATATATATATATATATATATATATATATATATATATATATTATTTCAAACATGACCGGTATATTTTAAAAATCAATAAAAACTAAACGGATAGTAATAGAAATACAGTTTATTGCAATATGCTTTAGACAATAGTAAATTTTCAGGCAGACAAACTTTCAAAATTAGTTATAATGTTCCACAACAGATGGCGCTGCAGTCTGAAAAATCTAAACTATGGTATTTTCCAAATATTCACCAAGCGCAGCAATAATATGGCGTATCCTCTGAACGAAATTATCAGAAACCCGTGTAAATGTCTCAGGCGGGATGGCTTTACATGCAGAATAGATGTACTGTTCCATTTATTCAACTTTTTCTGGATAGTGGTCTTTAAGACACCTGGTTTTTAAGAGTCCTCACAGAATAATATCGTAGCTTAGATATTTCCAGATTGCAGCGCCATCTGTTGTTGAAATTTGAAACTAATTTTGAAAGTTTGCCTAAAAGTTGAATATTTTCCCAAGCATGTTGTAATAAATTATGTATTTCTATCACTGTCATTTAGTTTTTATTGATTTTTCAAATATACCTGTCATTTTTTAAACACCCTGTATATATATATATATATATATATATATATATATAGATAGATAGATAGATAGATAGATAGATAGATAGATAGATAGGTAGGTAAATATATATATATATATATATATATACATATATATATATAGATAGATAGATAGATAGATAGATATAGATTTATCAGCGATGAAAAAAACATGGCTTTAATAGTTAGTCATATTTTACGTTCTGAAGAGGGAAGTCGTTATTTTGCAAGTAAAATCCTACCAACATCTCGGTTCGAGCTTCTATAAAAACTTTAAGAACCTTATTTTCGGCTGTCGGTCTGTGTTTAGGGCTCTTTCACCTATCATATGACTGTCGCTTGTAAGCGTTTGAGCACATTTTTTATGCGCGATATAAATTTATGTAACGATAATGATGTTTCTTTTTCGCCAAATTTTTAAATCGCAGGCAAAAACATGTGTCTCTAGATAACTTTCTTGTTAAAGAAAAGAATGCATTATTTATAATAAATTAAGCATAAATTATTTAATTAATTTTTTTAAATACTATTGTTTACATTAATTTCTATGGATTTTTTTTCTCAGCTAGTTTTCGGTAACAAAGAAAGCTTGTTAATGTTTCACTGCATTCTGATTCGTGAGGAAAATTATGAACACTTCTAAGAGGAAACTTATCAACATTCGGTAATATTGATTCAGTCTATTGATATTCAAAATAAGTAACTGTTAAAACAAGGTGGAGCTGTTAAATTTTGCTTATTTTTTTAAAAGGGGAGTCAGGAATGTCTCTGTTGCGAAACTACAGCTAAATCTTGAGCAAATGTTCTTTGGAAGCTTTCGTAAAAGCTTACCTCAATCAACAATTGTTTTCTTGTCCTTGGTTTGACCTAGACCTTATTATTGAAGCTGACAATGTGGGTGGCATGTATGCAATTCAAGAAACATAGCTCTAGTGTATAAAATAAAATCTAGTGTTCCAATGCAGTGATCTGTTTTAACACATTTCTCAAATTTATTTTCACAAAAACTAACAATTTTTTTCCTCGGCTGAGTAATAGTTCATTGCCATTGAAACCACTTAGAAATTGTAAACAAGAATTAGCAGTTTTGGGTACAAGTAAAGCAAAATTTACAATTTTCTCTCTCCGTATAATATTTAAAATTTAGGCTCGAATTGCAAGCAAATAAACTGCTGACAGTTTTAGTATGACAAGAAAAACTAACCCATTAACCCCCGGATATTTCGGATGACTATATATTAGTAAATACCTAACATAGAAGCTATTATAGACACATGGAAGTAAAATAAAATATGAAATTTAAACACCTTTAAATATGACATCAAGTCATCATTAGTGAGGAGGTGTCATTTTAAAACATAAGATGTCTTTAAAAGAAAAAAGGAAACTTCGTGATAAGATTTTCTATCATATATGAGAAGATTACTGAAAAGAGACGACTTATTACAGATATGGATATCGCCATAATTTTGACCGGTACGCGTTCAGAACACCGGTCATAAGTTCCTATTCCGAGCTTGAAAATCATGAAATGACAAAATTATAGATAAGATCATATTTGAAAACTTGGGAGAATATTCATAAGATTAATATCTATTTCCATTAAAAAGGAAGAATTGTTTCAAGAAAACAAAAACTCTACAAACCATTTTTTGACTGTCCTCAAATGAGAACGCTGGGCTTTCATGGGCTAAGCTAAATCTTTGATAAAAAAGATACTTCTGTAGTATAACTGCATGCCGTAAACATCTTGTTTGCGCTAATCTACGGGAATATAGAATATGATTAAATAATAACACTTTGAGTGCTAATACATATTCTATTGTAAAGTTTCCGTCCAAGTTTGCTTGTTGATTGTAGTCAATGCTTAGCCCTTAGGGTATTAATTAGATTGGGTCCTACAGCTTATAGCTAATTTTGAACTATTAAATCTGAATGATGGCCTATAGAAAAGGTGCTTCCTCCCGGTATCAGGATACCACTGCTGTCGTAGCCATTCCGAATGGCTACGAAGTCGGCTTTAAGAAGTATTTCTTGTTCCATTGGCACTCGTGTTCCAAAAAGTAAAGAATAGTACTCCAGTGCCGTTTAGCCGAACAATATCCGAATGGTTAGAACGCTGATCTTCGGTATCGGTGTTTGGGGGTTCAAATACTACTGTGGCATGGACTTTCGTGTCCGTCTGGAATCGGCTTTAAACAGTAAATACCGGTCTCATTAGCCCTCATGTTGCAAAAAAGTAGATTGTAACCCTCCCAACCAAACCAAAGTTGTTCAGAACATCGTTCATTACTACTACTTAATGAATATTTCGTCGTACTTCTTGCATTGTGAAATTTTTAGCCCCTTGTTTTTCATTTTCTAATTATAAGAAGCTTATTAAATGGGTTTATTTCCAATTAAACCCAAACATTTCATGGGTCGCAAACCAATATTTATTGGGACTTTACGGCATATAAATATATTTCTATATTGAACCTACCGCTTAATAGAAAAGACTATCGATCATTGCTTTAGATGCTCAATAAAAAAACTATTTTTTGGTTCATCAAAATTGAGCCCACTTAAACGTATAGGAACCTTTGACTTCTTTATCTGTATAAATATTAAGTAGCAAGACTCAGTGCAAAGGTTAAATGCATAAGGACAAATTACTCTTAGTGACAAAACCTTGATTCATTCACGATTGATAAATTGAATTTAATCGCATAGTAAAATATTTTAGAGTAAACATTACTTTTTGCCGCCATAGACATAGTAAAATTTATTGGACTTCTAATCTACTTAATCATTTTTTAGATTTCTAATGAAAAAAAGTGCACATATCTTTTTTATTTTTATGTTTACTCATAATTTACGGAAGCTACGCTTTAATGCTTTTTTTAAATATCATTCCCGTTTTTTTACTCCCGTCTCAAACTACAGTGTCAAGGTTGTTGGCACAGATAGCGAGAAAGATAAAGATGAGCAATACAGAAACTGCGAAAATCCAAGCTGAGTCACGATCCTTTGTTTTGTTGCGTTATCTCGTTGTCATCTTGCTCCCCGTAGAAGAAACCCCTCGCAATTCACTCGTTTCTATTTCTGATTCTAGTTTAGAAAACATTGGTGTTAAAACTTATTTACTTCAGGAATAGGATCATCGTCACTAGGCTGAAATGTAGCGTGCATCCGCGGGACTGAAAAGATCAAAGCTAGAGATCTTTCAAGATGTAATACTCTCATATCATAAACTTTATTGGCAATATAATTCGAATTTCTGCTTTTTACATTGTGGCATAGAAAGAAAATTATTGTAATAATTATATAATATATCGACATTTTGATTAATATCAACATTTCCCCCCTCTCTCTTTATAAAAAGCAACACTTCTTAAAGTCACTCTCTCACTCACTTTGTGTGTGTGAGAGGAAAGTCAATAAACATCCAAGCTGATAGAGAGATAGTGGTTATGTTTCTGACCACTCGTAACGGGCTCCTACCATATTCTCTCAATTTTAATCATTTTAGGGTGAGACATTTGCTCCTCATTCCTCTCTCCCGTCTGCTTACCAATATCCAGATAATTGGTCTGGCGGAATAACCTCGCGAGGTGGAAGCGCATCACATCAATCTCCGAACAAAGAATAAACCGAACACTGGCCGATATGTTAGGGCGCTGATTGTCGGTACCGGAGTTCGTGGGTTCGAATCCCACTATGGCATGGATGTTCGTAGCCGTTCGGAATCGGCTTTAAGCAGTAGGTCCCTGTCTCATTAGCCCTCGTGTGCAAAACAGTAGACCGTAGATCTCCAAACTAAACCAAACCAACCAAACCGAACAAAGAATAATCGAAAACATTTTGGAACAATAAATTAATTTGATAAACAGAAAATTTAGAACAGTCGCATTCTGTTTCACTCTTGGCCAAAGAAAATATTACGATATTTAGAGTCGTGCTTAGGTTCCGAGCTGGAAGGAAATGGAGATACTTATTATACTTTGATGATGGCAGGATTGCAACCAGTGTGGGAAAAAAACTAAACGGAATAAACGACTTAATGAACCTGCTAACTTCCCAACGAGAATCAATCTTCACGTTTTTTGTAGGGTTTATTTTGGTTTGGTTTAGAGCACTAGGACCTGCTTTTTGTTGGTTACACGTGAGAAACCTTTTTAGTAGTTAAACCATTGTTGCAACCAGTGTGGGAAAAAAAATAAACGGAATAAACAACTTAATGAACCTGCTAACTTCCCAACGAGAATCAATCTTCATGTTCTTTGTAGGGTTTATTTTGGTTTGATTTAGAGCACTAGGACCTGCTTTTTGTTGGTTACACGTGAGAAACCTTTTTAGTAGTTAAACCATTGTTGCAACCAGTGTGGGAAAAAAACTAAACGGAATAAACAACTTAATGAACCTGCTAACTTCCCAACGAGAATCAATCTTCACGTTCTTTGTAGCGTTTATTTTGATTTGGTTTAGAGCTCTACGACCTGCTTTTTCGTTACACGAGAGAAGCCTTTTTAGTAGTTAAACCATTATAGTTTTAACTTAAAGTATTGTGAAGAAGGCCGCACCAACATGAGAAATTTACTACAGTTTGGTTGATTTGTTGGTTAGTTTGGATTACTACGGACAAATGTTTTGCTACTCGGCTAGTGAAACCGGAGCCTACTGCTTAAAACCTATTCTGCAACACCTAGTCATTCCTAATCAGTAATACTGCTAATTTATATAAACTACGTAAGATACCTTCAAGGAAAACTTTTTGAATTTCAATTAAAACAGGAAAACAGAATTTACTTATAACCCTCCCTAATGGTACATTCTATAATTGCTGTTTTCGGAAATACTATTCATATATGTAGTGTTGCAATAAGCTAATGCACTTACTACGCATGAAACTTAGTATTTAGAAATGTGCTTCATTTAAAAAGATAATGAATTTAATACTTTTCAGTAGCGACTGTCATTACACGTTAATGAAAGTTTGAACTTCTCATGTGTATTTAGAAGTATATTTTATAGTAAGATATACAGGATGTTTGAAAGTGTTGTGTATGTAGCTATAATGAAAAGAGTGGTAAACCGCTCTTATTCTGTAATCTCTTCTTTCGGTTTAAGATTTTCTGCGTTATAATTTTAGTTTTGTTTTATAAAAAGCATCATAAGAATTTGATTATACTATACAAGATATAACACTTCATTTTCCCTAGCGAAGTATAGGATTAATTTTTAAATATTGCGACATAATTCATTTGTGTACGTCATATTTTATCTAAAATTAAATTAACCCACAAAAATGTTTACAAAAATCCACATGACGGTGGTAATTATGTATTCCCAGATCAAAGGCTGTCTCGAAACGCAAGCCTTTGCTATAGACTTATTAATATGGACTTATTAATATAGACTTATTAATATAGACTTATTAATATAGACTTATTAATATAGACTTATTAATATAGACTTATTTATATACACTTATTTATATACACTCATTAATATAGACTCATTAATATAGACTCATTCATATAGACTCATTCATATAGACTTATTAATATGGACTTATTAATATGGACTTATTAATATGGACTTATTAATATAGACTTATTAATATAGACTTATTAATATAGACTTATTAATATACACTTATTTATATACACTTATTTATATACACTTATTTATATACACTTATTTATACAGACTTATTTATACAGACTTATTTATACAGACTTATTGATATAGACTTACTTGTATAGACTTACTTGTGTAGACTTATTTGTGTAGACTTATTTGTGTAGACTTATTTGTGTAGACTTATTTGTGTAGACTTATTAATATAGACTTATTTATATAGACTTATTAAATATAAAAGAATCATTCAGCTGTGAAAGGTGTAATTAAATATTCTGTTAATCAATAACAAAGTTAAATAATGTATCAAAAATTAGATACCAAGTTTCAAAGTTGAAATTCCAGGTTAGTACTTACACTAAATTTTTCTGCTTCATTTTAATTTGTAAATACATAATACTACTTACATATAGGTAACGTGCAAATTTTACACTCGCCGCTACACAGTGATAACAGTTCCTATTATTTTTATTTGCTGCCCGGACTTCCTGGGAAATGAGAAAACCCTAAGTAACTTGCAGTCACTCCGTTACGAAAACAGAGAATACAGTGATTGAACTTTATTTGAAAATAAAAGAAATAATCGTCTTTTCAAGATGATAGATCAGCATCGAATGATGACGAAAATACACTTCTGTTACAAATTTAGCCCAACAACGAGCAGAAACAAGAATTTATTTCCATGAGACCAGTAACTTAATCAGTGTTATGTAGCAATTTAGACACTGGAAGGGCTATTTATTGAACTATTTTATTGAGACAGCTGGAAAATGTGGCTAGTGGACAGAAAATTAGCATTTATTTTAGCGTTAGATTTGGGAGACGGGTAAAAAGAATTTCAGTGGGTAAATACTCCTTCAAAACTGAGATTTTGTGGCTAGGAAAATAGGTAAGAAAGAATGAGAAGGAAAAAATGAGAGTTTTTGATAGGTATTTTAAGTGTACTAATTTTGATATACAGTGGACTCCGCTTAATGTTATCTATCGCTAATTGTTATCGAAATCACTTGCTCCAGATTTCCTATATTCATTTTTATGTTAAAATTATCACTTTATGTGATCGTTACATCGGTTAATGTTATCAGTTTTCGAACCTCATTTTAATTGGCAAAGGAATATTCACAATGTATTCAGGAGGAACCCATTCTTTTCTTTCATTTTGCTGTTGTTTGAATTTCCGAGAATTCTCCACTTCAAACTAGCGAAATTGGGAATGAACAAAGGAGTTGTTATATTTATGTATATCGGTAGGCAGAAAATCAAGGTAGTGAAAATTGTTCACTTACCTTTTATTGTAGATTCCGGTTTCGATCTCTTGAGAAACATCGGGAACTTGTTGTAAGCTAATAAGCATGTGATCGGTACTATGAAACTATTTAAATTATGATATATATAAACATTTAATTATGAAACGTAAAAGTTACAAATTTACATCACATAAAAACCAGCTAACAGCATGGGACGGAACAAAACTACATCTGAAAAAAATAGAGAAGGATTAGAGAGTTTACAGATTTGGCGATAAATGCCGCTTCACAGGGTTGCCGCTGAACTTCAACAATTTTCATCCAACACCCCCCCTGAATTGTTTAAGTTCGTAATTGGGTTAGAGTTCTCAGTTTTTCAAATCGTGGTTTTGGTAAGGGCTTAGTCAGGAAATCCGCTTCGCTCTTGCAGTATTCGATTTCAATAGTTCCTTTGTCTTGTAGGTCCTTGATGTAGTGACATCGGATGTCAATATGCTTTGTTCTGTTACTAATTCTTCCAAACTGTGCCATCTTAATACAGGATTGATTATCTTCAAAAATTTTTATCGGAGTTTGTTGTGGTAGTCCGAGATCCTTGACAAGGTTGATTAAGTATTGTGCTTCTTGTCCGGCGTGTGACAGAGCGACGTATTCAGCTTCGGCGGATGATAGTGCAACTGCGTTCTGTCGTTTAGAGTTCCACATGATGGTGTTGTTTCCAACTTGAAAAATATATCCACTAGTCGATTTCCTGGTTTCGTCATTTCCCCAATCTGCGTCCACGTAACATGAAAGTATTGGCTTCTTCTCTTTTGTAATCCACAATTTCATGTCTTTGGTTGTTTTCAAGTAGATTATAACTTTCTTCATGGCTTCAAAATCTTTTATTCTAGGTTTTTCATTTCTTCTACTGAGTAGACTGACTGCGTTTGCAATGTCAGGTCTTGTTATTGTGGCTAAATACAACAAAGCACCAACTCCTTTTCTATACTGGGTGTTATCAGGTAGTAGTTCATCATTGTCTTGATCTTTTATGTAATTTGGGTGCATTGGTAAATATGTAGGTTTATCTTCTTCTAAATTGAATTTTCTGGCAATGTCTTCAATTTTTCTTCTTTGACTGAGACCATAGCTTCCATCTTTCTCTTTAGTTACTTCTACTCCTAGGTAATTGCTTACTTCTCCAAGGTCCTTTATATCGTACTCTTTCTCAGTTTTTCTATAAGATTCGTAGTTTCTTTTTCACTTTTACTTGCAATTAAGATGTCGTCAACATACACTATTACATATATGTTGTCATTTTTCATAAAGAGGCATGGGTCCATTTCGCTTTGTTTAAATCCGTTATTTAGTAGACTTTCAGCAATTCTTAGATTCCATGCTCTAGCTGCTTGTTTTAGACCGTATATAGCTTTCTTCAATTTCAGTACTTTTTCTTCTTCTCCTTTCCGAATGTGTCCTTCGGGCTGCTTCATAAAGATTTCTTCTTCTAGGTTGCCATGCAAAAAGGCAGTTTTCACATCTATATGTCTCACTTTCATTCCTTTGTAGACTGCGCTGGTAAGAAATAACCTTATCGTTGAATGTCTAACAACTGGTGCGAAAGTTTCGTCATAGTCACTCCCAAACTTCTGACTGTATCCTTTTGCAACAAGACGAGCCTTGTATCGACTAACTTCGTTTTTCTCGTTATATTTGACTTTAAAGGTCCATTTACAGCCGATTGCTTTGCGATCTTTTGGTAAGTCTACTATTTCCCATGTATCGTTTTCTTCTAGACTCCTCATTTCTTTTTCAACAGCTTTAATCCATTTTCTTTTCTCATCTTCCTTTAAATTTTGCATTTCATTCCAACTCTTGGGTTCTAGGTTGTTAGAAATCTGCACGTGATATCCAAATCAATCGGGAGGTTGGCCTTTCGTGATTCTTTCGGATCTTCTAACATCTGTAGTATGTTCTTCATCTTTTATTGAGACTTGACTATCTGGTTTGCTTATTTCCTCCTTTTCAGTTTCACGATTGTTGACGCAAATGGTTGTACTGTCAGCGTGATTTTGATCTTCTATGAATTTCACTGTCCTGCATATGACGATGTTGTCATTTTCCATGAGAATTCTGTACCCTTTGCTCCTACTATCGTAACCCACAAGTATACCTTCTTCTGAGGTATTATCTAATTTTCCTCTTTTAGATCTGTGGATATATGCAAAAGCTTTGCATCCGAAGATTTTCAGGTGAGAAATATCGGGTTTTCTCTTGTTCCACAATTCGTATGGAGTTTTCTTACAAGGTTTTGTCGGTAAGCGATTTTGTATATAGTTTGCTGTGAGTATGGCTTCTGCCCAATATTTATGGTGCATGCCGGAGTCAGCTAGGAGACATCTCGTCATTTCTAACAGTGATCGGTTCTTCCTCTCACTTACTCCATTCTGGGATGGACAGTAAGGGACGGTTAATTCATGGTGAATACCATGCTTTGCTAGGTACTGTTCGAGTTCTGCGCTCGTATACTCACCCCCGTTGTCACTTCGAAGGTTAGTTACTTTTCTCTGAAATTTGTTATTTGTTAGTGCAATATACAGTTTTAGTTTCGAAAGGACTTCACCTTTTGTTTTCATTAGGTAAATCATGGTGAATCTGCTATAGTCATCCACAAATGTGACGAAATATCGATTTCCGCTTACGGAAGGTGTCTGTAGGGGACCACACACATCAGTGTGCACTAGCTCGAGTGGTTTAGATGCTCTAAAGCTAGATTCTTTGGGGTATGGCGTTTCACTTAGTTTCGATTTCATACACGCTGCGCAAGCTGTGTCATGTTCGCATTTATCTAGCGTGATACCTTCTGCCATTTTATTGTTTATCACGGTCTTAATCGAGTCGTAATTTCTATGTCCTAGACGTCTGTGCCAAATATGAATACAATTTTTGTTTTTGCATTCAGTTGCTATGTGAGCAGAGTGCTCTTCATGCTGAGCGAGTGGTTCAATTTGATACAAATTACCAATTGCGCTACATTCTAATAGAATGTCGCCGTTCTGTGAAATTGTGCATTTATTTCCTTTAAATAAAACTGAAATTCCCTTTTCAGTCATTTTCTTAACTGATATCAAATTTGATTCTAATTCCGGCACATACAGTGCATTACATAAAGTAATGTTGTTTATTTTTCGATTAGCATCCATCATCTTAAATTGAACAGTTCCCGTTCCACAGGTGTTTATTTTAGAGCCGTTCGCAATTATAACATTTGTAGGATTTTGCGGCTGGAATTCCGAAAATAACTGTATATCATTTACTAAGTGGTTACTGGCGCCGCTGTCGATGATGAAGTTAGTTGTTTTATTTATTTTGTTATTACTCAGAAGCGCGATGTACTGCTTTGATTTTTCACATGTGTTGGTTACCAGCGCGTTCCCCCTTTCCGGCGCGTCGGTGGCGGCGAGGTTACATGAGTTTTTATTTTGGCGATTTTGAGGAACTTTATTAAACGATTGGCGATGACTTTCATTCTTTTGTTTTGATGCGGATTTTAGATAGAAACACTCGGATTTAAAATGATTATTACGATGACAATAAGTACAGAATTTATCTTTTCTGGGTTTATTTTTGAATGAGGCTTTAAAAGCCTTTGATTCTGTCGAGTTAGTCTCGATTCTTCTGTTGAATTCGTCGATCAATTTCCCTTTTATGAATTCCGGGGTCAATTCACCTTCGGGTCTCGCTTCTAGGGCTGTGATTAACGTATCGTAAGAACTGGGTACTGAGCATAGCAAGAGAGCTGAAATGTGATCGTCTTTAATGTTCTCGCCGATTGCTTTCAGTTTATCTACCAATTCTAACAGTTTGTTTATATGAGTCTGCATATCC
This sequence comes from Pardosa pseudoannulata, assembly GCA_032207245.1. NCBI lineage: Eukaryota > Metazoa > Arthropoda > Arachnida > Araneae > Lycosidae > Pardosa > Pardosa pseudoannulata. The sequence goes on along the minus strand of CM063504.1, from coordinate 25,240,610 downwards.
CCGTTTTCTTCTAATTTTAGTCCGTAGAGTTTTCGTAGTAGAAAAAGTTTACTAGACAGGTTCGATCTCTCGTGCACCTGTTTTAATTTATCCCAAGTCCCTTTGGCTGTGGTTTCATATTTTATGTGAATAATTTGATTATCTTCAATGAACAAATTAATCATAGCGCGACACTGTCTGTTACGTTTGTTCCATTTTTCGGTTAAGGGATCTGGAGGGTTATTTTCAATGACATCAAATAGATCTTCCTTAATCAGTAACATTTCCATTTTAAATTTCCATGTCGAATAGTTACTGGAATTCAGTTTAACTATTTGTGGTTGACTTGAATGCAACATGTTTACTTTCGTTTCTGGTTTTAAATTACTATTCAAGAAGATGTATTTCAATATATATTCATTAGTAAATGGATTAGGAAATTATAGTTTCAGTACTCATTTAGCAAATTGTTTTAACAGCAATTCAGTCTCATAATCTGTTATATTTATGTATATCGGTAGGCAGAAAATCAAGGTAGTGAAAATTGTTCACTTACCTTTTATTGTAGATTCCGGTTTCGATCTCTTGAGAAACATCGGGAACTTGTAAACTAATAAGCATGTGATCAGTACTATAAAACTATTTAAATTATGCTATATAAAAACATTTAATTACGAAACGTAAAAGTTACAAATTTACATCACATAAAAACCAGCTAACAGCATGGGACGGAACAAAACTACATCTGAAAAAAATAGAGAGAGAAGGATTAGAGAGTTTACAGATTTGGCGATAAATGCCGCTTCACGGGTTGCCGCTGAACTTCAACAATTTTCATCCAACAGGAGTGGGGTTTTACACATTCCTGGAATTTTTTAGAAATACGCACACCCTGCTGGTGGTCAATGGTTGTCAGATAAGCAGAAGACAATACATTATTATCGGAACTGAGAAGGAGCGTATTCACATTTTATGCCTTGCTCGCTTACATGCAGCTTGTCGATATGGAAGACAGAAAGCGAAATGATTTAACATTAAAACAAAAGATCAAAATTTTAAATCGTTATGACAGGTTGATTATGATTACGAACAATTTATCAATGAGCTTCTTAGAAAAAATTATAGACAGCCAACAATTGATCAATTTTTTAAAATTATGTATACAAATCTTATGTTTTAAAGGATAATATACAGTACTTAAATATGAGGAGTGTTTTTCATTTTCTTTTGCAATTTTTGAGAATTAAAGGGGGGATAAATTTATCTAATTTTGCATATTTTTTATTGTTATCAATCGGTTATTGTTATCGAAATCAGGGTGTCCCAAACTGATCACATTAAGCGGAGTCCACTGTTTTACATATGTATATATATATATATATATATATATATATATATATATATATATATATATATATATATATATATATATATATATATATATATATATATGCGTGCGTACGTGCATGTTTTTGTAATACTGTAGTTAACATATACATGAGTATACTTAAATAAATGAACATTTATCAATTTATTTTCTTCCTTGAATTATGTAGCATTCTGATATGCAATTTCACTATATAACAGTATTACAGTTATTTGAAAAATGTATTACGGTATCAGAAAATGAAACCAAAATGACCTAAATTAGTTTTCAAGTTGAGTCCCGGTCTGTCGATAAACAGTTATTTTCATTTTCAGGGGGAAGTTCGGGACGGTGTATCGGTGCGTGGAACTAACATGCGGCCGTGCCCGCGCTGCGAAAGTGATCCGGTGCCTGAAAGTGAAAGACAAGGAGAAAGTCCGGCAAGAAATCGAGATCATGAGCAGGTTGCAGCATCCGAAACTCATGCAAGTCTTGGCGGCTTTTGAGAGCGGCAGGAACATGATAATGGTCATGGAGTTGTAAGTAACAATTTATAAATTCATTAATTTTTCTGTACAGGGTGTCCCATTACGACTGGATAATCTCTGATCAGCCGTTTGTCCATTGTTTCAAATTCGTTGTCTCGAATACTTATAAAATGCCTCAAGAACTGCATCTCTACGACCCATAGTTTTCGAGATAAATCTGAGAGAAATTGTATGGTTTCATATCCCGTTTACGAAAAAAAAGGAATCTTTACTCGATACACGAACTTCGGTATTTGGATAATTTCAGATGGAAAGATGTTCAAATTGTTTTCCGCGCATATGCTGGTATGTATGCGTATGTCGTGAAATAGATGACTTACACCCAGCCTCGTAGCTTCCACTAAAGTACACATACAGTGCAGATGAGTAACTGAGTGTATTTCTGAAGTAACTAGTCTCGATAAACCAATTCCTTCAGATGGCCCCACAGGACCTCTAAGCGATTAATGATGTTCATGTTTCGAATAAAGGTCTTTTTTCCTAAAGCAAACCGGATACGATGTTGTTGAGTTTTGTTTTGTAAAAGTAGCCAATAGTGCGCTTGGCGCCAAATCTGGCTGCTTGCTGTAAAACCCTCCGCAATAAGAATTGTTGTTTTTTTATGTTTGTAATATACAGTGTGTAAAATGTGAGATGGTGTGTTCGACCCTTCGCTTCGAGAAGGCGACTGAGTATTCGTCTGAGAGTAAAAGTTTAACTTAAGAGATACAATCCATCGTGTATTTTGTGATAATCATTACTAATTAAGAACTAGCGACCAATCCTCTTCAAGAGATGTCATATATATTGTTTCATGCTTCTTACGAAATCTATTGGTCGTAGGGGTACACTTCTTTGGGCATTTTGTATGATTCCAAACAACGAATCTGGTTGTGATGAGTTTATCCGGTTTTCTTAGGACAACCTGTATATTGGTAACTCAGTTAATAAAATTTTGAATACCGGTTTACTTGTGACTTTTTTCTCTTTTAAAAAATAAATGCTGAATAGTAGTTAATGTAAAATATCAATATTTAAACACCGTCAAAATACTCAATACTAAATTTAATTGAACTCTGAATTTCTGGTTTTGTCAGCTCTAGCACCTAAAGCTTGTTGAGTATTTCTTACTTCTGCCAAGGAGAAATGATATTTAGAGGTGATAAGGAATTCAATGTGTATTTTTTTAGTTCTTTTTGTGAACACCTTATCCTGTTCTTAAATTTATGGCTAAATCATTTGACTAAAGAATTCATCTCAACTAAAAGTTCAGATGAATTATGTAGCTGGAATCCTGTGGTTCTTGTTCTCAAAAATGTGGGAAGAAGCAATGACCGTCGTTAACTACATATCATGTACCATAAACTACTGTGATAAATACAAATTAAATTTATAATTACACATAAAATAATCAAATAATACAGGTAATCAATCTTTACGTCATATCGGCTCGCCAGAATGCGGCGGGGAATAAACTGATGAAAAAATGGTTCTGCTGCTTCTTTTGCGTCAAAAGATTTCTTTAATCATATTTTACGTAATAGAAAAGGAATTTATCCAAGTTATGCAGGACTGTGTTTGTGAAAATAGCGAGAAAAATATATTTAAACTGTTTGTGAAAATTTTTTACCTAGATTTCGTTGAACCCTGAACCCAAATAATGATGTGTGTTGTCGTTGTTGTTACTAATGCCACTTGGACGAGCGAAGCAAGTGAGCCAGACATAGCACATTGGTGTGGTTGAAATTAATATGATATAGGAATATGACATAATATTTCCATAAAATGTACAATCCGTTGGAACTTTATCATGTTGAAGAACAATTTTACCGTATCTCATTTTCGCCCGGAAAACATGTCTCTGAAAATATTAAATTTCGGATTTCTCTGAAACTAAACTGCATTGTGGCAGGCGGATGTCTCTCTTTAATAAATCTGAACTGAAGTCAGACGGACCTGAAATATAAATGCTGTGGTATTTCGGGGTTCCTTTATTTTTGGTATAGCATAGTGTCACGGAGTCTTAAAGATTATGAACACAGTGTCGGTAACAGAAATAATTATTTAATGCCCAAATTAAAATTGGAAAACAGTTTGAAGAGACAAAGGGATTCCAAGTGAGTGGAAATTTGCACCAGGGTGTAAAAAAATTCCTGGCGAGCCTAAAATTATAAGATAGTAGGTCATGTCTTCAAAAAAGAAGTTGTATTTGATGTGTACTCACAATTCAGGGTAAACCGGCAACAACAAGATGAAATATCTATAAAAACAAACTTCTACTACGTACCACCTCTCTTTCCGAACAAAGTTTATCTCTTTCTTCCTTCTCTGGATTTTTGCATTACGTGACGTCAGTCGGTAGCTTCCCAATGATTGGTCAATCCTTCGCGGAAGTGACGTCCCTTGCAAGTCTGGAATTCGCTACTATCTACGGCGGATTATCTTACCCCACCATTATCTGCCACCTTCAATCATTACGGGAGGCCTTTCAAGGGTAGGGAAGGAACAAATTTCTTCTATACCATTTTCCGAGACACTCGGACTGTGTTCTGTCAGGTCGAGTGTCTAGTGCACTGAAAATTGGTAATCATGACGTCACAATACCCAAATGAGACGAGAAAGTCTATTAGTAGCCAGAGAAAAGCAGTCATGGTGAAGATTTAAGAGTGTGAGGAGAATCGCTACTCAGCATCTAAGTAAAATGCCTTGCGCAAAATATCAAAAGCAGTAAAATATTTTAATTGTGTTGAAAGTTTGATAGATTATTTGTAAGTAGGCATGAAGATGGCAAAGGAATGAGCAAAACCACACCCTTCACTCAACTGGGCAGTAAAAAACCTAAATCTCATATTACAGCTCTATTCATCCTCAATAACACCCCATGCTCATTAAACACAAGAATGTGGGTGCTCCCCTACTAATTGTCAGATTTATAGGGTAATGCACTGCGATGAATTAAATTTATTGTTGTGTGTATAGGCTTTTTTCATCATTTGCGCGGGGTTCTTCTGTGTATCCCAGATTATTTCCTCAGTACAGGTTTGTACAACAGAAATGAATCAATAGCGTATTAACATTAAACTATACTACAAACACAAATTTTAATAAAGTAAGGGTATAGTTTTGCATAAAGAACAGGCGAAACAATGTATCTAGTTATTACTTCTATCTAAACTAAAATTCAGTTATCTCCAGCATAATACCGCAGTTGGCATAAAGGGAAATTTTAATCCTTAGTCATTATTTTTTATTTACTACCATACCAGTGAGAAAAACTTTCACATGTTGTAACCCAAAACACTTTCTTCCCACATACATATAAAGCTTAAAATGTGTTACAAATTTTATAAAAAATTATTTAAACCTAACTTTTAACCGCTTGCCTGATTATCCCGAGTTATCTCGGGTTCGTATATGTTGCAGTTAATTATTATCCCGAGAAAACTCGGGAGAAGCAAAATTTGTCAGTACGATTTGTTTTATCATGGTTTTACTCGGCCTGGGGGAAATTACAGGAAATATTCAGCTTTGATTGGCAGTTTGCAAAGTTTTGTTGGTTTTGCGGTTCTTTTGCGGGACTGGTCCCGTGTTTTCCACTGATTGAAAAACAAATTTCAGAAAATCCCCTTGACGAGTTTTCTGCCACACGAGGAACACCGAGCATTACTCCTTTACCACTCAGGTTAACCTCAAGGCATTTTCCAGATATTATTCCTAATACTGAAAAAAATTCAAATCCAACGAGACAGTGTACTCTGTGCTCCCGTAAAACATATTTCAGAGGTAAGCCAGTAAGAATAGAGACCAGATATCAGAGTACAGAATGCCATGTGTCACGTTGTGTTGTCCCTTGTTTCAAAAACTATCCTACAAAGACTAATATTTAACTGTTTCTATTTGCCCGAGATAACTCGGGATAGTAAACTAATATTAAATCTAAATGCTTTTACACTTGTAAAAAATTAAAAAGTTAACTTAAAATCTACATATTTTATTTTGTTTCATTTCCTTTTATCCCCTATATAATTATAGCCTAAGTTGCCTGTCTGTCTCTCCGTGAATTTATGAAGCGGTTGGACCTGGAATAGATACAGGCATCCATATTGGATTTTTTATGAGTTAGGGTTAGCAAAATTCAAAGCGAGTTCGAATCGTTTAATGCTATTATTTCAAGCCTTATTCTATACTAAATTCATTATTGATAGGATGTCAAGAGCGGAGCGCAATATTTAAATATCTGAACTGTTTTTACTTGAGCCTTATATATTTTAACCATTTCTTTTACTACGTGTAAGCTGGCACATGGGGTAGAGTGTCTGCCCATTTGATCGTCGTACTTCTCGGGTTGATGGTTCTGCCCCCGACGTAGCCGAATTTTTCTAAATGTCTAATTAATTTAATAATTTCTGCTTTTTCTTTTGAATTCTTATTCCTAAAGTTGTTTTATTATTTTTAAAGTTTTATTATTTTTAAAATAAATTTTTACCATTTTTCAAATTTTTATGATTTTTATTTTATTAAATTCACGTATTACCATTATTATATCAAGCCCCATTTTAAGAGCAGGTGATTAAATGTATCAATTTATCGCATAATAAATAGGTAAAAATAATTTTTTTCTAGTATTATGACGTCATTCATTTAACCATCTCATTTAATTATTTATTTTAGATTATTTTTAATCATTTATTTTAGATTATCTTCTGCATTATTTCCATACGTTTTATCACTAAACTTAGATATTACGTAAATAATTTTCTTAACGTAATATTTTGTTGAGAAATAATTCACAGCCGAAAAACAAACCATTTTTTTTACCTGCCTCATAGGATACTTTACAATTCTGGAAAATTAAAAACTTTACTAATGCTAGTTTAATAATAAAATAAAAAAAAAATGTGATGATTTTTTGCCATTTTTTTTTCAAAAGAATTTGTAAGGGAACCGGTTAATGATTAATCGTAATTTAACCGTAATGGTTAACCGTAAATTAAAAATCAAACACAGTACAGTGTTTAAATTTTAACATGGGAAAGTTCTCTCACGTGTACGGTAGTAATTAGGAAATAACGACCAAGAATTAAAATTTCCCTTTCTGCTAACTGTGATATTATGCTGCAGAATTTTTAAATGTATAAAACAAAAAAGAAATTACAAAAAGTAATTAAATTATAATTTATTCTAAACTAAGTTCTGTTTTTAAAGGAACATAGTATCATTCGAGCTAAAAAGTTCTCATTATAACAGTCTATATTTCCATTCACTGTAAAATGTTCTACTCGCTTTGGAATTAAAAATTTTCCATATCCTTAATCATTTAATTATCCTTTTAATAATTGTGATATTTCTATACTTTTTTTGTCCTATTTCTGCAACCCCATACATAAATTAAAGCACGTGAGAACGAAGTAATTTGACTGCTGTTTGGCTAAATACTTGGTAATCATTTAATTTCGAACTTAAAAGTGCCATTCATCACTGCACAGGAACGTTTTCTTTTCTTGACACTTCAGTTTTCTACGGTGTGGTAATCAGAAACAAAATATATACTTCAAAAATATATACGATTATCTTTTAAGCCATTTAATATTTTACCCCAAAATTTTACTAACTACATTTGACTTTTTAATTAGACAGAATAAAAGAAATAAATTAGTTTTGTAAACTCACTGTCGCCTTTTATTTTTCATATCTATTCTAAAATGGAATACATGATAATAAAAATTTCATCTAAAATTCATCCATTTACGTTGTCGTGATGTTAAATGTGTCATTAAGATGTTTGATCATATCGGACTCCTATTCTTCCTTGTTAGCATATGGTGAAAAATGGTTCTGCTTCTTCTTTTGTGTCTAAAGATTTCTTTAAACAGATTTTACTTAATAAAAAAGGAAATTCTCCAAGGTTATACAGGACTGAGTTTGTAAAAAGAGCTAGAAAAATATAGTTAATTTTAAACTATTTGTGAAAAATTTTGACCTAGATTTCATTCAACCCTGAACCCAAATAATGACGTGCGTTGTTTTTGTTGTTACTAATGCCGTTTGGACGAGCCAAGCACGTGACCCAGAGACTACTCTTATTAAGGTGAAGAAGCGCGTCTTTCATTCCAAGAGCACCGCTACGGTGAAGAACAACTTTGCTCAAGTGGCTCTTTTGCAAAGACCAAGCAGAAGTCACACATGCTTAGCTTGCCATCTCCAGAGATATTGTTTGGAAACTTGGAGGACATTGCTACTGTAACGTATGAAGTTCGTAAATTAGTATGATACGATTTTTGATTTCAAAAATTATCAAGTGCTACTATTTTCAATTTTCAAAAGTTGGCAGGTCTGAGGATGACATATAATCCTAAAAAACTTTCTTCCCTATCACATTTGTTTCATTTTGTATCATTTGTTTAAAGAAATCGTTCCGACCGGAATCGGAAAAAAAATCGGAAAAGAAATCGGAATCGTATCCCCTTCAGACGGTGGTCATGGCTTGCAGTGGGCCATACTGTGCAGAGGCCTTAACACTTTGCGGAACTTGCTAACGACAATATATTGTTGAGATATGCTAGCGCTTTACTGTTTCCATTCCCAGGGATCATCTTAAAATAAACTTTTAAAACGTTATAAATAATTTAATTTCAATGCAAAAGTGTCTGAGAAAACTGTTTATGAATTTAACTTTGTTATATTCCATGCAGGTTGGTACTGAGATTATATAACTTCAAGACAGTTATAAGGTGTACATATGTAAGAGATGTCACTCAAGCAGGTTTCTTGATAATTATTTTACCCTATGGTTGTCGAGGTCTCAGACAGAAATGATGTACACTCATGTCCATAAATTAAGGATAATTCAGAATCACACAGAAATTGAGCTCTAAAATAAAACTTTTACCTGTAGAATTATCACACACATCTTGAAGAAGAATATGCAAATTGCAGGAAACCACCAGATGGCGCGGATAGTACGTCACAATGACGAGAGTGTATGAAAGGGGTATATAAGGAATGGTAGCAAAGAAGTAAAATTGTTCACAAGCGCTTTAAAAGCCTTTCAAGTGCAATAACCGCATAGTTATGGCACAAAGGAAGCATTTGGATGATTTTTTACGTGGTAGAATTATCGGACGACTGGAATGTGGACGTACCCAGCTGGAAGTATCAGAGGAACTTGGAATCGCCCAGAGTGTCATCTCCAGGCTTTGGCAACGATTCAAACATGATGGTAATGTGAGTAGATGTTACAGCACAGGTCGCCCCCGAGTTACTACGCCGAATGATGACCGGTATTTGGCAGTTACTGCCAAAAGAAACAGACGGAGCACAGCATCAGACCTGTCTCGTCAGCTCTCTTCAGCTACCGGTACGACAGTTTCAAGGCAGACCGTGTACAGACGCTTAGGGAACATTGGTCTATATGCTCGTAGGCCTGTCAGATGTGTTCCCCTTACCGCAACTCACTGTCGCCTGCGATTATGCTGGGCTAGAGAGCATGCATTGTGGACACCGCAACAGTGGTCTTGTGTGATGTTTTCCGACGAGTCCAGGTTCAGTTTACATTCTGATTCTCGCCGGACTTTCATATGGAGAGCGCCAGGTACCCGTTACCACCAAGAGAACACCATTGAACTACACCGTTACGGTGGTGCAGGATGGCTCGTTTGGGGAGGAATTATTCTTGGTTCCAGAACTGACCTGCATGTTCAGAGTGTAACGATGACAGGCCACATCTATCGGGATGTCATTCTGGAACAACATGTACGTTTGTTTCGGGGCGCCATGGGTCCTGAATTTCTGTATAGGGCTGACAACGCCCGACCTCACCGTGCAAACATTGTAGACGAATGCCTTCAATCGGAGGATATCACCCGTATGGATTGGCCAGCATACTCACCGGACTTGAATCCAATAGAGCATGTGTGGGACAAGGCTATTTTATCGTCTGCCGCCATCGACCACGATAAGGCAAACTCCCTCCAGACGGTGGTGATGGCTTGCAGTGGGCCATAGTGTGGAGGGGCCTTAACACTTGCGGAACTTGCTAACGATGATATATTGTTGTGTATGCGCTGTCTCTTTACTGTTTCCATTCCCAGAAATCTTCTTAAAATAAACTTTTAAAACGTTATAAATAATTTAATTTATATGCAAAAGTGTCTGAGAAAACTGTTTATGAATTTAACTTTGTTATATTCCATGCAGATTGGTACTGAGGTTATGTAACTTCAAGACAGTTATAAGGTGTAGATATGTAAGAGATGTCACTCAAGCAGGTTTCTTGATAATTATTTTACTCTATGGTTGTCGAGATCTAAGACAGAAATGATGTATATAAGTTGTCTTTCTAATAACATTGATCACTCTAATTTTATTCCTGTGGTAAATTAAGCAGGAAAAAATGAAACCCTAATACAAAGGCAAAAATGTACAATTGTTGGAGTTCAAAACCACAACTTAGGAACTGAATACTCAGTTTATCAGCAGAAGCGACAATTTCTTCATGTATATACGGACTTAACAGTCAATAGGTTAAAAAAAAGTATTTATTACTTAGGAACACAGTAAGAGATTTAGTTGAACGAGAATGTCATTCCCGTTAGTTTGCTCCCCTTTCTTAACTACATGTGTTTCGTTTCTGTTCTTAGATAAAAATAATCGATTTTGGCTTGGCACGAGTGTTTAAACCGGACGAGAGCCTCCGCATCCTCTTCGGCACCCCCGAGTTCGTGGCTCCGGAGGTTATAAATTACGAACCTGTCAGTCCGGCCAGTGACATGTGGAGTGTCGGAGTCATATGTTATGTTTTGTAAGTAAGGTTCCTTCTTTTTCTAATTACATTTGCTTGAGCTATATGTCTATGAAAATGGATTGTTCCCGGTGCTGTGGATACATTTTTTTTAATTCTAGTAGATGGGTATATTTCAACCATGCAAGGCTCGATCAAAGCCAAACTGGGCTCAGAACCTGGTGTTTATTCAGGAGCCCTCTCTTGAAGTTTAATATGGCGTCCAATCAATTTGTACAAAATAGAACAACTTTCTTTATGAACATGAAAAAAATATAGACATCTGATTTTTTAGAACTTCCAATAACAATATAAACTAACATTTTCTTTTTAAAAACTTTCTGAGTAAAGTTTCATAAAATCTGCTTGATAAATTAACTTGTCATATTTTAAAAATTTTTTAATTAAATAATTTATGTTTAAAAATTAGGTATAAAATTTTGGGCTGCAGAAAATCAGGGGCCTAGCACCAAGGCCCAGTGGTTCCCTATCTTAATCAGGCCCTCCGGAACAGATGCATTATAGTCGCCGGTCTTGTCCGCCATGTTTTTTTTGGCGACCAACAGAAAAACGCATGATTTGAAAAGTCGCCAAGTAGAAAAACATGGCGGCGGTGCGTGTTTTCTGAAAGATCACCAAAAAAAAAAAACATGGCGGCGGTCACGTGGCATATTTGAAACACAACATTAACAAAACTAAACTTTAAAAGGAAACAACAGATTAACAATTTAAAGCATTATTAAAATAAAAGTAGCATAATAATCATCATTTTTTACGTTTTTTCAACTCCTCTTCTTAGCCCACTCTCCTGTTTCTAATCATGGATCTTGTTGGTGCTTCAACCACATTTGGCGAAATTGGCGTGCTTGCAGCGTGGCGTTTGAAATCTGGCGAGGGGATCGTAACTCAACAAATTGATACATAAACAAAAACAACATTTTGAGGAAAAATTTTACAAAAATTGAATATTTAAAATCTAGTTGAATTAACAAAGAAAACACAAAGCAAACACATAACATTCATACTAAATAGACTGAAACATTCACTTAATCACAAATTAAATAAACTGAGTGTGATTTTCATCACAAATTTGTGATTTAGTGTAAATTGTAAAATTAATTTAAACAAAGGGATGAGGGAGGGTAGGCGGGATCTCATCCAGCAAACCACAACTTAGGAATTGAATACTCAGTTTATCAGCAGAAACGACAATTTCTTCATGTATATACGGACTTAACAGTCAATAGGTTAAAAAAAGTATTTATTACTTAGGAACACAGTAAGAGATTTAGTTGAACGAGAATGTCATTCCCGTTAGTTTGCTCCCCTTTCTTAACTACATGTGTTTCGTTTCTGTTCTTAGATAAAAATAATCGATTTTGGCTTGGCACGAGTGTTTAAACCGGACGAGAGCCTCCGCATCCTCTTCGGCACCCCCGAGTTCGTGGCTCCGGAGGTTATAAATTACGAACCTGTCAGTCCGGCCAGTGACATGTGGAGTGTCGGAGTCATATGTTATGTTTTGTAAGTAAGGTTCCTTCTTTTTCTAATTACATTTGCTTGAGCTATATGTCTATGAAAATGGATTGTTCCCGGTGCTGTGGATACATTTTTTTTAATTCTAGTAGATAGGTATATTTCAACCATGCAAGGCTCGATCAAAGCCAAACTGGGCTCAGAACCTGGTGTTTATTCAGGAGCCCTCTCTTGAAGTTTAATATGGCGTCCAATCAATTTGTACAAAATAGAACAACTTTCTTTATGAACATGAAAAAAATATAGACATCTGATTTTTTAGAACTTCCAATAACAATATAAACTAACATTTTCTTTTTAAAAACTTTCTGAGTAAAGTTTCATAAAATCTGCTTGATAAATTAACTTGTCATATTTTAAAAAAATTTTAATTAAATAATTTATGTTTAAAAATTAGGTACAAAATTTTGGGCTGCAGAAAATCAGGGGCCTACCACCAAGGCCCAGTGGTTCCCTATCTTAATCAGGCCCTCCGGAACAGATGCATTATAATCGCCGGTCTTGTCCGCCATGTTTTTTTTTGGCGACCAACAGAAAAACGCATGATTTGAAAAGTCGCCAAGTAGAAAAACATGGCGGCGGTGCGTGTTTTCTGAAAGATCACCAAAAAACAAAACAAACAAAAAAAAACACATGGCGGCGGTCACGTGGCATATTTGAAACACAACATTAACAAAACTAAACTTTAAAAGGAAACAACAGATTAACAATTTAAAGCATTATTAAAATAAAAGTAGCATAATAATCATCATTTTTTACGTTTTTTCAACTCCTCTTCTTAGCCCACTCTCCTGTTTCTAATCATGGATCTTGTTGGTGCTTCAACCACATTTGGCGAAATTGGCGTGCTTGCAGCTTGCGTGCGTGGCGTGCTTGCAGCGTGGCGTTTGAAATCTGGCGAGGGGATCGTAACTCAACAAATTGATACATAAACAAAAACAACATTTTGAGGAAAAATTTTACAAAAATTGAATATTTAAAATCTAGTTGAATTAACAAAGAAAACACAAAGCAAACACATAACATTCATACTAAATAGACTGAAACATTCACTTAATCACAAATTAAATAAACTGAGTGTGATTTTCATCACAAATTTGTGATTTAGTGTAAATTGTAAAATTAATTTAAAGGGATGAGGGAGGGTAGGCGGGATCTCATCCAGCAAAAAACTCTTTGACTTAAAAGAAACTGTATTTTGAGTGGAGGTTGAAGAGGAGTTGTAAAATTGAAAATTTTTTTTCAAATCTCTTATTTAAAAAATAAATCACAGATTAGTAATATTTATGATATCTGTCAACAGAGTAAACACAATATATATCATTTTAATAAAGCACTAATATTATGAAGAATCTAACATGTGAGGGGTTTCCCCCCCCCCTTGTGCAAAGAACAAAATGAAAATGTTCCAAACCAATTAACTTAGAATATCCTTATACTTTTTAACTATTTCAAAACCGAAATAACTGCACCCGTTATAACTAAATTAACTAAATCCCAGAAAATGATAAGAACAAAAACAAAATGTTCTAAACCAAAGCATCTTGTTTGGTTTAGAATATTTTGATACTTTTTAACAATTTCAAAACCGAAATAATTGATACTTTTTAACAATTTCAAAACAGAAATAACTTATTCGTCATAACTGAATTAACTAAATCCCAGAAAATGATAACAACAAAAACAAAATGTTCCAAACCAAAACATCTTGTTTAATTTAGAATATTTTGATATTTTTTAACAATTTCAAAACCAAAATAACTTTACTTGTCATAACTAAATTAACTAAATCCCACTAACCAAATACATAAAAAAACTCAAATTCGGAATTCCATCATCCCCACAAACGTGCCGTTTTGAATGAACTGCAAATCCAACCTCAGGTCTAAGAATTTCCTGATATTTCTTCAAAATGCTACAAATAGTTAAAACAGAAATAAGAATATCCGCCATAACTAAATACCAAACATAACTTACCTACCTACGAGACAACCTACTACTCCACGTCTGGAACGAAAAGAACATTTAGAACAGAAAATTTGCATAGATAGCCGGGTAATGACATCAACAATCACGTGCACCAATAGGATGCAAGAACATATCGAATCTTCCATATTCCCCTATCAAAGTTAGGGCATATACAACAACCTAGTCATCGTCCCAAAAATCGTCAAGTTAGAAACGCAAAATCGCCAAGTTTGGTGGGAAAAAAACACGGCGGCTATAATGCATCTGTACCGGCCCTTCAACCATGGATACAAGGCATATTGCCAAGATTTGTCCATTCCTGCTGTAGGGAACAAAAGGTGGGAATGATGAGAAATATAAATCGCTCTTCCACTGTATACTATAGAAACATTTTTGGGTCATATTTCTTCTTTTATGAACGATTTTGCATTTTCTAATGTCACAAATGTTATGAAAATGCTTCATTTAATATTACATCCTCTAAAAATTCGCATGACACCGAATACTTCATAAACAAACTCAGCACGGAAAATTAATTTATGTATCTCCTAAATAGACATGCCTGTTTCAGACATGCGCTTATTTAACGAGAAGCTTGTAATCCTTAGGCTGAATCTATAATCACTTGACAACTTTCTCTGTCATTATCCTGATCCCGAAAAACAAAAATAATAAAGGTCACCAACGCAGTTTGAAGATGTATGCCCGGCCTGATTCTCCCCCAAATGACAGTCTCTTTAAATACCATCTAGATAATGCATAAGAAAAACTCTGTACATATCCATCCAGCTCTTAGGAACTGTAATACTGAGTAGCGGCCCATCTCCTACTCCACCCACTTCTTTGAGGACAATTGGTTAATATATACGGATAGTTCAAAAGTCAGGGTCTCATTAGCCCTCGTGTGCAAAACAGTAGACCGTAGCGCTCCAAACCAAACCAAAGTTCAAAAGTCAGAGCTAGGTACTGAAACATCTTTTGCAGTTTAAAATACCCGTTTCCGATTTACAGCTAGTCTAACTGTTTCAATTGAACATTTTTTCAAGCGAAACTAACAGCAATTAATTACTCTTTAGACTGTTAAAAATTCAATAATCTGTTAATCTGTTAATATTATAATCTGAGAAGGAATCAATCCATAAGGCGATAGACAATTTTCTACAATTAAACGCGCATATCCAGCAGATATAAACATTAGTTCTTAAATTCAAATCAAAAATTCATTTAAGCCCCTGTAACGTATTTATTGGCTAGACTAAAGTGCATAGGTGGTTAGGAAGGACACACAAGGCAACCAGTACAATTAAATTTCCTTTATTGAAAGTATCTTGGATGAAATATGTATATACAATGATCCCGAGGATGGATCTCCTCTACTGGCGATATCAGATGTAGAAACCCGTTCTTCTTCCGCTGCTTGTCGTTGGGATGAAGCTGTTCGTTCCCTAATACTTTATAGGCAAGTTGGCCGCTAAAGAGAATCCTTCTCTTAGATTCTGGTCGTCTAACAATCAGGCCTTGGCTCACAGCTCGAAGTCAGTAAAAACTAAGTCGCCTGGCGACTCACATCAAAACTTTCGTCTCTCTAGAGGGATGGACACCTCGCTCTTTCAGCGATTCCGATTCCAAAAACCAAAAATCCCTGAGAGCTGGTTCACTCCCGTTTTTAAAGCTCTCCCTATGATTTCGGATGATCATGATATCCCTCATTTTACGGGACTTGGGAGTTTAGGTGAGTTATCAATACTCTTCGATATTAATTTGTATTGGTCAGCCATCAGGGGTGGGACCGCCATTATGTTATTGTGTCTCAAACCCAGACTTTATGTCTTAACTTCATTGTTACGCCGGCCACACCTGCTTGAGAAGAAAAAGTGAAAATCGTTTTTCTCCCTGCCGGATAACAAGCCAGCCATTGTATTTCGAGACATAAGTCTGGAATGTTCCATTCCTAATAGATCAAAGGACGTACAAACTCACAGATAAACTAGCTAAAGACACTTCTAATAGATCATTAGAAATAAACTAACCTCTCTCAGTAGTAATAGTCAAAAACTAAACTTTTATCATCTTGACAATAGTTCTGGGATTCGGTTACTTGGGGTTTGTCTTCATGTTTATATAAAACGACCCGATTATTATGTTTTCCAATACAACTTGATGAGGAAACTATTTTCGTTCGTTTTAATTGGAAAAGGAACTCTTTAAAATAATAGATTTCACCAAATATATAAAAAATGTTTTTTTGTTCTAAAATCTTAATACTACACAAACTATTTATAATGATAGTTTCTTTATCTGAAGGATAGTTACACTTTACTAAACACTAAACACGCATTATCTATTAGTATATTTTCTTTAAAACTGGATATTTTTTTGAAACGTGAAGAAACGTCAAGTTAGAGTTTAAAATCACAATGCAACTAAAGGAATTTCTGTCATTTGAAATAAATGATTTATATAAATCGTATTTAACCAAATTGAAAATAGATTCAAAATATGATTTTTACTTATGTGATAAATATACAGTAAAAAGAAAAATAATTTATTAATGTGTAGTACACTTGGAACATTTTTAGTATGGTATTCGACTGCTCCTTTTTTATGAAAATATTTTAGATTTGAATCAGTTTATTTCTTATAGATTTTAAAGTCTTATGTTAAACAGCTATATCTGTTCGTATATTAAGAATGCATTAAAAAATTTAATGTTCTAAAGATTCAAGGTCTCTTGTCTCCTTTGGCAAAATTTCGTATTAAGTATTTTTGTCTTAACAGGGTTCAACTGTATTTTATTTGGTCATCCTACTAATGTGAAATATTATAAATTTTTCCAAAAATTATAATTAGAATGTAAAGTACACAAAAAAGCGGAAGGAATTTTAGAAACGACTGACAAAGAATTGCTAAAGGTAACAGATTTATCAGTTTCGAGGTATAATAATTTATGAAATTTGCATTTGTGTAGGAAAAGTACTCATTTGGAAAACGTCTAAGGTATGAATTTGTGCATTTTATGTGTATTTGACTAGATTCCTTGCTTGGCGAGGTAATCTTTCTCAACTTTAGAATATCCCGTTTCTTTTGCAGGTTGTCCGGATTATCGCCTTTCATGGGAGACAACGACACCGAAACATTTGCGAATATCACCCGAGGAGAGATGGACTTCGACGACGAGGCATTCGACGAAATATCGCAGGATGCTAAAGACTTCATTTCGGGATTGCTCGTCAAGAAAATAAAGTATATTTTCTGTTTCCACACTATGTGTCTTTAACAGTAACTACATTTAGCAGTGAAGTAGCAAGAATTTTTTTTTCGGGGAAGATTTAAAGTCACAGTTTTCCAAAGTAAAATTTTCACTGCACACAGAGACAAATATAAATATTTCTGCACATTTTGAAACCATTACTTGTGCCACACATTTAATAGAATGACAGTAACTACAAATAAATTATTTACATCATGTGTCCCATACATACTTAATAAAACTTAAAAATGTTTTTCTTATATCTTTGTTAGTTTGTGTGTACTATATCTTACAAATTGTTCTTATTAGCTTCATGCAACTTCGTATGTTGTTGCAAGTACACTTATAAATGTTACTACTCATATATTAATTAGTTTAATTATTGCCCTGTTTTTGAATTTGAATCTCTAATATTAAAAAGTTAGTTTGTTTTCATATTTATAAAATTCTCAACAGGAATTATAAATAGTTTATGCATAAATTTTTACTTATACATGCTGTAAAGATATAGTATTATATATTTGTGAAAGAAATTTCTAGGTGAAGGCAAAACATTTTCTCATATCTTAAACAGAAGACTAATTTTTGCATTTTAATACACAGTATAAAAAATCTATTGTTTTTAATGTAACGTAATTCCTGTTTAAAAGTTTTTGTCCCCTTCAGACCTAATTATATAGATACACAAGTCTTATACATCCATCCAAAGCTCTTCATGGAAACGTACATAAATACGTCATAAAACAGATTAGCAATGCGATACGTAATTACATTATATCTTCATCTCATTCATCAACTTGAAAAATATATTTGCAACTACATTAAGTCTTTTAATTTACGCTTTAAGGTTTTACCAGGTTTAAATTTACCTGCTCAATACTGGAGTAGGTTTAATTTAAGCTCCAGTATTTACCAGACTTATTTCAACTAAAGTTATTTTGTGAATAACCAAGCAAAAATACTGAGAAAGGAGTTATGGCAATTTTTTTTCTTTTACAAAACTGCATATCTTGTATGAAAACAAAATTTGGAAACAGTCTGCCGTAACCAGTAACGTATATTGACTATTTTTTCTGAAATTTTTATGAATTGGTAATCATTTAATATTAAAAAGCTACAGCTTTTTATTTAAAGAAATTAAAGTAATTGAAATTTTTCATCCTAATTCTTGATATATGTTTGTCGTAATAATTATTTGTTAACGATGTTGATAAAAAAATTGATTATTCTATTTTCAATAGAAAAAAGAACTTGGTGACTATGCATTTTAAGGTATCCGTCTACTTCCGGAGAACTTTTTTCTTTAAAAGTAAAAACTAGTCCATGTCTTTACATTTTTAGATTTATTTTTCCTATTATCATAGGAAATTGAGCTTAAAATATTTATTCCTTGAGAAGTTTTTATAAAATTTCTAATAAATGAAGAAAATTTAGTAAAATTCAGGTTTTTGCAAAAGGTCTAATTTTTTAATAAATTAAATTATTTCAATATTTTTTGACAACGCATTATTGCAACACATTTCTTATAAACTGGACTAGTGAATCACCTAAAATCTTTGCTTAATTTACATCTGATAAAAAAAATTTGGTCCTTCAAAATCACACACATTGAATTTTTAACGAATTTTCATTACCTTTATATCTAACTATGAGTGTAACATCATTAAAAATTATCCAAATTTAAAGCTTTTAGGTCATTTACTAGTAAATACTATCAAAAGCATTCATAATAATTTTCAACAAAATATTTTAAGAACTTTTTGAGAAATCACATTTCAAGTTTCAACATTTTATTAAAAATACCGTTCTGAGAAAAACGCATTTGAAGTTTATGAAAGCCACTTTAACTATTAAAAAATTAAAATACATGTTTAAAATTCCCCACACTTTCTTGCTTCAAAACTTTCTAATTGCCAAGTTGCTAATTATTAAAAATACTAGAAAAATGTTTAAACTAATCTTCATGAAATTTTAAAAAGTTTTGTCCAAAAAATGCTCTTTAAAAGGCTTTAAATTAAAGACTTCCGGTTCCGAAGTCGCTACTTCCGTTTTGTTTAGACAGCTGTCACTGATGTTAAACAGCTGTAACTTTTCATTAAAATGCCGTAGAGACAGAACAAAAACAAATTTAGAAGCCTGAAAGTTGAAATTTTACAATAGAAAAATAAAAAAAAATTATGATTTTTGGCAAAAAATGACGTTTTCAACGTAGACGGGATACTTTAAAAATACACATACTAGACATGTCCCGTAATTCAAGTGTATATAAATTTAAACACTTCAAGAATACTCTTATGCATATTTGTACAGAAACCTTCAGAAATATTTTTGATACTGACCTCTTGAAAATAATAAAAGCCCTTAGCCCTCTTTTAGTAGACATGAATGCGACCTTTCATTTGAAGCCCGTGGGCATTTGACATAAATCATTTTTCTTCTCTTAATATCACCGTATCTCCCTATCTACATGCCATTTACAGCAAACTGCTTGTAACCAAAATTTCTCTCGTATCCACAAATAAAGAAATTTATCTTCTTTTCTTTTTGGTTTCGCAGAGGGCGAATGAGTGCGGATGAATGCCTGAAGCACCCTTGGTTGGCGACGGCTCGTTTGGTCCAGAAACGACCTTTGTCCACGGAAAAGCTCAAGAGGTTCATTATACGCAGAAAGTGGCAAGTAAGTGTCTGAGACAGTCAAGTGAGATCAAAAGTTGTTAAATTTAAAAGGGGAGAAACTTTCATAGTGAATGAGACATGAGAAAGATCTCGTATCTAGTTACATTGGTTATATGAGAATTAATTATTTTGGGGTTTCAAGAAAGTCAGTATATATTGGTGCAATAATTAAAAATAGCGATATATGAATATACCGCTTGAGATAGAAGTATATCTTTGCCACTCGGAAATAAGAGACCTTAACTCTCAATTTTTAATAGTCAAAATTTAACTGCATCCTTAGTAGAAACACGAATATTACTGTTACATAAAAGGGCACTTAAAGCCTTTTCTCTTTTACCAAATTTTATAATTTAAAAACAAAACTCAGATTTACGAAGTACTATAATTCTACCCATGTGCATGTATGAATTTATGTAAAATGTGAAGGAAAATCATGTCCTTTTTACTAAAATTTTAATTTTTAAAAGATATTTTTTATGAAATTATTTTGTCTTTTACTCCTAAAAACAATTTTTTTGGTTTTCCCCTTATTTAAAAAATAGCATGCACACAAACCAGAGAAATACAAATTTCGTCTGTTTGAATCAATTGCATTTATATATTTATTCACTGAAAGAAATTCATAGTGATAGTTCTGTTTGACTAACTATGAAATTTCTTTCTTTTGATAAAATTATCGTCCAAAATGTGTCAATATATTAGTAGCCATGCAAAGACTTTCAGAAATCGTTAAACTGTAGAAACTTTAAATACAATTTTAATATCTTTTTCTTTTCTTTTTGCAAGGGATTTTTGGGCACTTAAATTTTACATATTTTATATTTTAAAACTTGTTTGTTATTAAAAATATTAAACTACTAACATTTCTGCACATTTGGAAACCATTACTTTTGGCATACCTTTAATAGAAAGACAGTAATTAGAAATTAAATTATTTTCATCATGTGTCGCGTCTATAGTTAATTAAACTTTAAAATGTTTTTCTTATATACTTTTCAGTTTGAGTGCAATAAATCTTACAAATTTTTCCTAATAACTTCATGCAACTTTGTATGTTGTTGGAAGTACACTTATAGATGTTTTTAATCATAGATTAATTAGTTTTATTACTGTCCTGTTTTGAATTTGAATCTCTAATATTAAAAGTTAGTCTGTTTTCATAATTATAAAATTCTCAACATGAATTACATATAGTTTATGCGCAAATTTTAAATTATGCATACTGTAAAGATATAAAATTACATATTTGTGAAAGAAATTTCTTGGTGAAGGAAAAACATTCTCTCATGTCTTAAACATATGTCGAATTCTTGAAATTTAATTCACAGGTAAAAAAAGACTGACTTTTAATGTAATGTAATTCCCGCTTAAAAAGATTTTGTTCCCTTCAGAGCTAGTTTCACTGTGAGGCTTAATATTTTACTGAACTGAAATACGGAATATATATTTGAAAAAAGAATTTAATAATAATAAAAATAGCAATAAACAGCATTTCTTTACTATAATAGTTATTGAAAATTAAGAAATTTCGATACTCTGCATGTACGGAAGGGTAAATACAATTTTTGATAAAGAGAATACAATTCGTTACTTTCTCATGAACCATCACTGCCTAGGATGAACGTTAAGGATTATAAAGAGTAAATCTGTTATAAAAAATTAAACTCGATTCTTAGGAATAAAACTATTAAAGTACTAATAACTGAATATAAAAGTTGTGAATAAATAAACGTAATGTTTTTCTTAAAACTATTGAACTACTTTTGGGGTTGTTTAATATTATACATGTTTTAAAAATATACATTCTAGATTAAATTGAAGTGTTGAATTTATTTTTAATCGTAAAAAAGTCCCTTATATACCTATTAGAGCACATTTTAAGGCGATAAAGGAAATTAGTTCTAGATTACAACCAATAGATTACTAGGTTACAAACATCCCTCCTTTTGGCTCCCTTTGATGATGGTGGTTTTGATAATGTCCCCTAAACCCCTGTCCGGATAAAGGTGGGGAGCGATGATTGAACTCCAGGATTGTTCCCTGCTTCTCTGGACCTACGAGGAACAACCCTTTGGCGCTTGTTCCTTCATCGTACTCCGCCGAACGACACGGACGGGTTTTACAAAATTTTGGAGGTACCTTACTAAGAGATATAAGGGAGTATTCAAACGGATCTCTTGTACTTACTTTTTTGTGAATCCACTAGAGTACCGAAAGCTCTTGGGTACAATTTTTACCTCTCTGAGAGAAGAGGAGGCTCTTTGAGAGAAAAATAAGGAATTACCTCTCTAGGAGATGTAATTTTTAATCTGTAACACAGGTAAGCATTAAACTAGAGGTGAGAGAGATAAATGTTAGGACCTCTATCTCTCTCTTTGGGAGGTAACATTTGATTATCTACCTCAGAGACCACTCCTTCTTAGTACTCGAGTTTTCGGCATCCTAAGGAAAAAACAGATGAGTAAGAAAGAGACCCACCCCCGTTTGAGCACCCCTTACCTCTCTTAGGAAGGTATCTCCAAAATTTTGCAAAACCCGTGCGTGCTGTCCAGCGGAGAAAAAACCGCATCACAGTGTTATTCCCCGCAGGTCCAGAGAAGGGGGGAACAACCCCGGGGTTCGAACATCGCTCTCCGCCTTTGTCCGTGTAGGAGTTTAGGGGACATCATCGAAATCACGTTCATCAAAGGCAACAGAAACAGGGATCCTAACATTATCAGCTTTAGCCAACGACTATGTTATTGAGCGGGAATTTGACCTGCAGACTCCTAATTTTGAGTCGACCTCGCACTCTAACCATTCGGCCAAAGAAGGCCGTGGTAGTAGAGTTTTATTAGATCTATTTGAATTTTGCTCAGTCAACGTCTAAATTTTAAAACTTCTGTATTTCAAGGCAATGAAACTTTTAACAGGAAGTACCCAACCGTCACAGTAAAATGCTATGTGTATTTACAGCGAATTCGAAACATCTAAACCAGAATTTTTCCTTGATCCTAGGATTTGCCTATTTATTTTCAGCAACTATGAACTCGCAGACTCACTACTTGAAGCCCCGCGCTCTAATCATTCAGTCAAAGAAGGTCGTGTCAGTAACTTGAATTGTTTTATTCAAACCCCCTTATAATGTTCTTTAAATTTTAATTTAATAGTCATGAGCAACAAATTATTCTTTCTATATAATCTAAAATACTGTTTTAAGAATAAAAATTCATGAAATTATTTTTTAAGGCCCCTCCACCTTATGGTCCACTGCAAGCCATTACCACCGTCTGGAGGGGGTATGGCTTATCGAAGCCGACGATGACAGAAGGTAAAATGACCTGGGCGGAGGATGGCTTTCGAAGCGGTTTTATTTCCAAAGATTTAAAGGCAGCTGGATGCGCAACAAAACCCAATGGATGTATCCATGTACTCGGCTCATTTAGTGGCCCAGTGTGTGAATGCAACCCGTAGACCATTGCTTAAGGCAGGGGTGGGCAAAAGCTGGCCCGCGGCCCGAATCCGGCCCTTTTCCTTACTTTATTAGGGCCGTTGAAAAATCCTGCATTCAATTTTGTTGACATCAACAGTATTTGTATGCGTAGTGTACATATAAATAATGAAAAATATATAAAAAACAGAGAGTATTATAATATGAACAGATGTAACCATATCCCTACTTTAATGTAAGCAACATACATACTCTCATAAAGCGTGTGGTCGGCTTACTACGTAGAATTGAACGTGCACTCCTCTTTCTTTTCTTTTTATAATTCTATTTACTATTATATTTACAAAATGTAATATAATTATAAAAATGTGATAGCTATGATCAAAATAAAATAATTTGTATCGTTAAGATATAAATAAATATCAAAATAAAATCTTTCATTAACTGATTTATTTAATGACCATTAATTTAATATAATTGATCCTATTTAAAAATTACGTGACATATTTTACTGGGCACAAATTGTTCGCATATACACCTAAGTAAGACAATTTATTATTACTATTATCTTTTATTAACTGTCAAATTTCTCTGTTCAAATGCTTTAAAATGATACTTAGTGTTTTTCTCAAAAAAACTATCTTTTGTCTTGGGCAGGGAAAAAACTCCACCCAAATCATTCGCGTGTGTACAGCGTACGCGGTGTAGTCCTCCGGCCCGGGAGGCATTTTGAAAATTTCATTTTGGCCCACACTTAAAAGTATTTGCCCACCACTGGCTTAAGGTCACCATCATATGAACAATTGTCCATAGTGGGGAGGCTACATTAAATTTTTTTGTTATAAGTATATCTCTTCCTTTCTAGAAATCTGGTACAGCAATTAGAGCCCTCGGACGAATGGTGTCTCTCTCGAGATCTTCTTTGGGAAGTAGCTGCGATTCTTATTCTCCCATTGGATCGCCAACAAGTTCCAGATCACGTTCCTCCTTGGTTTCCAGAAGTGAAACGGCAGAATCGGGAGACAGTGTTTTCTCGAGGTGACAGAAGACTGCAGGAGGTGGTATTCCATAAAACACTCGAAGTGCATTTAACGGTGTTGGGGATGGAATTTGAACTTTTTCACTTAACTACTATTTATGCCGGAAAAGAAGTTTAAAAGTATTTCCGGGACTTGCTTTTAAATCGTCGCTTCAGGATGTGTTGAAATATCAAATTTTTTAAAATATTTTTTATACATTTTCTCTATTTTACTTTCGAAATGTAAATAAGATAAAAGATTGTTACAGTAAAATGTTACAGTAAGAAGTTTTTTAATTGGGTTAGATAAGGTAAAATTAATATCAAAAGAGAATATTTTCGTACGCTACAATGTGAACACTTCTTAGTACTGTACCGTAAAGGTAATATTTTACTGCTCTGTATTGACAAAGAGTAATATTTTGTTGCAGGAAATTTTACAAAGCTTAGAACTTGTTCAGCTACAAATTTCGTGGACGAAATACAATTCGAATAAAAATCATAAACTTTCTCTTTACGCAGTAAAAGTGCTCTAGGATTTAACGCGAATAGTTTAATATTTAAAAAAAAAGGTCAGCAATTTAATAACTTTTGTTACATGTGTACCGATTTTGGTAAAATACGTTAAATATTTTGCAAGGTAAATAAGACGAAATTTTATTAAGCCAAATTCATGTAATTTTCTTTATTATGCTATAAAAATTCGTTTACTTAAGATATGATACATCACTTTGAAATTAATTTATGATGCACTGTATATAGTTTTATGTGTGTTGGCATTCATGAGTTCTTAGCAAATGTAATGATTAAAGTGTTACTTATAAAGAGTTTTTTAAACTAATAAATATGTTTTGTAATTTTTTCACTATGTACCATTCTTTAAAAAAAATACCTTCTTCATAAGTTTTCTCGAAATTGAACGGTTTCCAACATTTATTTTTAATGTATGATTGCATAGTTTCTTGATTCAAAAGGAGTCCACCAACAAATCTAAAGAGTTCGGATAAAATCACAGCTTTATTACAAAATATTTGGCTACATAACGGTATATTTGGTCACTTCTGTAATGTTCTGTTCACAGTGGGCAGGTTGAGTGAGCATAGCAGGTGGTCCCCAGCCGTTTTTGTTTCCGGCCCATATTCTGAACACATAGGACCTGTTGAAAAAATAAACAGCAGTAAGTAATAACTGAAAATTGGGTGCAAGAAGTGGCACATTTTACCCTTTGATCGGAGCGCTACGGTCAATTTTTGGGACACAATTCTTACAAATGTCCATGCTCTAATATTCAAAAACATGAACTCCGGTACCAAAAAAAGCAACATCTTACCTTTTCATGGATTTTTAGTCCCTGAATGCTTCACAAAAGTGAACAATTTCATTAAGGCTTGCCGAAAAATAACCAAATGCGTTGGGTACTGCTCTTCGATACCAGAATTCGCATCTCATTGCTCGTAGCCAGTCGGAATCAACTTCAAGCAGTACGTCCCGGTCTCGATAACCTTCGTGCTGCAAAACAGTAGACCATAGCGATCCAAACCAACCAACCATTAAGTCAACGTTGCTTGCTGAATGGATAGGATCTTAAAGTACTGGAGTTCGAGTATTGAAATCCAACTGAAGATATAGACATTAGTAGGTCACAGTAAAATTGGCCCTCCTACTGCACAATATTGGTTTTAACGATCATAATCAATCAAACAAAATATTAAAATTCTACCACCGGGATGGCTGATGACAGACTTCAATCATTGCTAAGGAATAAATTCTTGTTTTCGTCATAATTTAATAATGTAAAATGTTTACTGGTGGCTAAAAATAAATTTCATTATATAATTCTCATTTTGTGACAAAAAATTAGACAAAATTCTTTCTCAGAAACTAATTATCGTGTACGTGTTTATAAATCTAACACAAAGTAGGTTTGTATGTATCTCGAGAATACGCTACGCGATAAATTATGACTCCTATGGGCAGAAGGGTGACCTAAGACGCACGCAAAATCTGCAATTATAGAAATTTCCTATGAATTTAAACAATAGAAAGATAATACGTTAATTCGCCGTTCATATATTGTGGACTGCTAATATAATGTGTTTGTGAAAGTCGTTGTGTACTAGATAAATGGAAAACAGTAAGGTTTTTCAAAATCAATTACATCGATTTGACGTAGATTATTTTTCTAGGTTTGAGGGAGTTATTTATATGATCTAGATGCTAAGAAAGGTTTTGAAAGAAACCTACTGAAAGAAATAACGGCTTAGAAGAAAGTATTCAGACGCAAATATTTTGCAGTTTCTACATGTTGGTAAAAGTTAAATAAAAATCAGGATATAGCCATTAAACATTTCCCATTAAGCAGTAGTACCGCTTTAAAATGTATAACAAAATGAATTTTTAAATACAATATAAAAATGTAGACCAAAGCATTTGAGAAAAACTAAACCGCTGACCAAGTGACAATAAATGATAAAAAATGGGGAAATTAGTTCACTTACAAAATAAAGTAGGTACGATCGTAAGTATTTTTTTTTTGTATCAAATCCGTTATTAAAGTAATTATGCTATTTTTTTAAATAAATCTTATGAAATTTAGATCTGCTCATTTGTTAAGGACATTAAGATAGCTCTTTTTTTACGCGAAGCCTTATAGACCAGGATTTACTCCTAAGTCCGAGTCATAAAACACAGCTTTTTACTATTAATTAAGTTTTAAAAATCTGATCTCGGATAGTTTGCTCGTCCATAAGTAGCCAGATAATTATTCCCTTCAGAGGATTCGAAATAAAACCTGAGCCATAAAATAACTCTGACTACAACAAAATCTAGATCTCACCTTTCGGTCTTTCCTCAAGATTCAAAACTTTAACACAGTTACTAACACCGACGCATCAGTAAGGTTGAAATTTGTATGCTTGGAACGTCGGTCGAGTACGTTTGGTTTGATTTGGTTTGGAGTGCTACGGTCTACTGTTTTGCACACGAGGGCTATTGAGCCCGGGACCTACAGTTTAAAGCGGGTTCCGAACGGCTGCAAACATCCAAGATCGCAGCGTAATTCGAACCCGTGAACTCCGGTTTCAAAGAGCAGAGCTCTACCATTCGGCCATCGTTTGGCCGACTAAGCTTTGTAATTAAAGGTGGCTTTGAAAGCTAAAAAAAAATTTTAAATTTTTTAGATTCATTAATGAAAACCTCTTTTCTGTTTGTAGTTTACAAAAATTATGTGCGATTAAAAAAAAAATTCACACCACTAAAACACTATTTTGTAAACTTGTCGAAAATATTGTTGCGAATTTGTTTAGTGAACCGTAAATTTAGCATGGGACTCTATGGGTATCTCGCCAATTAGGCGAGATACCCATAGAGCCGATAAATCGCCAATTAGGCGAGATATCGGCTCGTTGGCGACAGTTTTGGCAACCTACTTTTCTCGCCAAGTGTGGCATCACGTGAAAACTTCCGGTTCCTGTTTCTAGAATAGTCCAGCAGTTTCTTAGGGCCTATATAAGGCAGACTGAGTCCCAAGCAGAGAGAGTCGTTAAGTGAATCTCTCGATTTGAACAGAGTATGCATGGTGAGAGTTGCGTTTTGTTTGATGCGGAAAGTGATACGTGAGCCCACGGCATTGTGCTCAAATTGTTCCGCGGTGATTTTGTCAGTGTGTTGTATTTTCCAACTGAATACTAATAAATGATTGTTTTCGTGCTGTAGTCTTACTTAAAGTTCATTCAATCCCCGAACGCAGTTTTGAAGTTTGTAACAATATGAATAAAAGACTTCATTTTACTGTTAACAAATAGTTGGCACACTGTATTTTTTGTCAATTAGGCAAGGCTTTCGGAACATCCAGTTTTATGGTTCGCATCCATATAAAAACAAATCAGCTATCAATCACCTCTAAAGTAGCTCAAAAAATTCTCTACAATCAGCGAAATACTTTGAAAAAGGGGGAGGGGAGGCGGACTCAAAGTTTATTAAAATTCTCAATCTCACTTACTGTCCACTTTTCAATCCAGCCACCGTGAGCAAAGTATGTCGCGTTCGGGCGACTTCCTTCCAGTCCACGTCGTCCAGTAGTCTTCGCTCGATTAAATAAAGCACATCGTTTGTGTTCCCTATTCGGTTGGTAGGTGCCGACCAAGACAAAATCACCCAGGTCTTTCCGGAATTCAGGATGCGGGGGGCGAAAGCGGGACCGGGAACATCTCTGACTCCTTAAAAAAACGAAAATATAAAAATCACGAGAAATCCGTTATGTATCAACCCATACAACAGATGAAGAAAGTATGCTTACCTTTTTTAGATTTCCTCGACCTTTTCCTCGATTTTTCGTAGTAAGGTGAGATTCCTCGGTTGCTTAATAACCTACAAAAATCAAGTATTTTAGGGAAAATAATTATTCAACCACGTTTTTTCCTGTTAAGTATTAAATTCTAATTGTTTAGAAATTAATTTAAAGTATTTTCAAGAAAGCAATGTCTGTTTGAAAATTTCATTTAACCTTTTGCCTGTACATCACATTTGGTACACACATTCAATGCTTTATATGCTTGTATATTACATATGATACGCCATGAATTATATATATTGTGAAGCCTTAAATATTCTCGGGTGATAGTAACGTGAAGAATGGATCCCAGTCAAACATAAAATTAGAAATTTATTTTTATTCTTGATTAACTACGGCTATTTACAAAGGAATGTTAATTCCCAAATCATGTAGAACTGCAAAGTATGGTTGCCGGTATAACTTCCTCACGACGATCACAGTCGAAAGAAAAACGAGATTTGATAATCTCTTACAAGTGGGGAGGCTTTTCAGATTGCAATAAAACCTAATTTATCCCCCGTTCGGTATCTGAAACTCTGCCGCACCCTGTATGAGCGGACTTTACGAATCTCCCGAACTAAAAAGCTGGCTTCGCGAAAGCCTCCAAGAGGTCAACACACCTACGTAAAAATGACGAAAAGCCCCGAGTCGTAAAATTGTAGGCTTTTTATATCTGGGGGGGGGGGTCAGTTACGGTCCCGCCAACTGTTTTTGGGGTCAGTTAAGATCCCAGTTACTTGAGAATTCCAGCTAAAGTTAGTTATATTTTTTAGCTGAATTTCCATTCGCTGACTGTCCCTTTACGAAATTTCAGAGCATTCATTAACGAGATACACCAGGAGCGTATTCATCTATTCATTCCGATTGTCAAGATCACAGACTCTGCGACGCCACGCTATTGTCATGGTAAACAGGCGTACTCCGATCAACTGTTTTGGCGCGTGCTCGGACAAAGGGGAGTCTTCACTATATATATATATATATATATATATATATATATATATAAATATATATATATATAAATATATATATATATATATATATATATATATATATATATATATATATATATATATATATATATAAGCTTTTACATAATTTATATTTTATATCGTTGCGTATCGTACGTGAAATACAAACGTATAAAGCATTAGATGCGTATATCATATGTGATGTATAGGTCAGGCAAAAGCTTAATAAGAATTCATAGTTTATTAAAATTCTTAGAACTTTCCCAAATATGTGGTTTGGGGTGCTACGGTCTACTTTTTGGAACACGAGAGCTAATTCAAATATTAATATTTTTGCTACAATTTCTTTTAGATTTATTAAAGCCTCTTAAACAAGACTGTACACGGATTTTGAGATCTCTCTAAAATATTTTTTAAATAAATTTTACCGGAAGGTATGTTAAAAAACAATGAAACTTCGAAATTTCTTCTATATATTCATATCTAAAAAAAGTAATAAGTAATTTATTGCTGATTTAAGGGAAGCCTTTTTTTTCTATACATTGTAGAAAACTTAAAAAAATCATAACACTTTTATTTCAAATAAATAAAAAAGCCATTTAAGTGCATGGAAGAAAAAAGCGATTTAAATTTTTGTTAAAAAAAAGCCCCTATCAGTGATAAAATATAAATTATCTATATATGTGCAACGACAATATAAAACATGCATTTTTTAAAAATATGTCAGTTAATAACAAAAACATCACCCCTTTCTGCTGAAAGGTTTTTTTAATTACCAATTAATCTAATTATTAACTTTACAATAAGTTAATCAGTAGTAAAGCTAACAGTCTGAATTATTAATACCATTCTATAATTCCTCTGATTTTATTTATTGTACAAATCTACATCTTAAAAATTAGAATTAGTATGTCACGAACACACATTAGGATGTTCTATTAAATTTAACCTTCCTTCTAGCAAATAGAAAATTTCGCTTATGAAATGACTTACCTTTCATAGTATTTCAGTGTGGGAATGTTCGAATCGGTAACTGGTGACAGCAAATCATTTAGCATTGAATCCACTTCTAGAGATCTCTCTTGTACTTTTGGACCATCTGTAAGAACAGTTTTAACTTTTTCCATAAAAAGAATATGCTCATGGCAAAAAATGATTACATTATATTTTTAGAATGAACGCCTGATAATTGTAAACTAAAAATATAAGATTTAAATAAAAGAATTTTATAAATAATGTTGAGACTAAAATATCAAATTGGGAAATAAACGTGCTACATATCCGGTGTAACGTATCCGGTCCCTGTTTTAGGTGACACAAGGAAGAATCAGGTGTATCTTGATTAATGAATTTATTTACACTTCTGCTATATACAGCATTCCACAACTACACACACACACAAAAATTCCGATCACATTTCCGATCATTGATTAGTACACGTAGGTCTGAGTAGAGACGGGTACCTAAACTAAAATCAGTCTCTGCCGAAATATTGGTGATTCGACAGAAGAAACAATTCGGTAGCTCTTGCGAAAGTTCTCTGAAGTACTGGTAGAATATCACAGTACAGTTAGAGTTCCGAAGGAAAAATGCAAACAATCCTGAAGAGGATTATATTAGAACCCAATGCACAGAGTATCGTTTCAATCTCAGCAAGAGATATATCCCAAGACTGGATTTCGCTAAATAAAACTCTCCGATGGAGAGACTGGTCTAGGCGACCTCCGAGTTAGCCGATGCGGGCTACTCTTTAAAGAAAAGATCCCAAGGTGGGATTATAGAAAAAAAACTTTCCGGTAGAGAGACTGGTCAAGGCGACCTCTCAATTAGCTGGTTGCTATCTAACTAACTTCTCTAAAAACAAATCTTCTCTCGTCTCTTTCTAGGGGAGGGGCCTCACCCATAATTTCATTATTGGATCACCTAGCGATGATCTCACCTTCGAACAACTGGATTGGTCCGGGTTAAACAATCATCGGCCGCAAACCCAGGGATCTCTGGAATTCTTAGCGGTTACATCTGAGTAGCGGCAAATCCTTTCTCGTTCCAATGATCATATTTTTGGCTGTCAGTGAAGGTGCCGGGTTGTCTGGTATATTGTAATAGGGCACAACAGTGTAGACATCGTGGTGCCGGGGAAAACAATCCTTTTGTATCCACACAAGCGAAGTCCACCTCTCAAAGTAAAGTTCTTTGATGTCGACTCACCGCTAAATCACGCCGTTACACCGGTAACAATTTTTACTTTTTTGAATATAGGAAAAATATTGTAATCATCTAAAAATTCGACCTCGAGATTTTGATGGATCTTAACGTTTTGGACCTATCTAAGTCCGAAAAAATCATTTTTGGAATGTCTGTGTCTGTAGAACAGGATAACTCAAGCACAATTTGACTTAGAGAAACCACACTTTAATTGCATACGTTATAGTAAAATTGTAGTTTTCTATCAACTTTTACGGAAGTTACTTCCGGAAGTAGCAAGTAAAACACACTTTCCAGTTAATGAATGGCTACTTCCGGTTACTTATCCGGTTTCTAATGCTGTTATTTAAGATCATAAAATAACGTATTAAAGTAGATAAGACATATCATGTATATGATTCATGTTTTGCAAAAACAAGAACAAAACAGGACTCACGAAAATAGTTACTTTTTTTTTTCTAAGATCTTAAAAAGTCGAGGGGAGGTTACTACCATTTTTTTTTTCAGAAAACATTTTAGAGAATACTACATGAAAGATTTTTTTTCATATTTATTATTTGATTGCTCTAAATATAAACTCTAACGTCAGGATCTATCTACTCTAGTTAAGTTAGAACTTTCGATACATTTTATGTTTTTTAAATTAATGCATCTTTTACTAGGTTATTAGGTATTAGAATTTATCAAAATAATCATCAACATTTTGAAGTGAAAAACCAAAATAATCCCATCTTTTAGTCAAAACTTTCCTATACAATGATCTAGCCAGACCTTTTATATGACTATACAATGAGTATATATATACAGTGATACCACTATGCACTACACGTTTTGCCAAAACATAACTGTATAATCTCTATATGTGCGTTAGAGCACTATTAGTTTGTACAACTACGAATACCAATTAACTAAATTTTTACAAAAGAAAAACTGTAACCACTGTAAAACAGTATAATATGAGTCTATTATAGAATTAAAAAGTTTAAAAGATGTATTAAAGTAATATTAAAGTAAATAAGTATCAAAGTTGGATATTAAAGTAATTATGGAGCTTAACAACAAGAAGAATTAAGCGGATCACTGATAATATATAATATAATGATATATGTAATATGTTATACAATAAATAATACAACATATGTAAAGAAATAAAAACTGCTATTGAAATATTACCAATAAGAAACGTGTTAACTATCTAATAAGCAATGACAAATGACTCTTCGGTTTTTACCAAAAAAAGCACTTTTAGAAAGGAATTTTCAGAAATATAAAATATGTACTTTTAATTTATAAAATACATAAAATAAACTATTCAGTTTTCTTCAAAAGGTTATACAAACTCTTTAAATAATTTTCAAAATCAAATAGTAATCCTTATAAATTAAGTTTAGTCATTATAACAAGTTCAAAAACAAGAATTTTATAGCATTCATTTTCATAGTGATATAACATGCAGCGGGTGCTATAAAATTCAAATTTACACATCACAGGATTGACATTTATATTCAATAAAAATTTGTACATCACTACTAGTTTATAAATCAAACATTACTTATTCTGAAACTCGACCAAAACTTTTAGTTTCAGACCGTATTAAATAATCTCACATTCTAGTATTACAACAAAAAAGATTCTAGAACCTTTACGATTTACTTTCTCAATTTTAAACTTTTTAACGTAGATTACTGTTGTGGGCGTTAACTATTTAAAGGCAATAATTACCTGTGACTTTTACTAAAACTGTCGATACTGAAGAACCAGCTTCGTTATCCAAGTAGCACGTATAAATGGCGCCATCTTCCTGCGATACATCGTGAATAACTAGTCGACAGCATCCACGATGGTTGCTTAAAGTATCGATTCGCAAGCTCGTCTCGATCCTCTCTGTATTTTTAAACCTATAGAAACAAAGATTGGTGAAAATGTAAATTCCACTTCTTCTGATTCTGGAATCTGCAACAGTAATATGTCAAGAAACATGTATAATACACAAGTGTATATTACGCTTGTAAGCAACATTCTGTAACATGCACCTGTGTATTTCTTGATCTTAGCTAGGAGTTCAGAACCGCGTTGAAATAATGATAAATAATTAATATTTCAATTTGGTCCCGCATATTTGTGAAAATCTTTATTTTCTACTGTAAATATTAAGGAAATCGATAATCAAATCTGAAGTACTAAAAATAATATAAAAACAGTAGGTCTCCTTAGCCAAACAGTAGACTGTAGTACTCCAAACCAAACCAAACCTTAAAGCTGATTCCAAATAGCGACAAGTATCCATGCCAATAGCAGGATTTAAACCCACGAACTGCGGTCTGAAATTGCATTCGATGATCCTTTGGTGGATTGCACAATAGATAGGTTTGGTTTGGAGCGATACGGTCTATTTGCACACGTTGGCTAATGAGGCCGGAACCTAAAGCCGATTCCGGACGACTACGAATATACATGCACAGTAGCAGGATTTAAACACATGAACTGCTGTCCCAAATTGCATTCGATGATCCTTTGGCGGATTGCACAATAGATAGGATTGGTTTGGAGCGATACGGTCTATTTGCACACGTTGGCTAATGAGGCCGGAACTTACTGCTTAAAGCCGATTCCGGACGACTATGAATATACATGCCAGTAGCAGGATTTAAACCCACGAACTGTTGTCCCAAATAGCATTCGATAATCCTTTAGCAAATTGCATAATAGATAGGATTGGTTTACAGCGCTATGATCTAATAATAGGTAGGAAGTACAGGACCCAGACAAGAAACATGTGCCAGCCTTGGTCGACACCTTGAAATATATGCTTTAGAGATATCATTTAGTTTGTAAAAGATTTTACACATCTAAAATATATAATTATGTAACTGGTGTGAAAACGTATGTTATAATTGACATCTTTATGGGAAAATTGAACGAAGAACGTCTTCGGTATTTTTTATTGAGGGGGCAGTGAATGTTTCAGCTGAGTGAAATTTGACTGAAAATTCAATATTTCATTGAGTTGTAAAATGCAATTAAAAATAAGAAGAAAAAATAGTTTTATTAAGTCCTGCATCCTGAATATAATTTACCACCACAAAGTCTAACATAATTGTTACTAAGGACTTTAAACTTTTTTAACTTTTTTTAAAAACAAACATGTTTTTTATATTATGAATACTTGAAAGTATTCCAGATGAATTTATAATTATCATTTTCCTCAAAAATTTGAAATCCTTCTAAAACTTATAAACTTTATGTTATACAACAAAAATTAATTGAAATCAATCTATTTCGAAATACAAATCTTGTTTCCCGTTCTGTACTAAAAATGAACATGCTGATTGTTAGTGTAGCATCACCGTGGCTGGCACTAGAAATGCAAAATTTCTGAGTGTGGCCACGCCCGCTTTCCGCAGCCGTATGCGCTTTAAATACCGGAGCAGAGCCTTCAAGAGCGATGTCTTTGCACGTTCCAGCAGTTAGCCCTCCGCAGGCGAGAACTTTCGACTCTCCGGCAGTTCACTCGATCAATAGCACGAGCTTCCCACCTTTAACGCCTGCTACTGATCTAAACCTTCTATAACGTTGTACAGCCTTTACTTTTTTATGTTTTTTGCGGTTTAAATAAACCTTCTGTTAAGTTTAAATAATAAGTGTGGATTTATTCCTTCATTTTTTATGGAGTCAAGAGGGAGCAGTAACCAGTCGCCATACTTTCATTGGTGACGTCCCTTCATTAGTATGGTTTTCTTTTCACATATATTTACAATAAGAACTAAGTTTTATGACCAAGAAACAAGTCAAAATGGTATCACATATAAAAATATTAGTATTATAGGTAAAAGAAATAAGCACGGAACATCTTTAGCAACTCTACTCCAAAAAACATTTTTTAAGATAATATTGCACGTTGAAATTTCAACCACATTTACATATATATTTTATTACTAAAATTCTAAATTTTCAAGCAGATTAAGTAAAGACAACAGAAGTGAGTTTTTAAAAGCCCACTATCTAACGTTAAAGGTGCCAAAACAAGCATGTCTTAGGCTGCTCAAATTATTCTTAAATGACAGTTTTAGTTATTTTTAGAAAACGAAGGGGAAAAACAAGATTATTTTGACATGATGTGTCAAGGGAAAGTACAGTAAAACTTCGATTATCCGAAGTAATTGGGACCGAACCTACTTCAGATAATAGAAATTTTTGGATAATAGAGAATTCATCAACAATCATCTAGTATTAATATGTAGTATCGTTATTGGTGCAATAACATTCGATTGTTCTGGAACTCGGCAGTATGACCTTCCAAATTTCGAAATGGAGGTGTGTTTTTGTTTAGAACAGGTATGTTTGAAAGTGGGGAAGAGTGCACTCATAAAGAGAATTATGCTTCCGAGAAGGAATTCTAAAAAAGGGAATTCCAAAATATTTATCTGCACTCTTAGTTTGGAAAGGACGGTTTGCATACAAAAGGAATGTGAAGAAAAAAACTCTAAAAATGCATGTTTGTACAGAGAAAATTTTGGATGATAGCAGAAAGGGAAGAAAAAGTGAAGGAGAAACCGGCTTCGGTTAACTGAGCGTTTCGGTTAATGGAGGTTTTAGTGTACGTTGTTTCATATTTTTATATTATTTTGGCAGCTATGATTGGTTTGGTTTAGAGCAAGCCCTACGGTCTCCTCTTTTGCAAAACGACGGCTAATGATACCGGAACTTACTGCTTAAATCCTATTCCGAATGGCTTCAAACACCCATGCTTCAGTGGGATTCGAACCCACGAACTCGGGTCCCCAAGATCAGAACCCTAACCATTCAGCCATCGTTCGGTACGCAGCTATCATTGCGATAAAAACGCAAAGGGAAAATAATTCAACCAACGAAAAAAGTTTTCGTAGATTTATTTAAAATTGCTATATTTACTGGTTTTGTTATTTTAAATCGAGATCTAAACCGATATTTACATCGTTTATAAGGACATTATTCTTAAGGACATCGTTATTAAGGTTCTTAAGGACAAGGATGATTAAGTTTTGGACAATAACTTCGCAGGTAAGATAAACACTTTCCTGTTCAAAAGAAAAATTAGCAGTTGTATTCTTAATCTATTTTTGCCAGTATACCTCTCAAATATGATACGGTAAAAGCTTATTGTATGTTCATTTCATGACTGTTTTTGAGATTCTAAATTTACCTCGATACGATAGCGAAAAAATACGAATGTTATCAAATTCTGGCTATCTAAAAGCAGTGTGAAGACGCATTGAAAAATAAATAGCATAATTGGTTTCACTGGATGTATCTAAAAGTAGCAGGCCGCGTACCTGCGATATAATAGAGGCTACATTCCTGTGGCTTTGTTTGCAGTAGTCTAAAATTGCACAATTACTCATTGCGAGACAAAAAGAAAAAAAACGAACGATCTAAATTGCATAAATACATGTTTGATCAATGACTAGAAAATATTCGAAAGTGAATTCTACAATATTTCAGAAATGTTTTTGATCACAGAACCTTTAACTCTTTGCAGTCTTATGTCGAGTATGGCTTGACACGTTTTTATTTCATGAGCTCCTTTATCGAGTCTCACTCAGTATTTTTTTCAAATCCACACCTAAATATGTTCAAATAAAAAAGATACTTAGTGAAAGAAAACTTTGTGTGTGTGTGTGTGGGTGTGTGTGTGTGAAACGTGCAATACAGCTGAGTAAAATTGACATTTAATTGAATTTGTCTCTTCTTTTATTAATTTAAAATTGTCCTATTTTTAAATTTAGAGATTTAAAATAAAACACTTAAAAGCGTTGAAAGCGGCTGCTAACAAAACTGAAATATAATTTGCAGTTCAAATGGTAAAGAATTTTTAAAAAAGTTCATGTAACGCTTTATGGTTTTTGTTCCATAATCTCATTTTACTTCTCCCCCCCCCACTTTATTTCTAGCGTGATATTAATTTTAAAAAATACTATCTTAAGGCTGGTGCATCTTCAATTCCAAGTTCAAATAAATCTGGTAATTCGATGATTGAATTTAAAGAATCTAATTCGGCGTTCATGCTGTTTCTACAATTCGTTTTGCTTTATGTTTATCTCTCTAATGTTCAACTTCAGAAAAATATAAAAAAAAACTTCAAATCTGCTCTAGAAATCTGCTAACAAATCAAATCTATGATTGTTTTGCTTTTGAAACGCTACGGTCTACTTTTTGCAACTCGAGGGGTAATGAGACCGGGACCTACTGCTTAAAGCTGATTCCGAACGACAACGAACATCCATGCCGCAGTGGGATTCAAACCCACGATCTACGGTATCGAAGATCAGTGCCCTAACCATTGGGCAATGGTATTGCAAATCTGCTCAGAAACCACTAACTTATGTTGTGGGATCCACGTACATTTTACTGCCTGGCGCGGCAATGGTTATCAAAATTCGAGTAATACCATGTTAGAATGCAATCAGTGTTAACCCTTTAATATCCGAGTCATTTCTACCAATTACATATCGTTACATATCTTAAATCTAAGTTATTATGAACTGCATAAAATAAAATAAATAAACAGCTTAGAATAGTACAGCACGTTACGTTATCGATCAGCTATTTTAAATATCATAGGATGCCATTTCTAAAAAATGGAAAAAACATCGTGGAAAAAAAAAGGATTTATTTGGTATTATATGTAAAAATGAGTTTTATAACAGATAAAGCATTTTGTGGTGATTTCAATCTATGTACCTGCCAAAAAAGTTAAATTTATGTCGTTGTTCGAAAAATCATAAATGTCAAACCAAATGAAAATCTTATAAATAGAAATTTATTGAAAATTTTGTAGATTGTTTGCAAAATTGCTCTCTACCTACTCTCTAAAGAAAAACTTGTTCTAAGAAAAAACATTCTACAAGCTATTTTTTAGTAGTATCTAAAACAACATTAGGCATTAAAGAGTTAAAGTAAGATGATATGTAAGGTGTTAAGTTTGGTTTAGTTAATTAAAAATTACCTAAAAGTACTGGTCAGGTGAGGATCACGGAATACAACAAAGTACACCTAACTGTTCATTGAACTCAATGCACCATGAGCGCACTGTAACCCAAACACGTCTATGATAGTTTGAGTTTATAGCATTAACTTTCGGCTTTAAGATAATGCAGGCAAAATATTTTATTTTAATAAAATTAGTGAATTTTATATAAAACTGACAACTTCTGTGTAGAACTTTAACAGAGCCAGATTTAGTTCTAGGCTTCATTTCTGTTTTTGTCGGACGTTATTGCTATTGTTAACAACTTCTTAAAAATTTATTTAAAAAAAAAGGTAAGCAATATGTATATATACACTTTCATTTAAAAAATGATTTATTACGCATTAAAGTTATTTTCAGCTTTTGACAGCTTATTATTTTAGTTACCAAACATTTCCGAGACGTAAGGATAGAGTTCAAGGGTATTGTGAGGCAGCGTAGGAACCTCACTAATTCAAAAGGATTGTTGTAATACAATATGCTAACATTTTATACGATGCTGCAAAAAAGAGTTTCCAGCAATCAAAACCTGACCCTGAACGCTAGGGTTCTAAGAAACACTAGTTATAAACCTCTACCCTATTCCAAACTAGAACATCAATTTCTGTATTTCAACATAGTGGGAGAACTTGTATTCAGGTCGTCACACTTACATTAATTTAACTCTTTTTATCCTGACGGTACTTATAAGTACCGATCAATCAAACGCCTATATATTCCTAAAAAAGCCGTTTTTCCTGACGGTACTCACAAAGACTGTAAAAATTCATTTTCTTTTTTCTATGATTATTCTCCATTAGAACTTATGATGCAAAAATGCAGTAAGAAAGTTTATGGTAAATTAATTCAGGATATAAATGGTTTAAAATGACAACTTATGTAATACAGGGTTATTTATAAATAAGTTTTCATTTTTAGCAATCTATATAGCAGTGAAATGTAAGTTATTTCTTTATTTTCAACAGAAGTGTAGGTGAATACTTCAATTTTTTAGGAATAGTCACAGTTGTTCCATAGAACGTATCCTTAATCCTACAAGACACATAATTCAAAATGTAATAGC
This sequence comes from Pardosa pseudoannulata, assembly GCA_032207245.1. Taxonomy (NCBI): domain Eukaryota; kingdom Metazoa; phylum Arthropoda; class Arachnida; order Araneae; family Lycosidae; genus Pardosa; species Pardosa pseudoannulata. The sequence goes on along the minus strand of CM063504.1, from coordinate 25,200,500 downwards.
AACAAATGAAAATTGTTCTCCATAAATAATACATGCTTATTTTTATTTATTTATTTGTCAAAATTTGCATCTAGTTTGTTTTCCAATACAAGGCTAAAGCAATTTTATTCTTATTTTAGCAATATCTAGAATAGTTTAAATTTTAAGATTAATTTAACAAAACAAATCAATGATTCAAAGTCAGATTTTGGTTGGTTAGAGCCCTTTTTAAGTACATTGTATAAAACGTTAACACACTGTTTTACTAACTTTTTCATGTATCGTGGTCCCTGAACTACTGTCTGTTCTGCTCTCCCTAACCCTTAAAAGCTCTCCTTACGTCTCGGCCGTTTTGAAATTAAAATTATAACTAAAAACTTGAAATAACTTTAATGTGCTCTAAACCATTTTTAATGAAAGCATATACTTCCTTTTCTTATTTTAAAATAAATTTTCAGGTTATTCATAGGTATTTCAGATTTAATTGTAGACAGTAATTAATGTCAGTGTCTTGCAGAGAAATGGTCATTCATTTTTTGTAACTAGTATCTAAAGAACAACATTAATATTGAGTATTTTAAATGCTGTTTTGCGAAAAGCACTAATTTATAAATAACACACACTAAAAAGAATATAGGTATACTGTTACCAAAAAAGTCGCCCCCAACGTACGGAAATTTGTCCACATACAAAGCATAATGAACTCGTAACCCGAGGGTAGCGAGTTCCGCCATGTTAATTAAGGGCGGCTGGGGTGCGTTTGAGCGCTCTCAGGAAACAGCCTACCCTCCTGAGTGGACGGCTTGCAAAAGTGCTGCCCTGGGTAAGAGTCTACAGAGGCCCACAAAATGGCTCCAGTCAGTATATATATTTATTGTTTTCTTATGGCGCTCCTTCCAGAGATTACAGTTAATGCACGTTCGTTGCCATGGAGTCCGAGAAGGCCATAGAGTATGCGAGCGCGTTGCCGCAAGTCTACCCCGGACTCAAAATTAAAAGTAAATAAACAAAACTTTAAAAAATGAAAATTAAATAAATAAAATAAAATGAATATAATTAATAGAAAATAAGCTGATTTTATTTTAGAAGTTAATAGCAGTGGAAACACCGATTCGGTTTGTAATCTTCTGAGATACGTTCTATTTATGTGCTGGGTATAACAATGAGAGTACAACGGTATAGTGATAAAGGAGTAAGAAGAATGCAGACCAATAATAGAAAATAACAATTAATAATAGCTAAAGTAGCAGGTAGTGTATCATATGTATTTCCAAATGCTACTAATGCCTGGGAATAATTCTAGTAACTGCGGTGTTGGTTAACTTAAACTTATCAACAATATTATATCAATACCGTAAAGGTGGCTTAATACATAACATGCTAAAACAAATATACATTAATAATACTCTTAATAGATACTTGACAATTAACTTAGAACTTATGAAACTTGGCAATATGCAAAACTGTTTGGTTTGGTTTGGAGTACTACGGTCTACTTTTTGCAACACGAGGGCTAATGAGACCGGGACCTACAGCTTAAAGCCGATTCCGAACGGCTACGAACATCCATGCCACAGTGGGATTCGAACCCACGAACTCCGGTACCGAAGGCCAGCACCCTAACCAATCGGCCATCGTTCGGCATGCAAAACTGTTATAAACATAATTAATAACACTATAAATTTGTATATTATATAAAGAATATAGATTACAAATATCATATCAAAAGCTGGGGCACGTTTAAAAGGTTCGTAGTCAGTATGTCCTTCAAGTTCTCAAACGATACCTCTGGAGGTGGCAGACAAAGCCTAGGAGTCTTCTGCTTGGCCCTTACTTCTAAATTACGATAACTCACTTTATTGTCTCCTTCTTAAAGAGTAATGATGACCGCTTATATAGTGATTCCAAAATAAAAGACCAACAAATATCTCCGCCTTAATAGTGACGAAGGGTATGAAAGTAAGTGCCCCGTATTGGGAATAACAATAATAATACTGATTAAAAATAAGTTAATTGAAAAGTAAACTTACCACATAACATGTGGAACCGGAGTTCCAGAGACTTTCCATTCCAAGGTGACCGTATCTCCTTCAGTGACAGTTACATCGTCCGGAGATGACAAAAATTTGGGTTCCTCTGGGCTGTATTCCCGATGACCTGAAAGTATGATATGCATCATTAGTGTAGGTTTTGAAGCCCGACCTATTAAAGGTGGAAAAATACAGTTTCTGTACAGGGTAAAAAAAAGGAGGATGTTTTCTTATTTTGTATTATGTTGAATGTAATAATGCATTTGAACAGAACTGACACAAAAATACTGGAGTATCGTTGAATGCTCATGAAAGAAGATCCTAAGGACGCACTGTATTTTAAAGTGGGGGGAGGGTATGTCATATTATAGGAGCCCAAAAATAGAAGATTTTCTTTATAGTTTTGAAGTCTTTATAACAGTAAACAAATACATATGTATATTATAATAATAATAAGCATAATAATCGTTAGATTGCCCACTTGTTGTTTACATCTGTTTTTAGTGATATTCATTTATTTGATTATGTCATGTTTATATGAATTTTTATATAATATATTGTATTACAACAGGGGTGGCCAAGCTCCTTGATAGTCCGAGCCAGTTTTCAAAATTTGAAATTTTTCTCGAGCCGCAATTAAATACGCATTTAAAAGGTGTGCAAAAAAGGTATTAAAAAATTTTTTTTACAGAAATTATATTTATTGAATGTCATTTCAAAGTTCTTCCTTTAATTTTTCTAGGAAATTTTTAAATTGTCGATGTTTTTTTCTTGCTTTGGTGCAAATGTAATTTACATTGTGTTACACTGTTTTCATAAGATCAGGATATTTTAAATATTTTATAACGAGATGTTCCCTGTGAATTATGCAGTGAATCGGTATGAATTCTGGAATTTGAGAATCCTCTCTTAAGAACCCAATAAGACCGATTTTTTTACCCAGCATTTCGGAGCTCCATCAGCTGTAATAATTTTTTAAAATATAATAACACAAAAATGATAAGGAAACTCGGGTACATTTATCGAGAGCCATAAATAATCCTTTACAGAGCCGCATGTGGCTTGCGAGACGCAGGTTGGCAACCTCTGTAATATAATATTGTGCACATAATTTATATAAATCAGGACAAACTAAAATCTAGCTCTTTAATTATCAAAATTTCAGGTTCTCACAGTTTGGACTATTTTGGTGTCGATTGCAGCAGCTTCGAGTCTTTTCAAATGAGGGGAAGGGGACGATAATCTGTAAGGATATTTTAACCAAACTAAACCAACTTAATTTTAATTATATTCTAAAATAAATTTCTGGCTGTTTATACCTAAAATGAAAGTTTTGGGCAAATGTCTTTGCTTCTCTTTTAGTTCTGCTAACATTTGGTGACTACGAAGACATCAAGTTAATTTCTGCTTAGCTCAGCTTTAAGCAACTTAGTTTCGGTTGTTCGCATCACCCACGAGGTATACTCTTAACGCTTCTGATTGGCTGATTCCCTTGTGACTTCGTGGCACTATATGACTGAATATAAAAATTTGTTGTGGCAGCGAAGCCTCAAAAACTGACTGTCTCGATAAGATGAACATTTTTATTTTCAACTTTTGCAGTATTCTTTCATGGTGTCACGACTTTTCTGTATTCGGCATGGATATAACTTTAAGTTTGTAGCGAATAAAACACCTTTTACATATAACCGAATAATAAAATGTAAATTAATGAGCCAGTATAAAGGAAATAAAGTAATATAAAAATAACAAAAATGTGAATACTTTAAAAAATACCACTGCAGACTTCAACTAGTATCAATGACAATTTCTTTTTAGATCTCTTTTTTTTCCCTTTTTATTTTCAAATATAAATGGGTGAAATTACACAACTTTGCATTATGCCAAAATTGAATACCTCTGTTAATTCTATCATTTGAAGTTATTCTTTTTGCGTATGTTAAAAGTCAAGTGCTATTCATCCTTTATAACATTTCGAAATTATTATAAAACACAATGATTAGCAGATATACAGATACTGGAAGAAAAAGAGGTACGGTCTCTACATACGAGAGTAAGGTAGTATATATTTAATGTAAAGAATATTTATGGAATTGTATACATACCTACTACTCTCACATAGGCTTGTGTCTGGGCCGAACCGTGGCAGTTTGTAGCTATACACATGTACTCGCCACTGTCTGTTGACTTAGCATTGTATATGTCGATATACAGCCCAAATTCAACCTAAAAGAGAAATTTACGTCAGATTATTTTCCTTCGAGTGCCTAAAAGCTGAAGCTTTTAAAATGGGAAATTTTATCTTCAAATTCTTGCTAAAGTATTCGGCACATTTACCATAAAATAAATAGTCTTTATATAAAGATACCGGTTAAGAAAAAGCATATTTTTTTTAAATCTTCAACTATTTTCGCTTACTTGGGTGATGTATTTTCTACAAAACAAGAAAAAAATATACAAAAATAACATGGGGTTTGATTTGGTTTGTAAGGGTAACGGTTTACTGTTTTCCTACACTAATGCAAGGAACTAATGCTTGAAGCCGATTCCGAACGGCTACACATATCTGCAGCGAGATTTTAACCCACGCTACCGAAGAGAAGCGCTCAACCATTTGGCCATCATTCGGCCTAAGATAAGTAATAAAAAATATTTATGATGTAAGATTTAATAATAAGGCGATTTCAGGCAGCATGGCACATCTCAACTTATGACAATTCTGGATTTAGTTTCAAATGGACGGGCAGTTTATTGTCAATAGAAAACTATTCATTCCCATTCATTTTCATGTTTACAACAGCCAATAGAAAACTATTGGCTATTGTAAACATGAAAATGAATGGGAAGGGCATTATAGTAGTTCGTGACGTTGCGGCAAACTGTTCTATAATATAATGGCATTAAAAAAAGTCAAGGTAGATTATGTTTATTGTAGATGGTGTGTTTTATATGTCAGCGCGTATAGTTAAAGGTTAAACAGTTGTGGATTTTAAAGTTGGTATTTCACCTTAATTTGATATAGCATCAATATATATATACAAGCTTGGTATATGTATATAGTCATAGAGAGCCGCATTTTGGTTTTATATACCTTCTAAACAGCCACACACTATCTACATAGTAATAAATGCATAAAGTCATTTTCAGTTTAACCCCTTGACATGCAATGACGTCTGGGAGACATCAGTCATTCTATGTGTTAGTAAAAAGTTGTCTTGCATAACAATAGTAACAACGTTCAACAAAAATAGAATTTAGTTTTAGAGGATTAATTATCCTGATTCTAGGAAAAACATTAAATTTTTCCACAATATTTTCTTAACACAACAAAAATGTATTTAATTTGAATAATACTGCTCAAAGATTCAAGACTTTATGTAAATATTTTAAATAAAATTTCATATAATTCATAAGTGCTCTTAAATATTCACCATAAGAACAAACACTGAGAAATATTAAATATATTTAAATGTCTACTAGTGACATATACAACAAAGATCATGGATAAAGAATAAAAGTCATAAAAGAAACTGAAGAGGACACATTTGCTGTAAATCTTCAAAAAATTGATTTTTTATTTTTTACATTTTTAAAATCTCTGGAGATTCCTGACTCGTTTAAAATAAATCGCATTGAAATATTCGAATTAGAATTTATAAAATTATACATTCTCTATATTTAATACCATAGCTTTTAATGAAACAAAAGCTTTAAATGTATTTTACTGAAATTTTGTTTTTTCAACTTGCATGTACTGTAAATAAAAAACTATTGCACATATTGATTTCAAATTTTCACAGTAAATAATTTATAAACCTACCTACTTATTTAATTGTTAATTTAATTTAGTATATTATAGTATTTGAAATGGAATTTTTAAACATTATTTTAGCTTTTTTGAGAATTTAATACCATGGAGTAATATTGCTAATACTCCTTAAAAATTTAATTGATGGAGAATTATACCTAATAATTATTGCTTAAAAAATCAAAAATTATTGTTGAAACTCAATTTGTGTTATAAGCCTTCGCACAGTGTCAGAATTTTTTTTTTTTAATTTTTGAAACAAGCTCTCAAATTTTACTGCATAAAAATTAAAAGACAAAGTAAATTCAGTCAAACTAATTAAATAAAAATAGGGAACATATTATTCTAATCCCATGCATTTACGATAATAATTAAAAAATATAAGGCGAAAAATACGAAAAAGTCTTCCATTTAAAGTTGCTTAAAGGTGGTGTTTCCCTTACATTGAAAAAACATTATAAACATTGTCAATATCTAGATTTGTTACTGACTTACCAAGTTACTGATGACATATCTGGAGTTCTGAGGAAGAAGTTTTCCATTTTTCAGCCAAGCTATCTGAGGGTCGGGTTTACCAGATATTGAGCAGTACAACCTTGTTCTGTTTCCACACTGAACGACCCTGTTTTGCAGATGAGTAATTATTTGCGGTGCATACTCCTCTTGTCTTTCTTTCTCGTTTTTGACTGACGGGACATCCATTTTAAAGTCAATTAGATCTTTTTCGATAGTTTTAGCACCTCCGGAAGCCTCTGTGACTTGCTCATTCAACGGATCGGGATTTATCCACGGCACTAAAGACTCGTTCCAAAAAGTTCTATGTATTTCATGGACAGCTTCCAAATCTTTTTCAAGGGAAGTAATTTCTTCGTGGAGAATATTTTCAAGTGATTCAATGTGCTCCGCCTTCTCGCTGAAACTTCTTTCTACTTCTTCAGCTAAGTTTAGAAGATCCTGGACGCTCCTGTCTTTCAGATAACTTTTACTTTTATCACTTTCAGCTGTTAAATCTCTAGAGGGAGACTTCAAAATATCAAGGTCAAGGGCGCTTACATTATTTGTATCTTGTTCACACAAATAAAGCGGAGAAACAAAGCGAAGCCAGTCTGGGATGTTGTCAGTAAGGGCAGTTTCTGAACTACGACGCTTTTGCTTCACCACAGTTTCACTGGTGGAGGGAAGTTCCAGTCTATTAACCTGAATACCATACCTATCAATTTCATAAGAACCAATCTCGACGTCTAGAATACTGCAGAGACAGGAATCAGTCAAACCACATTTGATACAAGAATCTGGAGCATCAAGAATTTTATCAAAGAGATTTGCCCGAGAAATTTGACGGGGTAAACTTCTGAGTTGGAATTTTTTCTTTTCAGTTTGCACAGAAAAATCGGCTTCTTTGGAAATTTCATACTTTTGTTTTGGTTCAGTTACCGCTGTCCTGCTCATTGGAAGAACACTTAAAGCCGGTTTAAATGAAGTCATTGGAACGCATTTCGACCCAGCTAAGGTTTCGAATTCTTCTGAAATGTGAATCACACTGATCGCTTGTTTGACCTCGTCCTCAACTTCATATATTCCAGTTCCATGAAAAAAGAGTACCTCAAATACCACGATAGAATTATGAAGCTGATAATTAACAGTTAGGTTATGTTTAAAAGCAGTATCGGCAATGAAGGGCAACAAACATTCAAACACTAAAGGATGGAGACATATAAATAATATATCTTTATAATTGCTACGCGTAGTCACTTGAGTGCGATCCAAGTCTGTCAGTGTGAAACTAGTTTCGGAACAAACGAATTCCTTTACATCAGCAATTTCTACATATTCCTCAATAAAACGAGCTTTATCTTGTTGAGACCAAGGATTCCAAATGAATTCCCCAGAAACAAAATCATAACACGAAAGAAAATAATTTTGAACTGAACAATCGTAAAAATTTAAGGTATAGCCAGATACCCTCATTGGTTGATCCCGCAGAATATGCCTTGAATAACTATCTAAAACAGTAGTAAAAGAACCGATTGTGTAACAGAAGATGTTGTCAATATTTTGAATCGCATATTCTTTTGGAGGCAAAACTTCTGCAGCGAAATGTGTTATTTCATCAAAATCATAAACATCTGAACACGCATAGTTCAACATGGGTACTGAAATCAAAGTTTGAGTTCCAACGTACATTATAGTCAAAGTACATTCTGGCTCCAATTCAAGAGATTCAGCAAAGGAAACTTGCCGACTGAATTTGCCAGACGCTTTATCTCCAGAAAATATTTCCTCTACATTTTCTACATCCGGCTGGTAAGTCGACTCTATAATATCCTGTGGTAAATTGGATGATTCTTTTATTCCAGATTTTTGTATAGCTAGACATTCGTTTTCAGGTAGTACAGTCGTATCTTCCACAATTTGAAGATCGTCCAAGGAACCAGTAAAAAGATGGCATTGTTCACTTGGCTCACTGGTACCATATATGTTAACTGCTCTAATTCGAAAAACTGATTTTTCGAGAGACGATGTATCAGTAATTTCCAAATATGTATCACGAACAGTTGCAAAGCGTTGCCATTCATCATTTTCATCCTGAAAATTAGAATTTGATATCAATGTTAACATAAGAAAACAAAATTTTTCAGATAAATAAAGAATAACGAAGATTAAGGATTTTTATTTTACAATATTTTAGAAAGGAGGAGTGATTTTTTTCATACAAGGTAAGAATGTTTTGCAAACAATTTACTGTCAAGAACACAAAAGTTAATATTCTGTATACTCTAAATGAACAATGATAATTTCGTTTACTTATAACAACTCATTTATATCTAATAATTGCTTAAAGGTTTAAGCTTATATCCTAATATACGATAACAAGGAGAAATTATAGTAAACAGAAAAAATAAAATTTCCTAACCCATGGTCTATAAATGAGATAAACAAAAAGGCTATCTCACCTTTCTAATTTCCACGATATAATTAAAGACAGAACTACCACCATCTTGAAGTGGAATATTCCATTTCAGCAAATATTCATCTTCACTTATAAATTCAAGAGAAGGAACACCAGAGGGGGGACTTGGGGGACCTAAAAACCAAGAATCAAAATTAGTAAAAATTAATCATCAAATAAATTTATTTTATGAGAAAAACACGATAAATATCAGAATTCGAAGCGACATTTTGTAGAGTACATACGAGTGGTATAGTATATTAGTGAACGTCATAGAATATTATGAATGAAATTACAAATGCAAATAATATTAAGGTAAAATTTTGATTACTTTTTTTTAAAGAAGAAACTTAATTCGTTGACTTCATAGAAAAGAAAGAGAGGGAAGACAGATAATTATTAAACAATATATCTTTAAACAATAATGCTTTGATTTTTGTTCTCTTAATGTCATGTCAACTGGTGAAGATTTAAAGCGAATATCACTTTTGGGCAAATAGACTAAAAGTATTTAAATTCAAAGTCTTTTGGCCGAACGATGGCCGATTGGTTAGGGTGCTGGCCTTCGGTACCGGAGTTCGCGAGTTCGAATTCCACTGTGGCATGGATGTACATAGCCGTTCGGAATCGGCTTTAAGCTGTAGGTCCCAGTCTCATTAGCCCTCGTTATTGCAAAAAAAGTAGACCGTAGCACTCCAAACCAAAGTCTTTGGCGAACCACTGGAAGTTAATTTGCGATCCACTGGTCATGGAACATTGCTCTATTGAATAGAATTTAGATAGTGTAAACTTAATATTAGAAACCTGGTCATGTTTACCATAAAACGAATGATGCAAAATTCATGTCCACCAACGTGTGAATAAATCTTTAAACTTTTGAGGATTTTCTGTGCAATGTCTTTTTCGTAAGATGTAGTGTGGATTAAAATACAGGAATTTTAGGTTTGCTGTGTAGCACCTCAAAATAAATTTCTCTTGGCTTTTTGATTTACTGCAGACTAGAATTAATCCCTTTTATATGCTAGTAAGGAAATTTAAAACCATAAACTTTGAACGGGATATTTACCAGTGATGGTTACGTTGATAGAAATTAAGTCTTTTCCCATCACGTTCTCAGCTACAAAATCGTAACTTCCAGCGTCTGCTTGCCTGAGTTCAGAAATACGAACTTCCATAGAGGCCTCCTGACGGGAGACTTCCACCCTCTCGTCCAGGATAGGTTCTTCGTCGTTGAAGAGCCACCTGACTGCAGGTGTCGGTTTCCCGGTAAAAGTGGCCTTCAGGCGCAAGTTGTCTCCCTCGTCATAAGTCAGGCCATCCTTGTAAGAGGATGGGCAGCTTATCTTGGGAGGACCTGAAAAAAAATTTAAAAATCAAACTCTGAGGGATAACCTTTTTCAGAAGATAAGATTTCCACAAGATTTAAGTCTCCAGTATGATTACCATATTTTGAGATACTCAGTAAATCAAAACTGCACCTTATGATTATGTTTTTCAGGACTTAAAAACTCTCCCATCTACACAAACTTAATGTAATCTGTTGATAATACAATATATAAAGCAACCAACTCAAAGGTATGTACATGAGAAAAGCAAAATTTGGGTATGGCTAAAAAATACAAAGTTCGGATGATACAAAATAATCTAAAAGTTTTCATATAGATATTATAATAGAAACTATATGTTTGTGTCAATTTAAATAGGAAATATGTTTCTCTTATCATTTACACTAATTACCTCTAAATTTTCATTTTGTCAATTACACCCCTTAGTTTCTCATGGTACATTCTTCATTTATTCCTAAATATTCTTTCATAAAAATTTAAAAACTTAAACGCGTAACATAGATTTTATTCTCATTTTCAAAACAATCCGATATTAGGTCATTTCATTGGATTTAGCATTTACCTTGTGAACTGGCAGTACTCACATTTTATCAACATCAGAGGAAGGTTACGTTGATTTTTGGATTACTACAGTGATTTTTTTTTCTGCACAAGTACAAAAATTAGACTGAAGCTTATTTCTTAAAGTTAATTTCAAACAACTATAAATATCCAAGCTAGCAGAAGAATTTGAACTCGTAGACGTAGTTTTAGTTACAAACGTCTATGGAGTGAAAATAGGAAGTAGTCATTTGTGGGATGCTATGACAGCAAAATTACAAACATCTTACCACTGCCATACATTGATTGTGTGAAGATTCTGTAAGGAATTCGCCCCCACGACCTGTGTTTCCCATATGTGTGCCCTTCACGATATCTACAAAATCGCCCCCACTGACCCCTTCAACTCGGTGTTTTTTTGGGGAAATATAAGCCGGCTAGGTAAGGGGGGGGGCTGATAAGGTTTTTCGGATGTATCGCTTGTTTGTTTTTGCAAGGCATCTGAAAAGGAGGATTTTCCCTTTTCGGTAGGGCTCAGGTTTCGAGAAACTGACTGCTCCCCCCCCCCCGAAGAAGGGAGAGAACATCTGAGGCAGTGGAGTTCGGGGAGTCGACATAGAGCCTGCGACCTGGAGACATCTTTCTGATGTGAGAGAAACATTACGTCGGTTTTAGTCTGGATATGAAACGCTCAGCCATCAGATCTGGTTAAGACAGGCTCCAAGTCTCAGAATTGTGTTATTTTGTTTTACTTTAATTTTCGTTAATTTTTGTAAATAAATGTTGTTTGTTGTCCTTAAAGTTTCGGAGGTAATTTAATGCATCCTCAGAAACGACCGAAAACACCTGTCTCAGTAAAGTAGGCGGACAGGTCCAACGCTAGCATAGAGCTCCCAAAAAGTGGTGCCTTATAGATTCGAAAGTGAAAGATTTCATGGCGCATTGGGTAGGAAAACGTTTGTATCACACATTGAAAAACCCTAGCAGCTTTCCTCATTGTATTCGATAAAAAACTAAAGCCTCCTGGTTTTTCAAGAAAATGGAATGCTTACATAAATATCTTATTTGTATAAACTTTTTTCCTCATTTTTTTCTGCACAATACATTTTGTATTGAAAATCTTGTGATAGAAATCGCATTTATTTTGCACGTATTTAAAGATGTTGCTGAGGTCCAATTTATCTTATAATAAAGCGCGAATCAGTTGGCTAAAGAAATGACGTGTGGAGAAATTGATTTAGTGATACCTGTAACTGGTTGTGTATTACTGGAAACGTGTTGCTGATAAAAAAAAAACACTAATTTGGACTGAAATGCTGAATATCTTGCATTTTTATGGGCACTGTGAACAAAAAGGTTTTTCCAAACAATATATGAGATTTCATAGTATGAGCATTTTTCAACTTAAGTTAATCCAAGTTTTAACTGGCATGGAAATTTTAACAGTTATTTGTGGCAGTTTAAATTAGCGGTAAGTGAACTTTGTGCTTGCAGTAATGCTGAAGACGTTAAACACATTCTTTTGCACTGTAGATTGGGAATGAGTGCTCGAACTAATTTTACGGCAAATTCGAAATATCTTTTGTAGACTTCCCTTTTTCTGATCTCGTTTAGAGAGTTGAAGGTCATGCTGTCTTGTGAAATGTTTTTATTTTTTTCTTATTGTAACTGAATTTACCTACTTCTGTAAGCCTCGCGTCTTTGTGGAACATGAGGAGTTTTGTTTCTTTCCATTAAAAATAAGAAACATTTACTTGCCATCATAATGTAAACACAGTATTCTAAAGTGACATTTTATAATAGATATAGCAATTGATGATATCAATAGATGCACTTTCTGATAAAGTACATTTCTCTTCGAGGGTCAAAAAATCCTAAAATGGTAATCCAAACGACAAATTATAAATAGTAGTAGACACTCGAAAAGTTAGGGATTTACTTATAGTATTGCCATCTACTTTCATTAAGCAGGAAAAATCATTCCAGGTGAACATAAAAATTTTCTAAACTACTTTTTAACTGCCCTTCAATAAAGATGCTAGGTATTAATGGATTAAACATCTAAACAACTACTTGAGGGGTTATTGTCATTTTATACGTAGGTCTGTTTGAATTTGCCCCACTGATTACTCTCTCTTTGGCAAAGATTGATCTAATTTACACTTACATAGTATTTTAATCTTGGCTTGCGAAGACGCTTTTCCCTGTGCGTTGCGGAGATCACACTGCACAGAGCATTCGTCGTCGTCCGAGTCTACTTCCTCTAGCGTAATGGTAGATTTGGTCGCTTCGGTGGCAATGCTTGCCCCCAGGCCTTCTCGGACACGAATGCCGTCTTTCGACCTAGAATTGTGAGAAAGAAAATGTGACTTAAATTTGAAAAACAGCAAGAAAATGTGCAGGGTGCATAGTTAACCCTTTGACAGTTTCATTTTTTTCCCAGAATTAGATCAGAAAAATATCACATTTTTTTATTGCATTTTTTTGTTTATTTTACATTTTTAAGTAAAGATATGTTATTAAAATTAACATTTCTAATATTTTTAAGCATTTATTACAACTTTTTTTCTTTCTATGAAAGCATCATAGAACTGAAGTTTACCTTTAGTCTCATCGATATCCAAGTTAATTTTTGGAATTCCAGTGAAAGCAAATCTAGGAGGCGGATCCGAAGGATTATCACAATTAATTTTAAAAAAATGTCTTGCTTGACTGATTCCATATGTACTACTATCAGAGTCACTACTATCCAGGTCATCTAGTAAACTTTCGCTACTATCATTTACAGATAATTCAGTTTCTGATTCCGAGTCACAGTTCGAACTATTAGAAATTAGTTCCATACGCTCTGAATTATCCATTATTTAAAAGCAAAAATATATTATTCACTCTTACATCAATGAAATTATCAGGCGGTTAGTAAAATATAACCAGAAAGCTATACACTGAAAGATAACATTTCGTCTTCTGATACAAAACATGCGAAGAAACCCGCGCTTTTGAACCAATCAAAGTAGAAAATACAATAAACTGCAAACTATCATTTACTGGACCATCTATACTAATAAATTGTCAATAGAATTGGAAAAAATACGGCCGAAACAGTGCAAGCGACACAGAAATCAGATTGCCCCATACGCCTTATGGGCAAATCAGTAAAGGCCCGAAAATCTGTGCCCGTACGGCGTACGGGCAAAACAGGAAAGGGTTAAGTCCATTTTTTTCCCGCAAGCATTGATCGTAGTCATGCGCTTCCAGTTGAAAGAAAAGTTTCAAATAAAGTAAGCATTCCTTTTATAGTATTATTAAATTTAAATATTCATTTTTGAAAATATTATTAAATCTAAACTTTTATACGTTCTCCGTTCTTTATCATATTTAGAAAAAATGAAAACATATTAAGAACCGCAATACATAAAGTTTTACTTATCTGTGGCAAATATTAACAGATGTATTTTTGTTCAAAATTTTTGAAAATTTAAGAATTTCTCTCATTTTTGAGAGTATTGATTAATAAGTCATTTATAGTAATTCGAGGTTAAAATCATGTTGCGACAGAATTATTCTGACGAAAGAAGGTGGGATGGGGAAAAGTTTCTTAATAGGTTGGTTGGCTTGGAACACTAAGGTGTTCTTTTTTTATTATTTTTAAATGAATCAATGTCTAAGTCAACATCGTTGTAGAAAATTTTAATAGATTGAGGTTTACGGCTTAGCTTTAGTTGACAAAAGTCAAAGTCAATTTATTTTGCCAGTTCCTATCGGAGGAGATTAACTGATACTTTGACTCCGAACTTAAAAAATAGAGCAAAGCTATGAAATGATAACGGTAGGATAGAATAAAGCTCTAAAGAAAAATCAGTTGCCTTAGTACGGCAGCTGCTGAAGCGAAAGTCTACGTCCTGAAAAGTAGAAAAGGAATGGTCGACTAATGACAGAAATGGAGAAAAGTTAAAAAGACAGATCATGCAAACTTACAACAATAAAAAATCAGGGTTTTCTTACCAGTTAACTGTTATAGGCTGTGTTCCCATAAATTCGCAGCTGAAAAAGGCATTGTCGTCCACTTTGACGAAACTATCAGTCACTGGAATGGTTACCGTTGGTGGTTCTCCTGAAACATGCAGACATAAAAAATGCTAAGTAATCCAACTAGCAATCACAAATTTGTTAAAAAAGTACCCCATTTGTATGGTATTTATGGTAGTTTCTAGTGCGAATAAATTCATTTTCAAACGCATAACTAAGAAATAAAATATTCAATACTTTCACCTCTCACAACGTGCCACCGTGTAAGCAGTTTATGATGTCACACTGGAGATACCTATCAATTTTGATCATTCTCAGGAGTAAGAATTTTTGCTCTCGATCCTGTACCTGTCTTCCACCTACCGACCCATTAAACTAACTTGCACATATTCTGGGTGTAACCGGGACGATGTCCTGTAAAAATACCAAATTCGAATCTGGTTTTCCGGGATCCTAGTTTCGTACGTTGACCACTAAGCCATTTCAGGTCCCACGTTCAGTTCTTGGAATTTTCAGAATGTTATTATGAGTAGAAAACGTAATTAGCTGCACTGAACTCACCACCTACAGAATTCTAATTCCAGTAGTGGCAACACTACATACTAGCTGTGTTTTCTACACGAGGGCTAAGAATATTTGTTGGAAACTTATACTGAAGTATTCTATTCAAAATAACATGTTTTTCTTATGTTAATTTGCAATATATATCTAATGATCTTAAGTGCATTAGAGTTTTAAACTTTAACGATAAAGTGTGAAAGCTTCGCTGGTTTCCTTAGTATTCAATATTATATTTTAAATCACAGTAATAGATCTGAGACAGGCTTAAGTTTAAAAAAAATAGGATTTAACTTGGTCTGTAGCTGTCTGTAGCCAAGTTTTTGCTTTTCGAAGAGTAAATAGAGACTGTGAAATACTCGAAAGCTAGCACTGACAATGCTGTTTGATTGTGCAGTTTGTGTATGAAATATATTTTGTTGAGACGTGAAATTGTCCTTCAAAGATTGTAGCTTTGTTTGTAAAAATACCAAATTCGAATCTGATTTTCCGAGATCCTAGTCTCGTACGTTGACCACTAAGCCATTTCCAGTCCCACGTTCAGTGCTTGAAATTTTCAGTATGTTATTATGAGTAGAAAACGTATGTGGCTGCACTGAACTCACCACCCACAGAAATCTAATTCCAGTAGTGGCAACACTACATACTAGCTGTGTTCAATTCTACTGTGTGACTTTCAGTCGATGTTTGTACCGTTCCAAAAGTTGTTCATGTTGGTCAGCTTATCATCATTAATAAATGTTTAGTTATGTTTATTTAGTTTAAGTCACTTTTATAATCAACCCTTACACGAGCACACGACACGTATTGCTGCCAAAATAATCAATAACTCAGAACATTGGTTCATGTTTGATAAGCTTGTTAGATATCACAAACACTTATTCTTTGAAATACATTGTTTGATTTTTTATGATGTATAAATAATGTACACATACACATATATATGCTTAATTGTTATAACTTTTATACATATTTAACATAGTTGAAAAATACCATACTTTACTCTAACTTTCAATATTTTTAATTTTTTTATATGACAAGTTCACCTTTTTAAAGTTTTTTTCTTTATGGTACAACATATATTTCTTCACAACAAGCATTAATCTTCAACTATTTTTGAAGTATTTTATATTAAATAAAACTATCTTTACAATTGTACATTTAAATTAATCTTAAACTAGTTTGCAACTTATTAACACTTGGCATGCGGGTATACTTCACAGCCAACTTACGCGTGCAGCAGGCGTTTATTCGTGAAAGGCACGAAAGTTTAGTTATTCAGAAAAATCGCAGTAAATCAAAAACTACTTTTTTTTTTTTTTTTAACGAAACTTTTTTAATTTTACACTTTAATATATACTGTATGATTATTTAACAAAAAAAAATATTTTTACGAAATCCCAAAAATAAACGATTTTCAAAATTAAAGTCCGATAATCTGTCAGGGCATATTTCTTCATCACTCTCTTTGCCACAACGGCTCATTTTATCAATTTTGTATTCAACGATGAAAAACCAAGCTTCAAATTCACAAAACATGAGTTGTACGTTCTGGGGCTAGGAATTCGATTGAAGACGAAATAACCCAACAAAAGACCGAGTAACTCGACAATGACAACTTGTGGAAAGAAAGAATGCAAAACGTTGCATAGCAACGCAACCATCGTATAATACCACACATGCATATAATTATACTTATTTAGTAGATTTGTGGTGGTTAGCGGGTATACACCACAAATCTACTGAATACGTATTTTTACGTGACTCGCGCTCCAGTGACAGACTGCAAAAAAAGTAAAAATACGTTGCCCGCACACGAAGTGTTAAGTATTACTGAGAGTTTGTTGTAGGAATTTCTGGTCAGTTCTAATCATTCATGATCTAGAGTGGTGAAGATGCTAAAGGATGAAATCTGTGAGACCGCACATCTGCTAAAGTTTAACATTTTTAAAGAACAAACCAAGTGATTTTAGAATTTATAAAAAGTGAACACAAGCATACCAAAATATTAAACAAGAAAAATATAGCAAGCGATAAATTAAAAATAATAAAATGTGTTGCTACACTACAAATAAAAATTAATCGCTTTGTCCATATAACAAAGGATTTAAAACATCACGAGCAGTAACCGAATCAGCGGTTTTTAACTTCAGTACTTACCGATGTGCGGATCCTTAGCCACTAGTTAATTATAGCCACACGCAAAATATTAAACAAGAAAAATATAGCAAGCGATAAATTAAAAGTAATAAATGTGTTGCTACACTAGGAATAAAAATTAATCACTTTGTACATATAACAGGAGATTTAAAACATCACTAGCAGTAACCGAATCAGTGGTTTTTAATTTCCGTACTTAAGGATGTGTGGACAACTATCCTTAGCCACTACAGTTAATTATAGTCACCCGCAGGGCCGTAGCCCGAAATTATATTCGAAGGGGGACATTGTTTTTTTTGTGAATAATAGTTCAATAAAACTACAGGTTTTCTTACGTATGCATACTCCTAATGAGTATCATAATACAATGTGATTTTAAAATATCAAAATAATTAAAAACTGATATAATAAACGAATTTATAGCCTTGAATAAGTAATGTAGTAACTACACAATGAATTTAATAGTAAAACTAACATTGAAAGGACTATGCATGGTATTGAACTGTAATTTTTAAAACAGAAGTATAACCAAGGTTGGTTGGTTGGTTAAAGTTTTACGGCGCAAGGTCCTATTTAGGACATAAGCGCCAAGCACAAGGTGTTTTTTCATAAATACAACAAGACATAACAGATAAAAGTGCCCTAATCCGAAAACAGAACAAGCTAAAACCAGCAAAGGTAAAACCGTACCAATTTAAAAAATTTATAGAAATGTCTACTGTATATATACTCAAGTACACAGGATAGGTACGTAAAAGGTAAAATGATGTAAAAGCTAAAAGCATAAAGCACAATAAATTGTAAAATGGAAAATGAAAAAAGTACTAAAACAATTCATACAAAACAACTTAAATTGACCAAAATATGCCTGTAAAACGGAAGAAAGAGAATACAAAGGGATGCAAGGGTTCATTCAGTAAATCCTTTAAGTTAGGATGCTGTGTGCCAAAGAATAAGGCATAGACAGGCTGTAAGTGGCTACAAGAGGTAAGTATATGTAAAATAGATAGCGATGACTCACAAAAAGAACATCGGAGTTTGGGTTCGTTTAAAAGGTAGTAACTATGTATGAGACGAGTGTGTCCAATACGCAAGCGAGTAAGTAAAACGTCATGCTTACAACTAACATTATCATGTCCACAGCAATTTTCTGAAGCTAACTGCTGACATTTATGTCCCACTCATTCTTCCACATAATATGCAACTGGCGTTTAATTGCACAGTTCAAGTCTGAAAGGGGGATTTTCATAGGCATTAAGGTAATGGCATAATTCGCCGCTTCATCCGCAATGCACTGGAACCCAGCAGAATAATACTGTAAAACCTCGTTTATAAGTATAACCAAGAAAAAAGAATAATTTCGAAAGAAAATGAAAATGTTCAAAATTTTACCCATATATTATAAAATATGTCCTCCTTGAAGTTTTCGCCAAAAAATTTTCACAATCTCTTCCGATTGTGCAACAATATCGTGATAAGTTGCTACGAGTGCTAGTCAATCTGCTCTCTTTTCGAATACAATTTGCACCCACTGTTTAACTCAAAGTCACTGCTCAAAGTACACTGTTGTCTATGAATAGCTTGGCAGATGATACACCCACACGCATGGTCCATTTTCTTTCCCCGGAATGATTTTCAAGAATTTTGGAGAGAGACCGGTCCCCTAAATCCCTCCCTTGCCTACGGCCTTGGTGACATGGAACATTTGGTTTACCAGTAAACATTAACACATCAATGAGCGGTCACTATATTGTATGAGAAAAATCAATGAAGATGCCGTTTTAAGTTTATGTTTCACACGTAACAGGAATGTAACTTATACTGAACAATATTTCAAAAAGCCCTGTTTTTCATCGAAATATTTTAACAGAAAGTCTCAATTTCTCGCTGTCTGTGATGCAGGCGTCTTTAAAAGTTGCCGCCTGAAAGTTTGTAGGGTGAAATACTATAATTCGTTAAATACATCAATAAAATCATTTTATTTTTTCTTGTTAGAAGGTTTAAGTGTCAAATATTAAATTTAGCATTCTTAAGGCTTTATCACATGTCAACATTACGTTTTTTTGATTCTTAATACTGGTGAAGAATGTGCAGATTTCTTGTGTTACAGAGAAACTTTTTCAACCGATTTATTTTATTTCAAATTGACTTTTAATACGGCCTTTAACCGGTTGAAAATTTTCTGCTACCACTCAAGAAATATGCATATTCAATGTAACGCATCATTTTCAACGCATATATGTTGAAGTGCGATATGGTTTTTAGGAAAGTAGATTTACTAAATAATATTTTTTAAATGAACTATACTTCATGAAACATCAGTCAATAAAATCAATGCTCCAGTCCAGTAATTTAAACATGTCAGTGTAGAGGCTTACAAAAATGCACAAAACGTAATAATAGTATATTTTAGATATTTAATAGAACTTTGTCCTTTTAAAAGTTTTTATGATTTAAAAGATTAGAGGATGTTCATAGGTTTAAATCCTTTTACCTGGCATGGATGTTCATAGCAGTTCAAAATCGGCTTTTATTAATAGGTTCCAGTCTCTATTTACTCTTAAAATCAAAAACTTGGCTACAGACCAAGTTAAATCCTATATTTTTTTTAAACTTAAGCCTGTCTCATATCTATCTCTGTGATTTAAAATTTAATATTAAATACTAAGGAAACCCGAGCGAAGCTTTCACACTCTATATTTAAATTTTTAAATTCTAATGCACAAAAATCATTAGATAAATATTGTAAATTAACATAAAAAAAACATGTTTATTTGAATAGAATACTTCAGAATAAGTTTCAGACAAATATTCTTATCCCTCGTGTAGATAAACAGTAGACCGTAGCACTCTAAACCAAACACCTTTAGTATTCTAATCCAACTATTCACTAAATTTTCTTCGAAATTCACTAAAACTTTTTTGAAACGTCGTTCTCAACCCGATACTTTTGCTCTGTTCTCGTTATTTCAGAATTTTTTATTTATTTCCTTAACAACTCTAATAAATTCTTGAAGTACCGGAAACAAGTTGAAAATAGACCATAATATCTTTCCCTTGTTTACATTTTCTTGTTGCCATTCTGCATTATAGAAATAACATTGATTTCTGGGCTACGTACGATTGTGTTATGTATAGAGACAGGAATAATGAAATAACAAGTTTGACTAAATAAATAGCTTATTACAAGAACTTTTGTAAAATACTTTTAAAAATTTCTTTAAAATAAGTGCAAACTATTTTTAAATTTTACAGAAGAGGCTTATCTTCTATGATGTATCCTCTTATAACACCGTATTTGTTGTACAGAACGACAAACACGCGGATGCATCTATCAAACGTGAACTAATTTCTTTTATATGTTCCCGAAGGTTTAAATTCAATCGATTCATACTAATATATTTACTTAAAATACTAATAACAGGAATTACATTACATTTTCCTACGACTAATGCAACATTTTTTATTAGAGTAAAAGAAATATTTGTCTTTTACTTAGAGATGTAAAAAACTCGGAATTTTGAAGAGGTGGGAATAAACCCGGGAATTTTGGGGAATAAACCCGGAATTTTGGGAAGAAATCATTTTAACAATGTTTACAATTATTTTTTCAACAGTGGCTATTTAAGAACTAGCATAATCTTTCTAAGAGATTTTTTTTTACTCTTGGCATTATATATATATATATATATATATATATATATATATATATATATTCAAGAAGTAATAGCAATGAGCATTTAAATGATTTTATAGTAGTACTTATGCAATTAATTACCGTGTTAGCCTTATCAAACACATAACTGGTTGCTTCAATTTTAATTGCTAATATAATAATTATATACATTATTTTTGATCATTATTTATTATGTAAATTGCTTTATGCTAAACTTTTCCCCCTCCTTTTATAATACGAAAATAAATATCTTTAAATTTAAAATAACAGTTTATTGCTTTTTGTAATGCATATATCATTTAAAGGTGTAATCAAATGACACTGTTGCATTTTGTGTCCAATTCCTACACACACACACACACGCATTATATATATATATATATATATATATATATATATATATATATATATATATATATTATCCAAGAAATATAATGATTTGTGGATTTTGTGACACTACAGATTATTGCGTAATATTTATGTAATAATAAAAATATTGGATATTTCTCAAAGAAAAAATATACTTATACTTTCATGCTAAACATGAAACCTTGCCAAATATATTTAATCCCAATTATTCAATTTTTTTTCGTAGCATATAATAGTTAAATTTTGTGAAAATATCAACTTTTGAGGTCTACAACAAAGACTGAAAAAAATGGTGGTTCTCATTGTGTCATAAGAATTGGCGACTTCAAAATACTTCAAAATTCCCATGTTTTGGAAATTTTCAAAATTCCCTTCCCAAAAATCCGGTTTTTTTCCGGTTTTAAACCGGGTTTTTTCCACTGCTCACAACTCTACTTTTACTCTACAGTTGTTCTAAGAAACAAGACCCGTCTCGTACCGTCAACCTGCCGCTAAAAAGATAGTCTCGTTGGCGCTAACAATGCCGAGACACGTTTGTTCAGTTCTTATGTTCTCATCATCCTAAAAATACAGTTCAAAAGTGATCTCCGGAACAACTGTTTTCAGATTCGTTCGGTTTCAGTTTGAACTTGGCGAGAGGCAGCCTACGCTTTTTTCCCAACCCCCGA
Organism: Pardosa pseudoannulata; assembly: GCA_032207245.1. NCBI lineage: Eukaryota > Metazoa > Arthropoda > Arachnida > Araneae > Lycosidae > Pardosa > Pardosa pseudoannulata. The sequence continues at coordinate 25,178,387 of CM063504.1, read as the reverse complement.
GTTTCTTCATCTTTGAAATTTTTGCCAGACTCGTCAGAGCTTCATCTATAGGACTCCCAAATGACAAAAGCCTACATCAAGGAAACAAAGACGAACCCGCATTCACCTGGAATTTAAGTTGCATTTGTCTGTTTTTAACTGCGCAGAGACACAGAGCCGGCAATTTGAAATTTGTACCTTTTTTCTGTCACTGTTAATGCTGATATAATCTGATGAGTAATTTTGATTACATGAATATTAATTCTTTCTTGGATAAATTCATCTTTTTTTTAATACTAATTTTTTCTGATTTCCAATATATAGTTTAAACATTCAGAGTCAAGAAATTTGTATATAAATGCTATGAATTAGGACGATCAATTGCGTTATTTTTCTGATTTTAAACACAACTATAATACATATTCCTTGAGTATTTTTTACTTTTATGAAGTAAACGGTCACATTCAAATCACGTTTTAACATATCTAGAAAAAAATAGTCAGAGCTTTCAGTAAGAAATAATTGTTGCTGAACTGAATAACGGTATGGGCTTCAAAAGGAGATGAATTTGGGGGAACCATCATTTTATTAACACATTGTGTGCTAGTACATTTTTCAGTGGAGTTGTACCGGGGGCGGGCGTTTTACTAGTATATTTAGTTATTCATTTACATCTCCAAAGATAGAAAATATTTCATTTTTTAAACGACTTTTCGTATTTTACATTGAAATATATAAACAAATATATAAATAGAAATATATAAAAATCAACCATAAGATTTTTGTAAACAGAAAATATATTTTTTAGTGGATAAATTTATAATAGTATCGTAAATATGAAAAATCAAATAGAAATAGTAGTATATAGTTTTAATTTTTTTCGAATTATGTTATATATAAACATTTTTACATTATAAAAAAATTAAAGACAAGAACATTCGGCTTCGTTTTCCTGTATATACCGTTATTTTTGTGCCGAACGATGGCCGAATGGTTAGGGTGCTGGCCTTCGGAACCGGAGTTCGTGGATTCGAATCCCACTATGGCATGGATGTTCGTAGCCGTTCGGAATCGGCTTTAAGCAGTATGTCCCGGTCTCATTAGCCCTCGTGTTGCAAAAAGTAGACCGTAGCGCTCCAAACCAAACCAAACCTGTATATACCGTTATTTTTGTACCCACAAACAAACCATGTTGTTACACTAATCTGTAGTAGTACGTGACCCGCGCTGAAGTATCAATCGTCAGAAAACGTACTAGTAAGTGTCCCGCATACAATATGTTAAGTTAGGAAATTCATGCATTAACTATCAATGGAATTTTTCAAAATCTTCCTTATTTACAAATAGGCTCTATTAAAACTAACATTTACGATACTTTGAATAAGAAAAATGTTAAAAAATACAATTTTATTAACTTTTTCTGATCAGGCTGCAAAAAATATAATAACAGGTTGAAAAATCTAATGCAAATAGGAACATTTTCTATTTTGCGGTGACAAATAACAAATAAAATAAAACTTATTGACTTGTGAAATGGTACAATGAATGCCTCAGATGTGGGATGAATTTAAATATAAGAATGCAGATATAATTAACCCCTTGACATACAATGACGGCTTTGACTCGTCATGCATTTCATGTGCCGTTGTAGAGTTTGACGACTCTTGCTCGCACTATCTTCGGCGAACGCCGGACGGTTTATTATTGGATTCTTTCTGTGTTTCGGTCGTGCATCGTCTTTACCTGCCTCATTGGATACTTCACAATTCTAGAAAATAAATAATTTTACTGATCCCGTCATATGACGGGATATATGCTAGTTATTATTAGTAAACATTGGACAAAACACGAAAATTATTTTAGGAGTGCCCTTATTGTAGTTAATATACGAAAAAGAATTAACAAAAAGAGTTAATTCTGGTAGTGCACACATCATATTATTGGTTGGTTAAGAGCTCTACGGTCTACCGTTTGGCTACACGAAAGCTATGGGGATCTACTGCCTAATGTCAATTTCGAACAGCTACGAACATCCATGTCAGCAGAGGGATTAGAATCAAGGAGCTCCGGTACCAAAGAAGAACACCCTACCAATTCAGCCACCGTTCTGCCACAGCATACGGATATATCAAATAAGATGTTAAAGCCCATCCCTTAAGAATATTAAACACCCTTGCCAACAGTGGGAATGAATAGATCCTGGTTTCAAACGACAGTATTCTATCTATTCAACCATCAGCAAATTACTTTGAGTACTTTAGCAAATTAATATGATACTAGAAGTTACCCCACATAAGGTGGGTATGTGACTGCCATATTGCATTCCTCTCGCTCAATGTTAACCTATGGGAAAATTAAAATTCCTTCTGTCAAGAATCCTTTATATATATATATATATATATATATATATATATATATATATATATATATATATATATGTGTGTGTGTGTGTGTGTGTGTGTGTGTGTGTAATATTAGAATCCCTTATTTACATATTTTAATATTAATTTCATAACTTCTGTTTATAAAATACGTTGGGGGTTTGCGCGGTAATTCTGATTTTTCCCTCCAGACACGCTATAGACTTAATTCAGCCTCTGTCTGTACTACTTTAGCCAATAGTTAGCGCGTTCTCTTTAAACGTGAATATTTTTTATCACGTAATCAATTATGTTTAGAGATTATTCTTAGTCCTTTTACCTGAAAAATCCCTACTTAAAACGGTGTGTGTGCAAGATATTCATAAAGTTCTGACGTGTTGTATGGATTTCATGTATCTCACCAAAAATAAAATTTGTTGCGTTTTTCGATTAATCTTGCCCATATTTCATATATATATACTTGCGCACACATATATGTATGTATACATATGTGTGCACATATACATATCTCGTCTCGTGTATATATATATATATATATATATATATATATATATATATATATACACGAGATAAAATAACAAATTTTCTAGGATGATATTTTTTTAATTTATGTTTTTTAAATATTGTTGTTTGAGTTTGAAAAAGATTATACTAAATTTTCAACATAAATAATCTAAAATTTAATAGATTTTTTTTCGAATTTTTTTAGGAAAATATAGCATCGTAGAGAATTTGTTGTTCTATAGCGTGCTTTTAAGAATTCTTAACATGTGAGCCGGCCAAAGGGAATTTTATTTTTACCGTAAGTCAACATTGAACTCGAGGAATTCAATATAGGAGGTATAGATCTTGTACCTCCTATATTGACCCCCTTACCCAATGTATTATTATTTGAAATGGTTGAGATGACTTACCTTCACTCTCATTTAACTTAATGAGATCCGATTCCTCGCCAGGCGGTCCAACCCCGTAGACGTTTTCGCAGCTGATGCGAAATTTGTATTCCCTGCCGGGCACCAGTTCAGTAACTAGATACGATTTCCGAATGACGACTTCGTGGTTGCACTGCTTCCACAGACCAGATTGCGATTCAAAGCGTTCGATTATGAAGTTCACGTCGGATAGACCTTCCGCTACCGTCCACTTTAGAAGCACGGTTTCGTCGTCCTGGATCTCCACCAGTGGCTTAGAAGGGGCAGGAGGTTTTTCTGGGGAAGAGATAGAATAAGACTCCTGTAACAGTATAACTCCATTGACAGAGCAAAACTACTCAGAGTAGATAAAACATAAAGACAGATTGACATTATTTACAGTAGGAGTCGGAAAAACAGAGCTTGGCCGTAAAAATAACTAAATAAATAAATAAAAATGACACGCCTGGTTGCAAACTTTAATAGGAAGTTTTAATTGGTACTTCTACACTACTTCTACAGCTAAATAAAACTACCAAAACTACTCACAGTAGATATAACAGAAAGACAGACTACCATTATTTACAGCAGGAGTCGGAAAAACAGAGCTTGGCCGTAAAAATAACTAAATAAATAAATAAAAATGACAGGCCTGGTTGCAAACTTTAATAGGAAGTTTTAATTGGTACTTCTACACTACTTCTACAGATAAATAAAAAGCTTATTTTTCATTAGGAACTGATATTTTTAAGTTTATAATATTTATATGCACTATTGCTGATTGTTGAAAACAAATTAAAACTTTTTAATTAATCCTTTGTAAGGCCATGGGAAGTATACTTCCCGCCAATTTCATTAATTTTTACGAGTCAATGGAAAGCTATTTTCCCATCTATTACTAAATATACTTCCCACCAAAAAATGGTCTTTAAAATCAAATTTATTTTAGATAATGAGCTAAGTTAATTTCTTTTTATAAATTAATCTCAATTCTAAAAGTATTTTAACATAACATAACATTACTAGAGAAAATGGCCCTTTAAAGGGTTAACTTATTTCAAAATGGTGAAGATTTGTACTGATTTAAAGGCTGAAACTTACTTTTTTTTTAAAATTTTTAGTCAAAATTTGATTATAATGGACTTCCAAGAAAATAATTCCCCATCATTCTTTTTTTTTTTTTTTTTTTTTTTTTTTTTGAGAGAGAGAGAGAGAGAGAGAGAGAGCTGTGAAATATTACATTACTACACCACTAAAATTGACAACAGAAGTCATTCTACTCTTTGCTGAACTAAAATCTAGTTCCATATGCTATCATACTTCAAAATTTAGAATGGTTAAGAATGTCCATGCTATCTTCAGTTGATTTACTTGAGCATGCCGAATTGAAAATAACCGGCAGTTCGGATTTGGTCCTTTGGTCGTAGTTTGTACACCCCTGGTTTATAGAGTAACATGGTTTCAAATATAACTCTCCTATATGTCATCTAACATACCTAAGTGTTAAACATTTTTTTCCTGCAGAAAAAACCATTGAAACTCATAATAGTTTCTCTCGAGTTTTTATGCGTTATTTTGGTAACTGAATACATAAACTTGATTAATACCTTTGAAAATTATCCTTAATAAATTAGGAATACCAGGCGCTTAAACATTTTGAATCAGTGAGAAAAGCTTTTAAGCACTTCATGCATAAAACTCAATAATTATTCTCTGTAAATTGCTAAACTTTAAAAATTACTTCTTTTAGGGTAGCCCAAAGCTTATATATTTCAAGTTATTATAAATAACAAACAAGGAGTAGAATTCTTTACAGGAGAGTTTTAAACTAAAATCAGGAAAGAAAAAAAGTACGGCTTTGAGAGATATCTATAATTTTGAAGTAGTTTATACCAAACAACCCTTAAAAAGTTCTTAACAATCTATTTGATATTATATGCATGCATATCCAAAACATGGTGAAAATAGACTCATGTAGTACAGAATGTTGGGGAATTTAGCATCATTACTCTGTGGTTCACAAGCAATATTGTGCACGTACACATTTATAGTTAGGATTGTCGGTTATTAATAAACTATCATATCCGCCAACAATGTGTAACATACTAGATTTAACCAACATTTCTATTAATACATCTTATTATCTTTAGTAATGGTCTTAAACCTTTATTAGATACATTTTTATACCCATAGTGAAGGCTGGGTGCGAAGCAGCTAATATTATTCTATATCAAGTAAATGGGCGAATAATTCTAATACACAGTACTCAAATCGAGACTCAATCTATCAAAAACCCAAGAGTGTTCATGGATGTAAAACGTGAAATATTTAGTAAATATATAAAAACAAAACTGACTTGATTAAAGGAACAAGGTTATGTAAAAATAAATAGCAAACTGTTGCGTATCCCAAATGGATAATTTCTTCAGTACGATAACAATAAAATTTAATGGACGAATCAGAACTTTTTTTCCCGGTTCATCCCTAACAGCTATTTGCTATTAACTTAGAACACTATCGTTGCGTATCGGAGACTTATTCGTTTTATAGCAAAAAACTGTTAAAAAAATGAAAATATCTTTAATCCGCAGTAAATTATTTTATCAAAAATGAAAAAACAAAATGATTTTTTTAATTATTTTGCAGACGTAATAATAGTAACAAAGCTCGACAAAAACAGAATAGCGTTCTAAACTTAATTTCGTTTCATAGCTTAATAGGTTTTAATTTTATATTTTTATTATGTTGTGGCAAAGGCGTTGATTAATAATGTAACCTAATTTTTTAAAATTTTTAAGATCTTATATAGGATCTCTTGGCGACATTTTTTGGATCAAAATAAGCTATTTCGTGTTTGATGTTATTAAGCTAACCAACCACGTTCAAATAGCAATTTTCGTGAAAAATATCGAAAAAAATTTATTAGTTTATTTTAAAGATCAGTCCTTTAGCTTTCGAAAACAGTTTTGAACTTTTCTAGAGTCATTAGAAGTCATGATACAGCTGTTTAAACATCACCGGAAGTGAGCAATTAAAGGGCTTGACTTTGTTAGAATAAAAAACGTCGTAAAAAGCGTATTATAGCTTCTAAATAATTAAATAAATTACTCCAGCATATTTCTGAATGTTTATCAAATTATAAAACACTTAATGAATTTATCCAATAAAATCTTTAAATTGAAATTCTGAAAAACTGATTTTTGCTACACCACCACACCTCAACAGTCAACTTCTAAAATAATTTTTAGAATTTAATTAGAATTTAACTGTATGTTTTTAATGATGTTATGCATGCATTGAACCTCATGATTATAAATATATTCATTTTGAGATGAGTTATGGGCATTTGTGTTAGAAACTTCATTATTTTTTTCTTGAATTTTTGTTCTAAATTACTTTATTGGCTATAACTCATTTTTACTTTAGAATATTTTCATTCTGGAGGTTCAATTCAAACATAATGGGTGTATGTCTACATTTATCCAAGTAAAAGTGATATGTTTTGAGTATTTTTTTTAGTTAGGAGTGTTGGCGTAAAGTCAAAATATTTTTTTTCTCTATTTTTGCCAATCTCTTTTAGCTCAATTCTCTATTTTTGCTTCACCTATTACTTAAAAAAACAATATATATGTATTTATGTTTATTTTCATATTTTTTCTATGTTTTATAAGCGAAAACTGCAATAACTAAAAAAATATTTCCATAAAAACCTTATTTAAAAATTTTGGCACTGAACGTGGTAGGTTACCTTCAGAAAAATACAAGCTTCACCTATTTTGTTAATTTTCATTGCTTCAAATTTCCTAATTGACTTCAGGATTTAAAGAAAAAAAATGAACTATCGTAATACTCACTGGAGGCTGCCTTCATTCTTATAACGTTCTTATTCAGCAGGGCCTCTCCCCGACCCGCTTCGTTTTGGGCGTAAACTCGAAACTGGTAGATGTGGGACGTCTGGAGATCTTTGACCAAGTATTCAGTCTGCGGGCCATCCGACCAGAAATAAGTTTTGTGGATCTACAAGTAGACATAAGTTGAAACATCTAGCTATGGTTTCAAATCGAGGAAGATATGATTACAAGGATTATTTCTAGATCAATATCAGAGTCCCCAATGTTTCACAGTTATTGGGTAAATGCTATTCTCTACATAAAATATTTCAATAAAAAAAAATTATATTTTTATAAAAAAGCAAAATTTGTTGAAAATATTCTAAAATTAAATAAAACTGTTTTGATGCTTCAAAAATTTATAACATCTTTAAATGAAGCAATATATTGTTACAAACTTCCAAACGGAACAGGAATTTCATAACGACACTAGGGCTGATATCAAATCTTTTAACTCCGCTAGTCTGAGGGCCTTCTGACATACGGGATACCTTGGCTCTGCAATATTTTATACATGGTGTGAAAGATCCCGAAATTCAGAAGGCCCTCAGACGAGCGGAGTTAAAAGATTTGGTATCAGCCCTAGTGTACGGCTTGAAATACGAAGCTGTCCTACAAGCTTCGGGAAGGGACAGACATCAGGTGAGAGAAGCAGCAATAAGCGATCTTGATATGGCGGAAATTCTGAAGGAATCGAGTGATAATGTGTTATCCCTGAATACTAAATCCAATAGAAACACACAAAAGAAGAATGTAATGTGCTGGAGATGCGGAGCCGAAGGACATATACAAAGAAACTGTCAAGCTCGCCAAGATCAACGAGCTGATAACCTAACTAGAACCAAGAAACAGGAAAACTAGAACATGGCTGTTTCGCGGTGCCGATATTGCCAGTTAATAGAGAGCCCCATTTTGAGGTTTTTCAAATTTCTTCAGAAAGTGGTGAAGGAAATGGATTCTTTGTTGAAGCCTATGTAAATAATTTACCCTGCCGGATGATCATCGACACAGGGGCATGCATGAAGATGTTGCTCAACAACTTAATGAGAAGAGTATCTGGACGCCGCCATAAGTTACTCTCCTCTGATGGGACTCTCTGCCTTATATAGGCCCGAAGAAATTGCTGGAACACTCTAGAAACCGGAACAGGAAGTTGTCACTTGACGCAACATTTGGCGACACTTGGCGACGAACTTGGCGACAAAAAATAGGTTGCCAAAACTGTCACCAACGAACCGATATCTCGCCAATTTGGCGAGATACCCATAGAGTCCCATGCTAAAGTCAAGGTTCACCAAACAAATTCGTAACAATATATACATACACAGGGTCAATTCTGAGCTATGAGCCACGTGCATGCAAGATAGTATTTGTCCACTCCCCATCAATAGGCATTCTCCGAGGATTCATATCTTTTATCAATGCATACGGTTTAATATGACTTCATTTGGAGCTCTACGGTATATTGTTTTGCTACACTACCGCTAATGACACTGGTATCTACTGCTTAAAGCCGATTCCGAACGGCTACGATACCAGCAGCAGGATTCGAATCCGTGAACTCCAGTACAGAAGAGCAGAGATCTACCCATTCGACCCGGTATGATTACGGAGCAAGCCATCATCATATACATATATTATATGATCATACATACATAATGCCTATATCATTTTTACGTTCACAAATAGAAAATTGTACCACGAAAATGGGTAATGGAGGAGAGTGTCACGTAGCATGCAATAGGTTCCAAGAATGCCGCCAATAAAATTAATGTAACAGAAAAGGAAAAATACATGTTTGTGTACGGATATTTTTTAAAGTTCATTTTGTTTAAAATACCATAATCGATTTAAACCTTTCAGTATACAGAGTATAGAAAATAAAAAGATTTCTAGGGGGTTGTTAGACAGGGTTTCTTCCCTCCGCCTTACCTAGGCATGCAGATCTGATTATTTATATATATATATATATATATATATATATATATATATGTGTGTGTGTGTGTGTGTGTGTGTGTGTGTGTGTATATATATATATATATATATATATATATATATATATATATATATATATATATATATATATATATATATACATATGTTTATACACACACATATATATGTATACATATATGCATATGCACAAATATATACATTTATACGCGCATTTATATATATATATATATATATATATATATATATGTATATATGTATATTTATATATACATACATACACATATGTATATTCACCTAAATAAGCCTTTTTATCTATTTGCGTTGCATATATTTCTGGGTATTCTTAGAAGTTTAGATGACAATCGATAACATCTCATTGTGCAGTACATGGATAAAATTATTTTGACTACAAATTATAGCATACATTCTTATGTAGGAATCTGGTGAAAACAGGTCGGGTAAAATTTTGCTTGTCATGCGAGAGTAACTTTTTTGCAACTAACAGTTAAGACAGCTCTAAAATTATACGTACATCGACGTGGAGGAAATCTTTAGCTTCAATGAGGTAACCAAGAATGTTTCCACCTCCATCCTCTGAGGGTGGTTTCCACGAGAGGCGCAGAGAATCTGCCTGAATATCACTGACGACGAGGGGACCAGACGGGCGTCCAGGCTCAACAATCACTCCTAGAAAGACAAGCAAATATCCAACAAAATAGTTACTCGATAGTCTAAGAAAGGTAAGAAAAGTCAGAATGAAATAATGCTGGTTGTTTGGTTGATTGATAAGTCTTTATCAGCTCAAAAGTCTCTAGGAAAAATTTTCAAAAACAATCCAGGTAGTACAGATATATCGGGCAATGCAGTACAGATATTGTCCAATATTTTGAATGTCGGTAAGCATCGGATATCAAACTTTGGAAATCTGTCAATATTAACCCTTTGTAGTCCCATGTCGCTCGACATAGTTTTTATCTGAGGAGTTCCTTTGTTAAGTCTCACCCGACATTTTTTCAAATCCAAACCAATAGATGTTCAACTAGAAAGATACCTGAAGAAAACGGGCAAATGAATTTTTTTCTTTGTTTGCGTGTATGTGTGAAACGTGCAATACTGTAAATAAATCTGACATTTAATTGAATTTGCCATTTTATTTATTTATTTCAATTTCCCTATTTTTTAGGTTAAGAGCATTTAAAATACAACAGTTAACACATTGTATGCGGGACACGTACTAGTACGTTTTCTGACGATTGATACTTGAGCGCGAGTCACGTACTAGTACGGGTTAGTGAAACAACATGGTTTGTTTGTGGGTACAAAAGTATCAGTATATACAGGAAAACGAAACCAAATGTTCTTGTCTACTACATAGATTCTGGAAACAATTAGACAAATAAAAAGTAGCTTTTACATCAGTCGATGCGGAACCGCAGAAAGGGAAAAGATTAAAACTATATACTACTATTTCTATTTGATTTTTCATATTTACGATACTATTATAAATTTATCCACTAAAAAATATATTTTTGTTCACAAAAATCTTATGGTTGTTATTTATATATTTCTATTTATATATTTGCTTATATATGTCAATATAAAATACGAAAAGTTGGATAAAAAATTAAATAATTTTCGATCTATTGAAATTTAACTGAATGACTAAATTTACTCGCAAAACACCGTTCCCGGTACAATTGCGCTGCGAAATGTACCCGCACACAATGTGTCAAAAGAGCTGAGAGTTGCAGCTAACAAAACTGAAATATGATTTGGAGTGGCAAAGGGTTAACTTGGCTGACGTAATATTAAACTAAAAATTGTTTAAAAGAAAGCATTTAAAGGAGTTCGTATTGCTTATAAGAGAAATATTATTTTAAAAATTGGAGTTTCATAAATTTACTATTTTTTACCAAATCTATTTTTGTTAATGGTTTTTCTTGATATTGTTAACAATGTTATACACTTTCAAAAATGGTAATATATTAATAATATTCAACTATATCTACCAATATTCGTAAAAATAAATATTTTCTGACTTCATATAGTATTTCATGATATTCAGCACAACGAACAAACAATATACAGTAGTTGACAGTGAACGGAAAAATCGCGTCTCTCCCTTTCTCCACCCCCTATCAGGCAACACAACGAGTACTACGACTATTTGTAATTATCCCGATTCCTCAGAAAACTATTAAAAAAGCAAAGTCGGACAAGACTGCAGTAGATTTTTGTTTTGAGGGAAAATGCCAGGTAATACAAGTTTTAAACTTAAAGCTTTTAATCAAATAAAGAGAGAGGGGGGGAAACCTTACTTCAAGAAATAATGAAACAGTTTCCATGTCAAAAATATCCCGTAGTAAATTGACCAGGAAAAATTTTAACCAACATTGCTAAATATTAAATATATATATGAAGAAGTAAAGATCAACTCAACCCAGCCGAAACTAAAAGAAAACGAACTTTTTTTTTTTTTTTTTTCTTTTTGGTTTACTTGCTATAGACATGAGGTAGACGGCACTTCTCGCTGACCGCCAAGACGGACGCTGATGTGCCAGACGGACATTGATGTTCAGTTTTATTTTAACTTTCCCTAGACACCAATTTTGTATATAATGTGTAAATAGTTTAATTAAATAAGTTCATTTTAACTGAGCCTTTGCATCTTTTCCACTGCGGGAATAAATCTCCCATATATATATATATATATATATATATATATATATATATATATATATATATATATATATATATATATATATATATATATATATATATATATATTATATATATATATATATATATATATACATATTTATATATATATATATATATACATATATACATATATATATACATATATATATATGTATACATATATATATGTATGTATATATTTATATATATATATATATATATTTATATATATGTATATATATATATATGTATATATATATATACATATATATATACATACATATTTATATATATATATATATATATATATATGTACATATATACATACATATTTATATATATATATACATATATATACATATATACATATATATGTACATATATTATCATACATATTTTTATATATATTACATATACATATTTATATATATATTCATATATATATATATATATATATATATATATATATTCAGGGATATCGGAGAAATATTAACAAGCTTTGATAATTATCAAACAGTAATAATCAGGGAAATATTGACCAAAAAACCTAAATATAAAAAAATAATTAAAAATTACGAAAAAGTAATTAAAAAATGGACATAAGTATCAAATACTTTTGTTCAAGGCTATCGGGGAAATATTGATAAATATTGTTGAATATAACAAAAAATTCATGGATTTGGAGAAATATTGGCAAACATTGCTAAATATTAAAAGAGTATTCGGTATATGAGAAATAATGACAAACATTGATAAATATATAAAAAATGGTATTTAGGAATATCGGAAAAATATTTACCAACACTATTAAATATCAAAAAAATGATATTCAGGGATATCAGAGAAATATTGACAAACATTGTTAAATATCAAAAAAATTATATTCAGGGATATCTAGTTTATAATTTAGCGGGGATCCATTTGATGTAGGCTAATATTAAAGTTTTGATATTGGCCGATATTTGGGGGTTATCTGGAAATTTTTATAAATTAAAGTACATTAATACTAAAAAATCTACAAGTGAAAACAATTTTGAGGAAAACAAAGATAAAAACTAAAGATGCCTAAAGACTATTAAAAAACATTAATATATAGGTATGAAAGTGAGTAAAATAAAAAACAAATACAAAATAGGTTAGTAAAGTTTACTGGCTATCTGGAAATTTTTATAAATTAAAGTACATTAATACTAAAAAATCTACAAGTGAAAACAATTTTGAGGAAAACAAAGATAAAAACTAAAGATGCCTAAAGACTATTAAAAAACATTAATATATGGGTATGAAAGTGAGTAAAATAAAAAACAAATACAAAATAGATTAGTAAAGTTTAATTGAAAACCACGAATAAAAACTAAAAATTTTTTTTAAATTTAAAAATGAAAGCTAAAAATTTTTAAATATAAGCTTAACATTAAAAAATTAAAAATCAAAGAATTCAGATTTCGAAATAAAAGCTGGTTTAGTGAAGAAAGTCTGGATGGCGAAATAAGTCTCGATGTGGCGTTTCACCGATGACTATTGTATCATGATTCTGCGATAATCTTCTATAAACTTTTTTTTTCATAGATCTAAAACAACAGCACAACGGTAAAATGTGCGCAACTATATGAGGTGTCTTGTAAACGTACACACCGTGGAGGCGGTTCATTCAGGGAGAAATGTGCATGCGTAAGCTGGCATTTACAAAATAAGGCTTTGGATTTTATTTTCGATGCGATAAATCTGTAGAATCAGTGAGGCTTCTTTGAGGTACAAATGTCATCCGTGATAGTATGCAAAGATGAAGGTAAAGTAAATGATTTTACCGAGTTCTTGACAGAATGAGAATGCACTAAAAGTCTGAACGAAATTAGGCATAACTGGAAGATCTGTAAGCATTTGTAGTAACATCAAACCAATACAGAAACTCTGAGCTTAGGTGTTGAACTAAGGTCCAGGTCTAAGTAAAACATTCCGAAAACACGGGACGACAGTAAAACAATGAGAGGGGGGTAATCTTAATGCTGTTGGGTACCTGTCACATTGGATTCTTCTAGCTCAATGTTAACTTATAGGTAAAATTATTCTACTTCTGGGTTTGAACTGAAAGATTTCTTTAAACAAATTTAACCACATGATATAGTGTAAAATGTAATGGCCAGTCTACATATAGTTCCTGTTTCAATTATTTCTGCATGAAGTCAGGGAAGATGGTGTCCAGGAACAGCTAAAAAAATGGTGCAACTAGCTTGTTTACAGATTCTTTTTTGTCTTTTCTTTGCCGTGATCTCCTGCTGATTGTGCTGAGGCGACAAAACTTTTACGATCTCACAGCTGGGATCGGGGTAAGATAGCATGCTGGAAATACTTTGTCCACAGTCCACTAGTAGCTGTGAGGGCATTTACTGGTTAACTCTTTGTTACACAGTAATACTAGACTCAAGACTTGAGTTGGTGTTACATGGACACCTGCATTTTTTTACGGCGCTAAGGAGCGAAGATGGACACATCATGAGAGGATGGACAAGCCCTGTTCCAGGGAGGTGAAAAGTTTACCAGGAGGGGGAAGGAGCAACCCCCGCCCGCGCCAACTGCGGAGGAGAAGGACATTTTTCCCATGGAGGAAAAAGCCTGATCAAGAGGCGGGGGGAATTCCACCAGAGCCCTGGGGAACAGCAGAGGAGGAGAGGCCCGCTGGAAACGAGAGAGAAGGGACATTATTCTTGAAGGAGAGCTGAGACCGAGAGAGGTGCTTTCCGCTCGCACTATTTGGTTGTTCTCGTGGTTTTCCACTCGTTTTGTGGTTAACGATGTTCAGTGTACATATATTTAACAAAACCTGTAAATAATAAATGTATAGTCAAGGATTTAATCGTTTTAGTACTTATTGTCGGCAATATAGGCTTTCATCGAATCCACGATACCTGCTCCAGTAACAATAGGCGAGCAGGTACAGAAACGAGGTGTGCGGTTATCGGAAAGGATAGCAGCCTTGGACACGCGAGACGACCTACATACACTATATAAACTCTATCCTGCTGATAGGTATTTTAAAAATCATATAGCTATGGATTTAATTAAAAATCTTATCACCTAGTGCATTAAAGAAAATTATATTTAATTTATGAAGTGATATGGTACCCATATTGGATTCCCCTAGGTTCATATTAAAATAAGGGATAAAATTGCTCTACTTCTGGGTGGATTAAATATTTCTTTACACAAATTTTATAATGTGACAGAGTAAAAATTCTCCAGAGTAATGTGTAACTTTAAATCTATGGTGGTAAAATGTCATTATTTGTGTTAAAAGAAGATTATATAAAAATTTTCACAGTTCATTTAAAATTACATATATAGTTCTCGCTATGATTTAAAAACATTTGTCACGTATTACTCTGGAGAATTTTCTGTTCTATCATGTTGTAAAGTTTGTTTAAAGAAGCCTTTAAATGCTAACCATCAAGAAATAGAAAAATTTCCCAAATAGATTAACATGGAGCTACAGATATCCAATATGGGTGGTATCCAACCAGCTTAATGTAAACAAAAACTTCTTTTCTTGCCCTAAAGTGTTCATTCTTCCATAAAAATGGTTTAGTATGTGGTCTATATAAAGCCCTGATTTTCTGTATCCTAGCTAAGTGTGCTTTATCAGCACTGAGTTTGCTCACATTAACAATGAAGCTCATTCATAGCTGAGAAACTGAACTACATCTTTTTGTATTTGAGCCTTACTCATGATGGTTTTGCATTTATTGATATTTAAAACGCTATTCAATGTATTTATCTGTAATGTATTTGCCAACAACAACAAAACAAAGTTTAAGTCATTTAAGAAATTTATATCGTATTCAGAAGTTTGAATTAAGATATGATTTAAAAAAAAATTGTAATTGTGATGTTAACTATTTCAAAATCTCTAACTATTCAAATAACATCAACCTACTACAAAATATTTAAACTATGATGATTTCAAATTCAACATGGAGAATTGATAAGAAATCACTTAACAAAATGTAGTTATAAAAATAGAAAAACAAAATAAATACCGTCTTCCTGCCTGGACAATATTTTTTGCTTTTAGAATTTATTCTTGTTGCTAAAAATAACTCTTGCAAGAGTATTGCAATTTTATTTTGATAATATAATACTTCTAACCCTAATTGATACACTATTAAAATGACTCAATGTTAAGTCAAAATATTAAAAAAAAATCTCTTTTAAAATTAACAAACTAATGACAAACTAAGAACTTACGAATTATGAATCTAATATTTGTCCTTTTTAGCATCCTTTATACAAAAAAACTTATGCTTGAATTTATGGTGATTTTAAAATTTAAAAACCAATTTAAACCAATTTATAAATTGGTATTTTAAATTGATGATCCCATGGACAACTGATAGGAAAGAACCATTTTTTCCTTTACTCATATTTTAAGGGAAGACTCCCGGGTTATTCTATAACATTGTTATTGAAGTAATTCTATAACAAATCACCGCATACAAAGTTGTACTAAAATCGATTTGGTATGCAAGAGATGACCCTTTTGTAAGTTATAACTAAAATAAATGTTTACTAATGAAATAACAAAAGAAATGTGAGGCACTCCTTTACATTCCATCAATAGAGTAATTATGAAGCTATAAGGGGAGAAACACATGAACAATAAAGGATAAAAGCATATCTAGACTAGTCTAGATTGGTTACCTATTAGTGTAAAGAAATTTCCTAATGATAAGCAATAAAGATTGAATAAGCAATTCTATATGATCATCTACAATCATTCTATGTCAGTTAAACTGAATCATGTGCATCTGCTAATATTAAGATTCATATTTTATCATTTCTGATTCATACAAATGATAAAATCATCTACCAGAAATCTTTGGATTAAGACTGCAGTCTTGCAACTGCTCAGGTACTTTGAAAAAGGTGAGAAAAGTGACAAATAATACAGGATAAGTGACTAAAAAGTGACTAAACATTGAAAAAAAACGCGATTTTTTTCTCCTCTTGATTACAGATGCTATTATTAAGATTTTTCTATTTATTTTAACTCTAAATCAAACGACATGATTTTAGCGTCAAATACAAAATAGGTTAAAAATTTTGTTTAACATAACTCAACATTGCTTCTTATTCAAGAAAATCTATAAATTAGATTTGAATACATACAATACATTAATTTTATAATCACAATTTTCTGCATATATTAATGATGTTTTGAAATATGTACATATCGAGATTAGAGTATCTAAACAAAAATTGTGAAGAAAAAGAAAAAGAGAAATGTATGCTTTGACGTAAGTTACTTTAATATATTAAATTCACATTTCAGTACAAATGTAGATTTCAGGAAATTCTTTGCGACTTTTTAAAATCACTAAATTCTGGAAACCATGACAATTACATTTTAATAAAAAAAATAAGATTAGAGCATCCCATTTTGGTCTTTTATTTAAATATTTTGGTATTAAGTATGATTTTTTTTCAACACTAGACTTTTGCTGTGATACACCAAGAAAAAAGTGACTAAAAGTGACTGTTTACTTAAAAAAGTGACTAAAAGTGATCAATTGTAAAAAAAGTGACTAAAGGTGAGAAAAGTGACAGAATTGCAAGCCTGAGACTGATAAACATAGATTACAAAGAGATGTTTTGAAAGAACCTTATAACAGTATCATCATTTGAAGATTAATGAGCATTTGGCTACAAATGGGCACGATTGCAAAATGAAAATTTGATTTTATTTAGAGTTCTAGGGTTTATTGACTGTATGAAGGTTTATTATTCAGGGATTTATTGCTTAAAGTCAATTCTGAATGGTTAAGAACAATTGTACCAGAAATGTGATTTGAACCTATGGACCCTAGAGTTTTGGAAGGAAGAACCCTACCCTACCTATTTGCGTAACATCCAGCTGCAAACTGCAAACTGAATAAGAGGAAATTCATAAACAAAAGTCAAATTTTAAAATTTTAAAGATTTGTATCCTAACACAATGTCTGTAAACAACCTTCAACCATGGAAATAAAAGTGAATAAACACTTAGTTAGTCCTTTTAAAAATTAGCCTCTTGCTACTGGTGAAATTTCTATGACTTTCATCACTTTTTTTTAATATTTTAAATATCATTTGCCACCAAATGAACTGTATTTAAAATTATCAAAACAAATGTATCCTAAAACAACAGAAGCAAAATAAGAAATTTTTGAAATAATTTCCAACTATGTAATATAGAACAAGCTATTTTATTACACATTCACATACAGAAACACAACCAAATATCACATAATTGGAGGGATCTAACTGGGATTCACGTTGAAAATATCCATAATCTATATTGGTCTCTAACTACAACTCCACAAAAGAAAAATAACACATAGGAACATGTAGTGTGTGCCGTTGGACACAGGTGTATACAGAAGACAATCTGGTGTATTTAAACCTTAAATAAACTTATTTAGGTACAAATATTTTGCACCAATTTCATAAAAAGTCTATAGTCCTTGAAAAAAAATATAAGGAGCTCTTACAGCTGAAAAAGCTCACTGTAAAAATATATTATACAATGTACATCTGTACAAGTCCGAGTGCTGCCAGAGCTACCCAGACGTAAAAGTAAGATACAAAATCTGGTATAAGTACGAAACAGAATGAGCATTACTCAAAAAGTGTACATTAGGAAATAAATGTACATGGCTCTCTGCAGTTTTTTTTTTTTTGGTAATCCTTTCAAAATATATGCATTATAGCAGTGCATAAATTTAATATCTTGCATTTTATTTTAATACTGATAATGTAAGAGTAATTTGAAAGACTTTGGTTAAGTACAGTGTAAGTGTATATGTTTCATTCAACATAAATTATGACTAGCCCTGAGAAAAGACTTGTTTACTTATTTTCAGTCTTCTGCAAGAATAATTTTTGGTTGTGTAGCTACTGCATAGGTGAATTATGCAGATATGTATAATTGCAAGATATGTTTTTTTTTTCTTTGGACGAATTGAGTATTATTCCCAGATTTTGAATCTTGTATCACATTAGAAAAATTGCAGCTCATTTGAACATGCTTTCAGCTAAATGCCAGATTCTAAAGAAATATTCATTTCGACCAGCTAGCACATGTTTGGTGTAACTACGTAGAAGTGGTTCCACATTGGCTTCCCTTATCCAGGAAGACGATGTTTCTGTGCTATAACTGACTGAAATTGTCTTTTCATCAACTTCTGGCTTTTCAGATTCTTTATATCCTGTAGGAAAGACATTACCAGTTAATAATTTTGCATAATTTAAGGA
Organism: Pardosa pseudoannulata; assembly: GCA_032207245.1. NCBI lineage: Eukaryota > Metazoa > Arthropoda > Arachnida > Araneae > Lycosidae > Pardosa > Pardosa pseudoannulata. The sequence goes on along the minus strand of CM063504.1, from coordinate 25,159,283 downwards.
AGCCAATGGTCACAAACTAACTAAAAAGCCTAAAAGGCTAACATCTGATAAATAATAATAACTTTTTGTTTTCAATGCATGGTAGCTAAAATGCCAAACGAATGCTAATTTTTCTTTTATTAAATTTTAACAATGGAAAAGGTGATATCACTATTTGTTTTTCAAACAGATGACTATGATGAACAAATTACAAACATATCTTAAGATATATAAAATAACTTGGTTCAATATGAAAAAATACCCTACAGTTTATCACCTTTTTAAATTGTATTTAAATATTTATATAAATCTCAAAATGCAAAAAAGGTGTGTTGAAATGTGAACCAAAAATAAAAACAAAAAAATTCAGAATGTTCCCATATCAAGTTCCATATGACTTTATTATATGGTCTTTTTTACTAATATGGGAAATAATTCCTATAAATTAATAATAAATATACTCTGAATTTAACAGATATATAATTTCTAATTTTTATATGTAATTTCTAGACAAACTTAGTTTGTGACCATTGATAACTAAAAATATATGAAATTAATTTGAAAAGCATTTTATATTATTATAAAATATACAAAGCAAATTTTTTGCCTTTATTCTCCAAACTGAATGAAACAGAAGTATATTTTATAAACTTTTAAAAAGCCAGTGATAATATTTTTACAATATTAAGAAGAAAGCATTTTTTGAGAAAGAAAGTTAGAAAAAGTGTTTTATTATATTAGCAGGAAATGTTTTGAAAGCAGTTAATTACAGAGGCTTTCATACATTCCTTTAAGGCATATAATTGAAAGCATGATACATAGCATATATTTTTTAGAAATCCTAAACCATAAGTGTCAATATCCCAGTTACAAAGAAATCTGATGGTGCATTAAAAAATCACGAGGAAGGGGACAGGAGGAAAATTTAAATAAGTGTTTGTTTTATGACAGAATAAGAAATGAAATGTTAATTGAGGAAAGTTAGAATTTTAAAAGGAAAGGAGTAAATTGTTATTTATCAATATAATCCTCTGTAGTAAGCAGTCAATGTAATAAAATTATATAACCAAATTATATAAATAAACAAGAGTTTAACAGGGCTAGTTAAGTGTGCAATTTATCTTTTTTAAAACTGTGCTGTAATATTTCTTTTATGTTATACCATAATATTCTATTCTGGTATATTATAGTAGTTTTAACACCCAAATACTGTCTGTGTTAGATATATTGCTTTCAAAACATCAAAATTGACTCTAAAAATCACAGTAAATAAGGTATGCATTATATTCTTTTCATAAAGAAACAGCCTCATTCTTGATTACATGAATTATACAGACAGACTGAATTTTACACCAACATTCTTTTTTATTATTAATGGGCAATTCTATGTACATATCTTTCATTCAAAACAAATCTTCAAACATTTTTAATTCTAGAACGATTTCAATAGACAAAAAAAAAAAAAAATTATTTATGTTGAAAATGAGTACAGAAATCTACAATATGCAGTGTAGGAGAACAAAGGATTGAAAGCAAAAAAACAAATTTCACAGAACAATATGTATTGTAAACAAACTTTAAAATATACATTGTCAAAGGACTTACCTGCAGGTCGAATCACTTTAACGGGATCCTCTGGCTCTAGAGGATCACTGATGCCAACTTCGTTGCGGGCCATGATTCTGACCATGTATTCTGAGCCTTCTTGAAGATCTTTGACTTGTAGCCTTTGCGTTTCTCCATCTACTTGGCCAACCTACACAAAATTCAAATTAAATATTAGATAGAGATTAACTATAATAACACCAATAAGTAGTATTTTAAGTTATATTTACTAGTAATAGGTTGGAGAATGTAATTAAAAGAAAAAGAATTAATTTTCTAATCTAGTCAACCTAAAATCAACATGAAATATTTAATATGTAAGTATGATAACCATTCTAAAATCTATATGGTGGTATTTTAACCCCTTCCCAGTTTTGCCCGTTCGCCGTACGAGCACAGCTTTCAGGCCTTTACTGATTTGCCCGTATGGCATACGGCAATCTGATTTCTATTTTGCTTGCACTGTTTCGGCCATATTTTTTCCACTTTTAGTAGCAAATTATTCGTATAGATTTCCAGTAAATGATAGTTTGTAGTTTATTGTACTTTCTACTCTGATTAGTTCAAAAGCGCAGGTTTTTTCACATGTTTTGTATCAGAAGACGAATTGTTATCTTTCAGTGTATAGTTTTCTGGTTATACTTTACTAACCGCATGATAATTTTATTAATGTAAGAGTTGAATAATATATTTTTACTTTTAAATAATGGATAATTCAGAGCATATGAAGCTAATTTCTTGTGATTCGAACTGTGACTCAGAATCAGAAACTGAATTATCTGTAAATGATAGTAGCGAAAGTTTACTAGATGACCTGGATAGTAGTGACTCTGATAGTAGTACAGATGGAATCAGACAAGCAAGACATCTTTTTGAAATTAATTGTGATAATCCTTCGGATCTGCCTCCTAGATTTGCTTTCACTGGAATTCCAAAAATTAACTTAGATATCGATGAGATTAAAGGTAAACTTCAGTTCTATCATACTTTTGTAGAAAAAAAAAGTTGTAATAAATGCTTAAAAATATTAGAAATGTTAATTTTAATAACATATCTTTACTTAAAAATGTAAAATGAACAAAAAAAAATTGCAATAAAATAATGTGACATTTTTTGACCGAATTCTGGAAAAAAATGAAACTGTCAAAGAGTTAAAGCTTATATCAACAATTTAGTTTACTAAGCATGATTAAGCTAAAGAGAAATTTCTGACAGTTACTTGAATCAAAACATATGAACTTGCAATCAGCTTTTGTTAAACCGAATTCAAAGTAATGAGAAAAAAATTGATGTAGTATTAAAAACTACATTAAACTTTCAGAAATAAGTCCACTTAAATTGTATTCCTTAGAAGGAAAAGGATGTGATGTGGGAATTTAATTCTGAAAGCTAACACATTACAATTCATAAAAATTATCTTTTTTAAACTTGAATTATTAATAATAAATAATTATCATTAAAATGGTGTAATAATTTTATAAAAACAATTTAAAGTGTAGTAAACTATTATTTAGGATTATAAACATGAAAAATCAAATTTCATTTAAAGGAAGTTGAAAGAAGTACATTTCAAAGAAAGAAAACCAATTAAGTGTAGTATTGCAATCTATAGTTAATTTAATCTGTTATAACCATAATTTAAAAAAAAATATTCATGTCTTTAAAAAGATGGAAAAAAATTATTTAACATGTTATTTCAATTCACAACCCCTATACATCAAACTATTAAATATATTCAGACTTGTTGAAAGCAAGTTCAACTGTAGCATTCGTACAAATTAATTTTTTTTTCTTTTTCACTGTAAAAGGAAACTGGAAAACCAGACTGAAACTATTGAAATGCTACAAAAAATAAATGTAAATAATTTAGGCTGTAACAATCTTTTAACATCAATTACCTCCATCCACATGATCCTTCTTACATTCTTCATAGCAACTGTATATCCTAATATTGGAGAACCTCCATCAGATTCTGGACGGCCCCACGCTAATACTATGGAACATGGACCTGTTACTACCACTTCTAATGGCCCGGTTGGTGGTGATGGACGTACTGTGATAAAAGTAAATGATGAGGCTTACAAAACAATCATATGAACATTCTAATGTATATAACTAATAAACTCCTCTGGCAAAACTTACAAAGGAGTAATTATTTTCAACTAAGTAAATATGTTTACAACTTAAGAATATTTTCATAATCTATCAAATGATGATCCACAATGTATATTTTGTTGCTAATCTTTGAAATATTGATCATATTATATTAATATTAGTATGCATTCATAAAATGTAATACAAATTTCTCATCTTAATTGGAAAAGAATAATTTTATTTATCATTTTATTTAAGAAAAACTTCAATTTATCTTTCATTATAAAGACAAATCTCATGACTTTTCATTTATATATATTACGCTATATAAAAACAGCAATTTCTCTTTCATGTAAATTAAAACTGCAGATTCTTAAAAATAAAGAGCAATTCCAAATTCTGTTGCTCAATAATAGCATTATTTACAAACACTTTTTACTTTTTATTTAGATTTCAGATACCAATAAAAAAATTAACAAAAAACTTAGGAAACTCTTTGATATCAAGAGCTTTAAAAAATGCCAAAAACAAGTTGTTTATAAATTCATTGAAATTTGTCTCTACTTATAGGGCACAGTTTGATCTTTAAACATTGTAAAACTAGATTAAATTTTGATGAATAAAAGTGCAAGGCAAAATAATAAAAATGTTTTTTAACTTTATCATCGAGGATTAATTGGGAGCAATATGACAGACTTTTTGCTGCAAAAGAGTTCCTGAGCTGAGAGACCTACTGCTAATTCCAAAAGGTATTGCCCTTCATAGTTGGTCATCACATTAATAAAAATTAATCATTCGAGTATTAACTAAAATTTGTTTAGGAGAAATAATTACATCCAGTAATCATATACATAATGCATTTTGCTTGTTAGTGGCTACAAGACAACTAAGTGAATACGAAAAGAAAATTATAGATGAGCATGTATCTAGTAAAACTATACCTGCTGTAGATGTCAGTTTGATAGCTGCTTCTGTCTCTAGAGGAGGACTAAGACCAGCTGGATTTTCAGCAAATACCCTAAAGAAGTATTCTTTTGTGTGAGTTAAATTGTGGACAGTATATGTGGTGACATGAGGCTCCAAGGTTTCAAGCCTATTCCATGCCTTTTTAGTGGATTCCCGCTTTTCAATGATGTAAGCTGTCAATTCTGCACCTCCAGTGTTTGTAGGTGGCTTCCAGCTCAGTGTAATAGTCTTATTGGTCATGTTCAATATTGCCAAAGGACCAACAGGTGAAGAAGGTGGAGCTGAAAAAACAATATAATTTTAAAACTGTAGCAGGTTACATTTATAAAGTATAAGAACACTATTTTCTCATGCATCACTTCTAAAGAAATACCAGAGTTAAACTTTAAAATAATTTGTAAAAATGTGAATGTTTATTTTAATATTACTGGAATTTTATGCATCATTTTAAAATTTAAAAGGCATAAAAGTCAATAATAAGCTATTAGAAATTAAAATTAAGAATCTCCATAAAAAACATAGTCTAAGTATTTTTAAATTTTAAGTAAAATGCAATAAGAAAATTAAAAGGATGCAAAAGACATCAAACTTACAGATTTTGAGGCCTGGTGTGATTGTTTCCTCTGGTGCAAAGTAAGGACTGTGGCCAATCTCATTTCTACAGCATACCCGGAAGTGATATGCTGTATCTTTCTTGAGACCTGTAACCTCCATTGATAGAGATTTGCCATCAGTGGTTGCAACTCTCTGCCAGGCTTTGCGAGTGGCCTCTTTCCTTTCCACAATGTACTCAATAATAGGACTACCTCCATCATTATCTGGAGCAAGCCAGCTCAATGTAAAGGAATTTTCAGTCATGTTGGAAGTAGTGAATGGTCCCTTGGGTGCATGAGGTTTGTCTAAAAAAAAATAATAAATATAAAATATACTATGAAAGATATTCCAAGATAGTACAACATTTATAGATTATCTCTATAATATTACTATAAACTCAGAGGAGCTAAAGAAAATAGATTTCAGTGGAAAAAATATGTACTGGTGGACATTTACACAAATACCAATAAAACAACTGCTCAAATACTGAGAATTTTATATTTATTAACTTGTTACATTTGAGAAAAAATTAGAACACATTTAATATTTTTCTTTATGTCAAATACATACTGGTAAAACGGTTTGGAGTGCAATTTACAACCAATATACTTAAAAATATTTTAAGAATAAAAAATTAAAAGTAAATTTACTACAACAAATTTGTATGTTATACTCATAAAACTAATTTTCTTTCTCAAGCAAAGTGTGCAAATTATTCTGTTTAGAGTTCTATGATTTATACAACAAACTTGTATTGAAAATCATATAGTTTATTTTGTATTTAATATACAGTAACCAAAAAGAAATATTCGATGATTTTTAAACATGAAATCTTAATGAACAAAACTATGAACTACATCAAATTATAAATAGATTCAATAATAATTTATTTTACAAACGTTTTGTAACATTTACACTATGCAAAGTGGGAATTAATTCAGATAATGTAACATCACAGGCTTAGAATGGTTTAATGTTCAGTAACAAATCAAGTGAATAGGTGAACTGCCTCCATAATAAATTAGATCTACAAAAAACAATAACTATCTTCTTAAAATAATGAAGTAGTTTAATATTTATGTCCAAATTTTTACAGGCCAGTAAACATTGTCTCTCATTTGCCTTAGAATCCTCTCCCCGTGGAAGTTAAAACTGCTGACAAATACTGACTTTTCTAAAGGGGGGGGAGATAAATGTAAATAATAGAGAGGGAGAAGGCCCACAAATATACTCAAATGGACAATGTTCAGAAGCTGTCACACACACACACACACACAAAAAAAAAAAGCATTTAATGCAGCCAGAGGTATTCACTCATCTTCAGGCAAAAAAAGCAAGATTTGCTAGAATCATAGATTCGTCAGATCTAAGGACCACTGGCAACTTTTAAATAAGGTTCAGTTTGATTGGCACAATAGGGCTAATGAGACAAAGACCTACTGCTTAAAGCCAATTCTAACAGATAGGAACCTTCATGTCATCTTTGGGATTTTAATCCACAAACTTTAAAAAACAATAATTTAATCTATCTCGTAACAGATGTCTAACATAAGCAGATAAATCCAATACTTGACACTGAAAAATACATATTTTAGAAAATGCATTCCAATAGTATCCTGTTTGATGTTACAGTACCTTGACAATAGATAACATTCAAATATTTTTTCAAAATAAGTAAAAGATAGAAACAATTACCAAATAAGCTCTTTGGAGCCACTGGGTCTGATGTTAGAGGATCACTGCGACCATACTCATTAGTAGCGATAACACGGAATGCATATTCAATACCTTCACTTAATTCAGTGATTTCTTGCGTCAAAACATCTGATTTCACTGTTGCCACCTGTTTTAAAATACAGAATTACACATCTTATTCATACACAAGTAACAAAATATGGAATAAAATGAACTATCTTATCAGATAACACTTTCTTAAGTACCGCATATTTCCATATATAAGCAGAGAAATTTTTTGGCTTTTTAAAGACCTAAAGTGGAGAGGGGGTCAGCTTATATATGGATCCATAGAACAGATGTAATACATGTGTTTTTTGGTGACTTTTTTTGTTGTTGGCGACAAAAAGTCACCAAATAGGCAAAAATTAACAAAACAGTTAAAAAAATACATTAAAGAACAGAAAAGAAAATAACGGTGAAAAGTAAATAAAGCTGTGAAAAATTTTGAAATGACAAAACATAAAAATTGAAAAATAAATTTAAAATAACTCTTATCTGTGTTTCCAAAACAACAGTACCAAAATGGTAGCGGATCAGCTATCTTCTAATAAACACAATTCTACGTAACCCGGAAGCAATAGAAAATTAGCTTATACTTGCTTAAATTTAAGAAAAGTTATCTTTATACAAGGTTGCCAGAATTGAAACTTTTCGTTAGAGTCAAATAAAAATACCATTGGTCCCATGGTCTAGGGCTGCGATATCAAACCGTGCTCTGCAGCAGAAATCTAGATTAGTTAGCGTGAACTGTGAAATTAATTACGATGCATGAAGTTAAAGAAACTTAAAATGTAAGTTGTTTATCCTCGCCATTTTCGAAACCTGCTAAGATATGTCCTTGTATTTATCTCTAGGTACGACCGATTCTCTACCTCAGCGGTATTTAAATTGGATGCTGTGGAGATAAAGGTTTGAGAAAAGTTGGCTTAGCGTTTTAATTTAAAGTAAATATTATATAAAAAAGTAAAGCGGTGAAATTATTTACTGGAAAATATTTTCACCGCTTTATCTGCTTGAAGATATTTTTGGCTTCTTGGCGACATATTTGAACATTCTAAAAAAAAGTTTTTCCCACTTCAGCTTATATACAGGTTTTAAACTGTGGATAAATTTTTGAAGGAAAATCGTACCATCAGCTTATATACGGATCTGCTTATATTCGGAAATATAAGGTATTTATTTATGAAAAATAACAATTCAATAATTTTAGTTATTCATTGAAAATGAAAAATCTGTAATGTATTTTGGAGGGGAAAAAAATTTACCTCAATCCAAACTTTTCTCCTGGTTTCACACCTTTCAATAATGTAAGAAATAACTTCAGAGCCTCCTATACTTGGGGGCTGCCATCCAATAGTAACAGAATTTTTCTCAATTTTGTGGAATGCAATTGGTCCTTCAGGAGGAAGAGGTTTGTCTGAAAATAATATTTAAGTATAAGAAAACTTACTCTTTTAATGAAAATTTAACAATATTGTGACATTATGATAATTTTCTTTTAATATTTGACCTCTGTTACATTAATAAATAACTGCTACTAATGCTAAATATTTTGTTACCAAAAAGCAACATCCTATTTGGCCATCATTAAAACAGAGTACACAAATAAGACCAAATTTCTTTTTAAAAAGAAATAATTTATTATATGTTTGTATTTAAGAATTTATCACCAATTGAAGAACTAAATGTCACTGATTGGCTCTTGAAACACAATCTACAATCTCATGTATAAGACAAAAACTAGTAGTGTATAAATGGGTTTTAGGCACAATATTTGTTTTCTGTAGATAAATTTCCTACTCTTTAGTCTTTTGTTGTGTAATGAACTTACATATCCATACATTCTCTACTTTCCCACTTTATGTATTATCTTTCTTGTTTGTTATCAATTTTATGCTTTACTGTTAGAAATCTCAGGATTAGAGAGCTTAACTCAAGCAATCTTGTTACATGAACACTCTGAAGAATTTATTATGTATTATCTAAAATTGTGATCAGAATAGAAAATATATCTTATCTATAACACCAGAAAAATGATATTAAATACAAATTATGCAAACAAAATTTACAGAAAATGGATATAACAGCCTTTGAGAAAATTACTTACCAAGTACAAAGAGTCTGAAGTCATACTTAACAGTGCCTGCTGAGTTGGTCAGTTGTAGAGTGTAAGTAGCACTGTCTGTATTTTCTACACTACGAATAGTGATAGTTGTGGAATCTTCTTTCATCTGAACTAAAGTATGTTTTGTAGACTCTAAAACTTTTCCATTTTTAAACCAAACCAATTCCGGTGAAGGATAACCAAACACTTTAATGTCCAAAATATATTCACTGTAAGACTTTAATCGAACATTCTTCATACTCTCATCATACTGAATTGTTGGTGGTTCTGCAAAAAGATTTAAGTTTAAGAAATTCAAATGTTCAAATAGAAAATTTACAACATATATATAACATACTCCATTGCTGAAATAAAAGAAGGCAATGAATTCATATTTTTACCTTGTATCTTAAGTTCGCTAGATGTTTCTACAGTTCCCAGAGGATTTGTTGCCTTACAAGTATATGTTCCTGCAGATTTTTCTGTGGTTTCAGCTATTTTCATAGTTGCAATCTGGTTTTCATATGTTGTTGTAATGTTCTTTGCCACCAATAAATCTTTTCCATTTTTTAACCTATAGAGAAATATTTTTTATGTATAATATATCAAATATTGACAATTTGAAAAAATATTAGAAGCCATACATAATAAAATGTCTAATCTTAAAAACATGTTTTCCTGGAGAAAATAACTTTTACTTTAAAGAAACACAAATCCTAAATCTTAAATGCAAAGTTTGGAGATAATAGTTTTAAACATTTTTAAATTAAATACCTCTAAGGAAATCTAACTCCTGTAGTATAAGTATTCTTATAAATTAACAAAGATTTACACAGGTCATTCAACCATACCATAAAAAGATTTCAAAAATAAATAGAGGTAACAATATTATAAATTATAATAACCAGTGAAACTAATTTCACATCTCTCTTTATTCAATAAAGTGTAATTAATTTATGTTAAAAAGTGCTTAAAATGTATAGGGGTGTTTAAAAAAATATTTCAAATCTGTCAAAAAAAAACATTGATTTGAAGCCAAAAAGCATAATTAATAATACATGCATATATAACATATGCATGTATATGTTTAATAGCTTAATATGAACAGTAGGTTAAGTTTAGAGGTTTAAATAAGAACTGGACTTACAGTAAACTATAAATTAGAAAAAAATATTTTGCCTAATATGGGATATTTGAATTGAACTATTGCGTAAGATTTAAGTCCATTACTACTATCAAATTTAAAATAATATGATACATTAAATTATATATAATAGCCTTTAATTACAAGTTTAACAGTTCAATATGACTAAAAATTAAAAGGCAAGTAATTTATATAAGTGTACACAAACCATTTGATTGTTGGAGGTGGTTGCCCACTTATTCTACAGGTCATGGTAGTAGATTTCTTTATGCCACAAGTGACAGGTTTAAGATGTTCAACAATGGCTGGTGGCTCACCGGCTATAAGAAAAACAAAATGCCATTTAGTTTCCAACATAAATATGATTTCTATACAGTGTAATATATAATTTTGCATTAGTCAAAAACTACTTATTTTTTCAAAATTCTAATAAGACATACTTTGTATTAATTTTTTAAAAATAATTTTTAATAAAAAAACACTTATGAATAAGTGTGATTTAAAAATAATTATCTATAATGTTATATTTGTCACATCTATTATTTTTCTTCAAAATTGCAGTGAAATATAAGGTACTAATTTTAAGACCCAAATCAAGTCATATAAAAAGTAGTTTAATATTTTACTTCCTTCCTTAAAGTGGCTGGGTACTGGCCATATTTATTTCTTCTTCTTCAGTCTAAATGATCAATTCTAATCATTTCTAATTTTATGTGCCTTACTGCAGATTGCAGGAAAAAAATACTTATATTGTCAACAATCTTTGCTTTGTAATGCAATTTTATAGTACCTAATTAAATAGGACTAGAAAATCTTTAAAACTTTGAATAAAATTATTAAAAATTATTTACCTTTAGGTTCTTGTATAAGAATGTATTTAGTTCCTGGAGATGGATCACTTTTCCCAACTTCATTGACAGCAACAACACGGAACATATACTCTTCACCTTTCTTCAAGTTATCCACTGAAATGTAAAAAGAATGTTTTCAAAAATGGGACATTCCATACAAAACAGAACAAAAGGATACTTAACAGTTTATTAAAAATTATTGCTTGATTTTGAATTACTTTAAGAGTTAGGCATCTGAAAAATTTATTACCTTTGCTGAAAGGTTGGTCAATAGTGAATTTTTCATTGTAAGTAGACCACCGAAGAGTATTTCTGTCATGATATTCAATGAGGTAATTAGTTATAGGTGAACCACCATCACTGTCAGGTACTTTCCAGCTCAATGTTAAACTGGTATCTCCAATTTCTGAAGCATTTGGCATACCTGGAGGTTTAGGTTTATCTAAAGAAGATTCAAAGAGATTAATCTTTGAAGATAAATTATTACATGAAGCATTTTATCATGCAAGTAAATTGAGATAATTACTCAACAATTTTAAGATGAGTAATGAATAAGTTCAACAACATTATTATTTTAGCTTTTCTAAAAATAAATATTTCATTTTTTTAAAATACATTAATTTTTTAGAATTTTGGTCCTAATTATAAAATAAATCATTCCTTTATTAAAGTCATTTTACTACATTTTTTTAAAATCACAAATTAATGGCAATCACTTGTAACAGTTACTGATAAAAATAGTACAGTTTATTTTCACACTTTCAAACTTTTAAAGCTTTTGCCATTTTCAAGATTTAAATTGGTATGATCTAGTTCAATTATTATACATGCCTGTTTTAAAGATCTACCAAAACTTTTAAGTAAAGTTGATAATGTTTCACATTTGATAAGTCTTATAAAATAAAATTTTCCAGTTATGATATTCAAAAAATACCATCATCACAGTAAATATGTTCAATGTCCACAAGGCTGAATATGGATAAAGCTTAGAAAATTACATGGACAATTTTACATACCAAGCATTTTTAGAAACAGTTTATGTTAATGTTACAGGTTATGTACAGTTTATAATTATGTTAACTTTCTGTCTTCAAGAATGATTTTAATTAAAATAGCCAACTTTTACACTTAATACATTTTCCTCTCAGCCTGATTTGCAAATTATGGAATACTATGATCTTTATACTGTAAATTGGCTTTAAACTCTTTAATAACTTGCATACCTTAATGTATTACATTATAATTATTCATTAAATTAAAATGCATTTAAAATATTATTTTCCTTATACAAATCTATCCCTGATAAACAATATAATATAAATATATCTTGATTAAAAAAATGGGAAAATTTTTTTTTACCTATGATAGAGACTGTAAAGTCTGTTTTGCATTCTCCACACTTATTTGATAGTTTAAGAGTATAATTTCCAACATCTGCATCCTCAACTTTCTTAATTGTGAGCACAGTTTTGTTTCCATAATTTTCTACAGTTCGTTTTTTGTCAGGGGACACAGTCTTACCCTTGCACAACCATTCAATTTTAGGTTGAGGTAAAGCCAGAAATTCAACATCCACAACAACATTTCCACCCTTTTTAACTTTGAAGTGCCGTTTCTCTGATACAACCCGAGGAGTACCTATTAAAAATATAAAAAAATTTCAACACAATATTCAGCAAAGGAATTAATGCTTAAAAATTTAAGTTTTATAAAATTCTGGTATTATTTATTTTTACTAAAATCTTTCAAAGAAAAAAAAAGATTAGTATAAAAATATACTTAAAAGAAGTAAAAATCTCTCAAAACAATGAGAGAGAACCAATAATTTTGATATAACTTAATAAAAGTTCTTTTTTTCTGACAATACTTCAATCTATTTTTAATTTAAAATATTAGTATGGCATAACTATATTAAGAATTTAAACAATAAAACATAAGGTAAACATAATATTTTGTGTATAATACCATTTCACATCAAAGAACAATATATGAATCAAATATCTTTTAGAGATCTATGTAATAAAAAAAAAAGCATGAGTATAAGAAATATAATTTTAAACTGATCCATAAATAATTCTTCAGTTATTAAGATGCAAAAAGGAATTTGCCATATAAATTTCAAATTAAGATCATTGCTCCAGTATAAATATTTGATTAATATATCAAGTCCAACTACATGATATTCTTCCATTTCATTTTTTGGCAACATTAAAAAAATAGAACAAGATGTCCTGTTTTGATGGTGTAAGGACTAATGAATGATTTATTAAAGTTGCCATTAAATATAATTTATTTCTAACATTTTTTATGAATGATCCATGCAAATAACAAAGTATATAAAATTAAGAGAAATAAAAGTATTTTTATTCTACTTACTTTCAACAGTCAGCGTAGAAGAGCAAACCTTTTCATCAAGAACACAAGTGTACATGCCTCTATCTTCCAGCATTGTCTCTTTAATTATGAGCCTTCTTCTACAACCTTCTTTCTCCATTACAACTCTGTCAGTTGGCTTCAGTGTTTGCCCATCTTTCATCCATCTAACCTCAAATGTTTCCCGAGTAACTTCAACCAGAAGAGTAGCAGTGTCACTTTCCCGAACAATAACATCCCGCAGTTTAAGGGTAAATTCAGCATGTGCCTCTGCAAAACAAAAAATAAAGGCTTAATTATACTTCATTTAAAATATAATTATAATTTGCTTCAGAATAGCTAAGAGTTTTAAGTTAAGTCTTCGATAATGAAGAATTTTTTATATTATTATTTAGATTATAAGTATGTCAGTGTTAAATGAAAAACACAGAAATAAATCTGTAATTTAAATCTTTAGACAATTTCTTAAAATATGTTTAAAAGATTTACTATGAAGTAAACAAAATTAATACTATCTCTAGCTGATACTTGTATCAATAGGCATAGCTTCACATATTTTTATTTTTTTTTTCAATAGTAAAAGTAATTTTTATCATAACTTCTATTTTACATGCATTTGTTGACACTTAAATATTTAAAGATTAATTGTTATATTTTAACAGCTAATCATTAAATTTAAACCCTACAAAAAATATGTAAATTCTTTCCCAGTTATAGTTCTGATGACCTCTTGTATTATAGAAGTATTTTTTGTTATCCTGTTCTTATATAGAAAGTTAAGCTGATTTCTAAATAAGCTTTGTTCCTAGAAATTTGAACCAAATATCTAAAATATAATAATAACTGGATGTCCTAATTCATAATACATAAACTCCTGATCATGCAATTTTATTGATTACTGAATCAATCCTACTGGATGATGAAAGAAATGACTAAGTAATCACCCATCAAAGAAATGATTAGTTCCAAATTATCAAATTAAATATCTTCTAATAATTCTAACCATTTAAACTCTTTTCTAGGGCTTACCTTGAACCTGTAATTTTGTAGTTGTTTTCACATTACCAGCCACACAACTGTATTCAGCTGCATCATCCTTTTGAGCTCTCCTTACAATCATCTTATAAACATTTTTCTCTTTGATAAACTGGAACTTATCTTTTTCTTTCTCTGGAACTGGCTGGCCATTTTTGAGCCACTGAACAGGGACATCTGGTCGAGATAGTTGAACTGTAAAGCTAACATCTGTATCCTGAGGTACAGTCATCTTGTCTGGCAATTTTGCAGTAAACTCTACAGTTGGAGCTGTCAGAAAATGAATTTCAGCATTAATCTATGACATATATTATTCCTTTTAAAAGAATAAGACTGAAATATTATTTCATATTCAGACAAACTGCATGGGGTTTAAATAATTAATAATGTTTCAAAACAATTTAAAACCTATTTCACAATACATATGGATTGATACATGCATATTATGAATACCTTTTAAAGGAATGAAAGAGATTTAGAAAGAGAATGTCTTTCTAACATAGACCCTTTGCATTAAATAGTTTATTACTGGTGGAAAAATTAAGATAATTAAAGATAATACTGTGAAAGAAAAAAACTAATTGCAAATTACAAGGATTCTATATACTTTTAATTCCTCTCAAGCAGCTTTTAACATCCTATTTTCATATATGGTCATAAAACTATAATTATATATTTCACTCATGACTAACATATGATTCAACTCATTAAGAAGATATTTTATAACTGATTTTGAAAGGAATTTGTTTTCTTATAATTTGTATTAAGTTATAATGATCCTGTATGTTAAAATATAACATAATAAATAAATTTAATATAAATTAATGTTTCAAAGTACAATAGTTAGAATTTAAATTAATATGGATAACCTTTAGTAGAATTTCTGATAGATCTTAGAAACCACTAAATAGTCTTTTAATTAAACCTTTTGAAAAGTGTAATAAACAATTGAAATAGTAGAAAGTAACACTTCTGATTTTATGGCCCATTTAAATTCATTATTAATTAATTTTGTTCAACATTCTGATTTAGAACTAAACTTTTTCAGAAAAAAAAAATGCTAACGTTTGTACAATAATAAATTATTGCTCATCAATACTATTTTTACAATATCCGCATTATTTATAATTTGTATTATTAATATTAATTTCACAATAAGAAAAAAAAGTTGTGTCCCATTTTTATCCCGATTAATTTTGATTTGCCTATATTTAACAGTGAGATGTAAGTATTATTTGTTTCCCATAATCTCAAATGATACTGTACTTAAATTTTAATATTAAGTCTAAATATGTGATAAAAATTTTGTCCATATGAAAATGTTCCCAATTGAGATAATAAGATTATATAACCATATAAATGAACGATATTATATATACATATATGAATATAAAAATCAATTTATAAGAACTATTAAGAGCAAAAAATTAAATTGGATGTTAATGAAATTTTACAAAAATTTTATTATGTGTTAATAAAATGTAAAATGCATGAAAATTTGAAAAAACATTACATTTTTAAAAGAAAAACTATTTGCTAAGGCAGATACCAATAAAAGTATAAAAATTACCTTCAACCTTCAGATCTGCAGTTCTCTTTTTGTTACCAACGACGCAAGTGTAAGTACCTGCATCTTCAAAGGTTGCATTATAAATGATAAGTTTCTGCCTCTTGCCATCAATTTTCAGCATAACATGTTCACTGAAATCAATTTCTTTACCTGTAAACAAATTAAAAAAAAAAAAAAATAATAGATGATATATTGATGTACATCACAAGATTTTGTTTAACTGTGTTGAAAAAGATTTGCTCAAAATAAATGTAGTTTACAATTGCAGTTTAAAAACAAATTTGTGCTATTCAAAGTGTAATATAATTACCATTTTTAAACCACCGGGCCCTAGCATCACCCTTTGTGAGTTCAACTTGGAAGGATGCACTTTGTTCTTTGGCAACAGTGACATCTTTCATTTCTCCTTTGAAGTCAGGTGGAAGCTCTGCAAAGAACAGTACCCCATATTTAGAGCAGAATAACCATTATCCATAAAAAGCTTGTTTAAAAATATTAGATAAATATTTAGCTGTTAAGCTAATAACCATGAAGTCACTTTTTTAAGATACATAAGCTATCAAATTTTAAAAATAGGTAATAGGTTTTAAATTTCTATAATTTATGAACATTTTGGAAATGTTTATTTATTAAAAATAAAATAGGTTTCAAGATTAAGATATTTGGGTTACAAAGAGTTTAATTATTTCAAAAGCTGAAAAAAAAGTACCTTTAGTAAAAATGTTTACATCTTAAAATTAAATAATTTTTTTAAATACTCACCAACTACAACCAGTTCTGCAGTGCATTCTTTTTCTCCCAGTACACATGTATATTCACCTTCATCATTGACATTAGCCTCTTCTATAATAAGCTTTCGAGTACAATCATCTTCAACAAATTTAATCCTATCATTTGGCTTCAGCTGTTCCCCATCTTTGTGCCAGGTTACCTATAATTTAAAATATAAATTATAAAATTTTAAAATACAACTTATTCAAAGAAAATTAAGAGAACTATAGAAATATTAATATGCTATAAATTTTGTCATATTTATGAATGTGCAACATGTGCAAAAACTGTAAGATGATATTACCTTTTATGTTTTTTATCAGTATGAATCCCACATTATATTAACATAAATGTATTAACAAATCAAGTGAAAAAAATTAGACATTTTTCTAAGATCTATACATTTTTCAAAAAGATTCTCATATTGTATTGTTCCTCTGTGTATTTTTGACTGTATGTATAAGAAGTTTTTCATTGTGTATTTTATATAGACAATCAAACTATAGTCCTTTTTGGCAAATTTACACATCTTTTTATTTTCAGAATATTTTACAATTTTTGAGCCCATACTTGTAAGTATTCAACAAAAAAATTTCAGTAGAAAAATTAAATGATTCCACAATTTATTGGATATATACTACCCTCAATAAGTTGTGGAATTATTCAATGTATATATATATATATATATATATATATATATATATATATATATATATATATATATATATATGTGTGTGTGTGTGTGTGTGTGTGTGTGTGTGTGTAAAGATAGATGTAATGAAAATTATGTAAAGTTACATATAAATCAACTGCTTCAATAGAAATTTATTAATTAGCTAAAATTTTCATTTTAATCAAATTTAAAAAATTATATTCTGGAAACACTTAAACATCTTCCAGATAGTTGACACTGGCCTAAGTTAAACTTTTAATTTGGTTTTTATCAAACGGAATAAGGGATTGAATTGAATGAGATTGTAATGCATTAATATAAATAGATATATTCTTGCATGCATTGCTAAGAATTATCAGAATTAATGCAAAAAACAAAGAAGATAATAATAACATACAGAAAATCATTTTAGTGAAATGTGCATTACAGCTAATTATGCATAAAAATTATCCTCATACTAAAAAATGCCTTTAACAGGAAAAATTAATAAAGAGGCATAAAATTAACCGTTTGTAGTAAAATGAAAAACATGGAAAAAGTGGAAGCAAACATCAATTTTACCCAATAAAGAATATTAATAGAATATTTTTGCAAAAATTGTCTGCATATGAAACAAAAGTTAAAATAGGTTGAATAGACTGTTATATAAAATACTGCACAATTATATATAAAAAAATAAGAAAAAAAAGAATTTCAAGATAACTACCTTAGCTGTTGGATGTGATACTTCAATTACAAACAAGGCAGATTCTCTTTCCTTAACTTCAACATCATACAATTTTTCCACGAAGTCCACACCAGTTTCTGTTAAAAGATAAATTATGCCATGCACTTTTTTATAAATGGATAATATAAAAGCATTATTATATTCATTCTATATTTAAATTATGTGATGTCAGTAGAAGATAAGTTTTTTTGATAATTACTAAATGCATATTCAGAAGGAAAAAATTTCTGTACTTATTTTGTTTAAATATTTATACTTTAAAATTAGTCCAGTTAAATAAAAAATAAAAAGTTTAATAAACTACTTTAATTATTTAATTGAAAGCTAGATTAGGTAATTAAAAAAGTTTAAATTTACAGGAATTAAACGTCATTATAAATACATATAATTAACAAATATTTTCTCTGAAATAATAACTGTGTCTATTACACAGTGAACGAATAAATGCTAACTTTTCTCTTTAAAATATTAATTCAATAGAAATGTACTTTATTTTTCTTATACTTTTTGAGATATTTAAAATATTAAATTTTAAGAATTTTAATAATCTCCTTTTCCTTTCATATCAAATTTGAGAGGAATTAATAAAGTATCTGTACAAACTTACTTTGAACAGTGACTTTTGCAGTATGTTCAACTGTTCCCTTTGGATTCTTTGCAACACATTTATAATCACCAGTGTCACCTTCCTTTGTATCAGAAACAGTGAGGATATGCACATCTTTATTAACTGACTGAGTAACATTCTTTGATGGTTTCAGTTCTTTTCCATTTCTGAAACAAAGAAAAATTTTGTCAAAAAGGATATAATTGAATAAAAAGATAATGATGGTTGATGGTTGGTTTTGAGCATTACAGTCTATTTTTTTTTTCACATAAAAGGGCTGATTAGACCAATCCTACAACTTAAAGCCAATTCTGAACAACTACAAGCATCCATACTTTCACTGGGATTCAAACCGACACTCTGGTACTAAAGAGCAGTGCACTATTCATTTGGTCCATCATTTGGCAAAAGAGTAATTTCAAAGAAAGTCTCCATAAAATATTAAATGTTTCCATTTAATTGTAAGTGCAAAATGTTCTCCTAGTATTCTAAAAATACTTTGTAAAACATGAAAAGTGATGAACCATCATGTTATTGTTATGGGAAAAGGGGGTTTTACTATTAGGCAAGGACAGTATTGACAGAAAATGACCAACACACTAAATAGGGACTTTTATTTTATCTTAAGATTACTAGATCATTGACCCTTGTTCCCTAAAACCGATATTTATAAATTAAAAGGTTTAGTTAGCTTTTTCTTTTTTGATAAGAAATATATAAGTATTCATGATATTTTAATGACATCATGCAATAGCATGGTCTGTAAAGCAGTTAATATTCTAAGTTTTTAGATGCGACTTTTAACAAAACAACTTGTAAATTAGTAATTTAATTCTTCCCAAATATAAAAGGTGAAAGAAACATTTAAAAACAGACAAGAAAAAGATATTTTATTCTAAAATTATTTTAAATGGATTCTAAACTTAAAGTAGAATAATATACTCACATTCAAAGAAACACTTTGATATTTATTTTTTTTTTTAATTATATTATTTTTTTAAAGAAATTTGTCCAGACCTAATAATTATACTTAAAAATAATTTTGAAATATATATAATAGTAACTTTTTAAAATAATTTAGATTTGAAGTAGTTCTATATTTTCTTGCATATAAAATTTTGAAGGCAACAAATTGAACTTATAAAAACACCTAAAATTTAGGTTAAATGCAGGAGAATAACATTCATTGAAATCATATCCCAAATTTATTTAAAAATTTGAATTTTTGTTAAGTTTATAAAGACTGGAGAATAGTAAACTTACTAATTCATATTTCATATTATACATTATGGTAAATTAAAAGGAATAGACCTGTCCAACTGAAAGCATTTCCATGCATCATGTGAATAAGAAAATCTGTATTCATACATTTAATACTTATAATAATGCAATTCTATCTTTGACATCAAATGTGATTACTTACTTGTACCAAGTAACTTCAGGAGGTGGTGTACCTTGAACCTTCACAGTTAAAGAAACAGTGTCTTTTTCTGAGCAAATGACATCACTGTATGTTTGTGAGAAAATAGGAGGCTCCTCCTTAGGTTTCTTTGGTTTTTCTGATAAAATTAAAAATTGCATTAGAAAAATTATAAAGAAGCAAATATTTCATTAAAGTGAATTAAATATTCAAACATATCTGGAAAATAATTGTAAACTTGTTGAGCAGTTTGCGATGTTTCTACTTCTGAATGTAAGTCATACCTTAGTCATTTGGATATGATTTCGCATGGCTCTTGTATAAGGAGCAGGTATGGAGGCAAAATAATCAGCCGTAGATTATTGAAACTTAACAACTTTCATTTATTTAACAAAAAGCATTTAAAGAAATATTAATGTGTATAAGTAAAGTCATCCAGAGAGCAGATTACTCTAGACAACCTGCTCATCTCAAAGTCCAGCCGGGAGTCCCCTCCTGTTTCTTCTTTTCCAAACAGAAAACCTCGGTTTTAGGGGAGATCGAAACCCCCCTCTTTGACCTTTGTCTTTGGAGTAGCTGAAACACCCTTTGGCTCCCAGCTGATGCGGTAACACAAAACAATTACTTTTCTCTGTCGGTGCATTGACAAAAACGGCACACTTGACACTTCTAATCGTCTGTGCGTCAAAAGGACCATTACTGGTACAATACTGCCATTTTTCAATTGTTTGGCACCTTACAATGAACAAAAGTTCACTTTAACCAATGCTCTTCATGACCCCCAACAGAGACGGACGCAATACTTACAATAATAATGAAATTAAATCACTTCTTCAGAATTGAACTATTAAAAAAAAATTTGCATCAGTAACATAGCATAGGGGAGGGGAGAAAAATGGTACCTAAACAAGGTGGCAAATCAATGAATTAATATTAAGAATGATTACATTACTATTTTTAGATATCTTTTACTGAAAGTTGATTTTTTTCCCTTCGGTGAAAAAAAAAAACAACAAGGTTTATGATTGTATTACTACATTCAATAGTCTTGAATATTAATTTAATTTTCAATTAATAATAACTTTTTAAATCAATAATATTCTTTTATATAATATATTAATAGCAGAATTTAAAATTTGTTTTTTAATTAAATTTTATTTTCTAATACATAAGAATTTTAAAATTTTGAAAAAAAAATCTTTGAAGCTTAATATTTCCTTTTGGTCTAAAATTTTTTTTTCTGAATAATGAAGTATTTTGTAAGAAGGGGACGGGCCAGTGAATTTTGCCATGGACAGCCTAATTTAGACTATGCCACTGGTGCATATGAATTTACTTCAGATAATAAAATGAATAAAGAAACATCTTTAATAAGCTATATGTCTAAAAATTTAACTTCAAATATTAATGAACAATTTTTTAAAGAAAATTAAATCTCCAAACAGCCAAACTGCCAAATTTTATACTATGTTTCTGAGTAACAATTACCTTTGAGAAATTAATAAGTAGAAACACTTCAAAAGAAGTATAATAAATGAAGCTAATCCATTTATATTAATGACAAAAAATTCAGAAAATGAGTACTTTAATAACATTAAAAGACACTTCTTACCTGTAACATTAAGTATAAGAGAAGTAACTGATTTGCCTTCTCTGTTTTCAGCAATGATTTCATAAGTACCAGCATCTTCTACTTTAGCTTTCTTAATGGTTACAATCACTTTAGTTATGTCTAGATCTTCAGTAACTGTTGTTATCTCAATGCGATCTGATTCTTTCAAAGGTTTCTGGTTACGAAGCCAAGTAATCTAAATAGGATACAAACATTAAATCATATAATTGATAAAATAAAATTTTTATAGGTCTATACCTCAATTGATAAAAAATACAAGCAATCAATTAAGAAAGATAGTTGTTAATATATAATGTCAAGTGCTTATTAGTGTATTTTATGATATTATAATGAATGTTTTTATAAGTAGTCTCAATTCAATTTCTACCTTTGGTTCAGGAATGCCAGTAACTTTACAAACAAGTTCAACTGGTTTTCCTTCATCCACTTTCTTGTCTTTAGGTTTCTCAGCAAATACTGGTGGAATGCCTTCCAAAATGTCTGCCAGTGAAGATTGTCTAGATAAACTGAGACGAGATGATGGGAAGGTTTCTGAACCATGGTCAGAGAAAGGAGCTAGAAAAAAAATAGAGATGAAACATTTTTAATAAAATTATGAAGATATCAAATTTTATTGTTTATTTTATAGTAATAACATCACTAAAAGTCACTTATTTATATCATATCAACAAGATAAAAAATTACTTAAAAAATTATGTTTAAAAAAATTAGCTTGTAAAGCTCTTTGTTATTTTAATTTTGTATTATTGAAACTACACACTTAAAAAGAAAAAAAATATATGTGCGGCTTAAGGTTCCTTAGCTTCTATAATGGCCCAGACACTGGTATCTAGTCTGTTTAAAGTTTAAGTGGTGCTTAAATGATTATATTAGTAATAATGTATATACTAAGTAAGAGACAAGTTTTAAAAAAAGACCAGTAATTTAAAAAGTATGTCTAAAATTACAATCCCATTGGTACATTTCAGACTTAATGAGAGCAAAACTATTACTTATAAAGTACTTCTTGTTATGGTTGAATAGCTTGAAGTCATTTGTATAGTTAAAATTTAAAAACAAATATACTACAGCGTTATAATGGCACAAACACTTTTTAAATATGTAATATTAAAATAATACATTTGCTTTTAATTAACATTTTTTACAATATAAAAATTTTTTAAGTTAAAAGTTTATAATAAATTTGTATCAAAATAAGTTTAGGCGTGTGTTAGTTATACTGCGAAAAGATAAAAGGAATGTTGAACTTACTGTCCACTAAAAGATCTGCAGAACATGATGCAAAACCAGCAGCATTTTTAGCTACAACAGTGTATGTTCCAGCATCTTCAGGGAACACTTCTCTGATGATTAATGTAGTGACATTATCTTCATCATAAAATATCTAAACAAATAATAAGTCTGTTAATTACACAATCGTTTTTAATTTAGAAAAATAATAACTTCTATTTATATTTTGCTCTTATAAAATACATTTGGAGGTATATCTATAAACGAAAAAACCAAATTAAAACCTTAAAGCATTTATAAATTTGTGCTTTTGATGATGAAAATTTGAATAGAAAATTGAACTTGAAATATCATCATGTCATTTAAAAATAAGTAATGGAAAATACAAATCACAATAAAGCAATGAATTAATCTTTTCATGGGCCTTTGGAAATTTACTTCCCAACAACATGATCTTACAAACTTCACCTCCGGGAAGTGCAAAACCCACTATAGTAAGGTAACATGTCGTATGATATTAGCTTGTCAGCTAATACACAAATAATCCTCAAGACAAAGGAAAAAGACATCTACTAACTTACAAGCAATGAAATGTTCTAGATTATGTGTACTTAGTCAGTATGGAAATCTTATGTCAAAATTACCAACTCTGTATGATGTAGGAAGTGTAGCATAGATATCAAAGTAAAGAGGACCAGCTACATGTGTACAGAATTTGATATACTCTTTAGCATTACAACATGCTTTTTATGGAGAAGAAAATTACCAGTAAATTGAATTTTCTGTACAACCATAAAGAGTTTGAGGGTAGGTATACTTCCCACTGCTAAAATTTAAGTATGAACATAAAATTTGACAAAATAAAATACGTTTCCTTAAATGCTATTATTTAATTGATAATAAAACATTAAAAACTATGTAGAATTCAAGAAAGAGAAATAAATGGCCCCAATTAAAATGGTTAATACTGCTTCACTAAGGAGTAAAAGAAATTTTCAAGTTATGAAAGAAAATACCTGGAATTCCATGGATGGTTTAATAATCTGTGTTTGTTTAAACCAGGTAATTGTAGGCCTTGGATTTCCAGTCACTTGGCAAGAAATTTCTGCAGTTTGTCCGTCAGTTACCTTCATAGGTGTGAGTTTCTTCACAAATTTAGGAGCTGTCATTTTCTCACCCGGTTTAGGTTCTACAGATATAAAAAAAATCAAACAGTTATCAAGAGAAAACTGATCCTAATCATAATAATCGTAATGAGTTCCTATAACATCTTTAAAATCCTTTATGTATAAGCATTTAGATATTAATAAATTGTTCTATAATATATGATACCATGCATAATGTTTTAAAACATTTTTTTAATCTACTAAGATTTTTTGGGAGTATCATACAGCAAAAAGGAAGGGTAGCAATTTTCTGTCAATACCAAGAGCCAGTGTAACAATCCAAATTTATTAACAGGAATTATGTGTTCTTTTAAAATAAATCTAACATATATTTTAGATTTACATAGTGGGATTTGAACCTACGAAGGCCAGCACCCTAACCATTCGGCCACCGTTCGGCTGAAATAGTATTTTGAATATATCTCATTTTATATACATTTAGTAGAGGAACGAGAAAAAGATCAGCTGATTCACCAATAAGATATTCAAATTTTACTGGGTTACATGGATAAATTTGTGAAAAATGTATTTGGGCTCAACAGTCATAATTGAATTTCTTCATTGATTTCATCATAATTTCTTTTTATAGAGCTAAACTACGAGATCGGCTTATATACGGATCCGTGGAACAAGTTAAAAAGTTCTTGGCGATGTGTTTGGCATTGGCGACCAAAAAGGACGCCAAATCGGAAAAAAGTAAACAAAGTGTTGAGAAAAAGCCGAAAATAACAAACATAAAACATATAATAACGCAAAAATAAGTGACCTCTGGCAGAAATATTGAACTGAGAAAAACACAAGAATTAAAAAATAGATTTATATTGAGTTTTACCTGTGCTATAAACAAGCTAAAATAAAAAAAAGCCAAAATTTTAAGAACGCACCAAAAAAACTTATACTAAGTCAGTAGCGGATCGGCCAACCTTGTAAAAACATACTTCAAAGGATAAATATCGCGAAAAATAGCATTTTTTAATAATTCTTTTAAAGCTTATATTGCTTATATATATTTAAAAAAAAAGTTTTCAGGTAGGGCTTTAGGTAGTTTCACTGAGGTTAAAACTACCGTCATTGGCATTTAATAAGTAAAAATGTTATTGCCAAATGGTCTAGTGCCGCAATTCTCAACCTGGATGCTGCGGCAGTAAAGTTGGCAAAGAAAAGTTGGTCTAAAATTGTGAAATTAATAAAGAAAGCATAAAATGTTTAAATGTTAATTATTAAGTTGTACTCATTCGCTATTTTCGAAACGTGCTAAGAAAAGTCCTGGCATTTTTCTCAAGATGTGGCAGATCCTCTACCTCTGTGTTCCTCAAACTAGATGTCGCAACAAACAATAATATATATATATATATATATATATATATATATATATATAATTTAAGTCAATTCCTTCTTAGGTCAACAAAGAAAAATTTTATTTTGGTTACTTTTAATTAAATAATATTATCACAAGTGAAATAAGAAGGAAAAAAAAATCTCGTGTAATCATTTCAAATCCTGATTCTTAGGTTTACTGTAAACTGAATTGCGACGCATCAAATCAAGACTAATAAGATATATATAAAATAAAATTAATTTATTAAATTTAATTAATAAATAATTTTAAAAAAATAATTCTTCTGTCAGGTCAACAAAGAAAAAAATTTTTTTGGTTTTTAATTAAATAATATTTCACAAGTGAAAAGAAAGAAAAAAAAAAAATATTATATAATTTCAATATATATATATATATAATGAAGTGTGAACTAGGAATTGAAAAAGTTTAAAAAACTACTCAAGAGCTTGTACAGCGATTTGACTAAAATATAATGTTTTACTTCTCTAAATATTTGTACATTAATGATTTTTTACACATCACTAAAAGTTAAAAAAAGTAGGGAGTGGATGAATTAGTATTTTTCTTATAATTCCAATCGTATATAAATATGTTCTCAATGTAAAAAACTGGGGAATTTAAAAAAATTTTAAAATTAAGAAAATATGACATAGCCCTTTGCGATTGTGACGTCATCGTTCACGTTATCCAATATTTTCTTATTGATTGTTGAGCGACATTGATTTTGTTTTTGCAATTTTTTTTCTAGCACAAAATTTATTTTTATTTAAATGACGGTTTTAAAAACAAAAAAACGCAGTCTCGGCTTATATTCGGATATATACAGTGTATTTTTTTTCTACCAGAGGTTCATGACAAAATTTTACACAAAAAGGTGAAGGGGATCACAAATAAAAATAATTTGTGTACCACTGCAAATAGTATCCTACACATACTACTTGTATCCCACTACGAACATCAATAAACATAATATCAGGATTTAGTTTTTATGTAATAAATATACGCTGTAATGATTCTAGCCCCCATGGACTGAGAGAATTCTTTGTGACAGAGAAAAGATGCTTACTTCTCAACACTGGCAATTTTTCAATCTTCTTGCTGAGAGTATCTTTCATATAATGTGTGTAAGTAGCTGAATCTTGGAGAACACTTGGAGGAACAAAGCCTTTTTCGTTTGTAACAACCTTTCGAACAAACCACCAATCTTGATTTGTTTTTTCTATGACCAGCACACGCTCACCTTCAACAAGAGTAACAGAATCTGTCTTTTCTGACACGAAAGATGATATAGCTATATACTCAGTGGTTTCCTGTGAAGAAAAACAAAATTCATTTCAAGGAATTTATGCTAAAGGACAATGCTTGAAATTCACATTAACTTTGATTTACAAAGGAATACATAGATAGTGTATAGATATATGCTATCTTTAATTTTAAACTTAAGAAAGTTATATCTCAAAAATTTATATTAGAAGTAACTAAATGAGTCTGTTATAAAATTTTTTGTTTAGTGTGAATAAATTAAATGTTATCAAAACAGTGTGTCTTAAAAGTAAAGCCAGACTTTAAAATGTAATAATATAATTTTAGTTATTAATTACACACAAAATTTTAAAATACTGTTGCATTTCGTACATTTATTTCCTGACATTCAGATCATGTAGATTTTAACCTTAAAATATTCTGCAATTTTATTGTTGTGATAAAATAACAAGAAGGAAGAACAAGTATTCCTTTGAATCTTGACAGTAAGTGATTAAGATTATAGTTTAGTAATAGGTATTCACAAGAGAGTAGTAGTTTGTTCGGGGCTAATTAGCACGAATCTGTATCTCCCGTCGTGAGATTGATTTAGATCATTCAGGGTGAGCATCAGGATTTGTCAGTTCAATTAGGGATATACACAATAATTAAAATTACATGAAAGGAATAACAATTTGGCCCTAGACAGCAAATAAAAATAGTAAAGAGGTAAAGTGAAAAAGTTATTACTAGAGAGTAGGAATAGAGATATTTTATGCAGATGCAAGCATCAATTTTATAAAATTTTAATAATTTTTTTGGATTTTATAGTTTTTAATAAATTTTTTAATGTATAAAAAATATGCGCATATTAAGTAAAAATAAAAAGAGGAAGTTTAACCAGATAGCGGAAAGGAAGAATGAAGTGGAGAGTTGATAGAATGTTAACTTGAGGAGGAGCAGCAAGTGTCATTGTGGCACCATCTAAAATCGGCGAGAGGAACTAAATAATTAAGAATTTTGAAAAATAATAAGATTTGGAATAGTAAATGATTTTAGGGAAGCATGGCAGCTCTAGGTCGCTTACGATTCCTGGTTTCCCTGAAATCAGGAAGGGATAATCAGGAAGCTCAGCAATACTTTCATTGTTAATATTATTAACGTTGTCATAAAATTTAATGGAAATATTACAGCAAATATATTTAAAAGTTAAGATGTTGAGATCACGCCGTATGACCTCATTACGTAAGTAACGTGGCGCTCTTGCTATTCCTCTGAGTAATATGTTATGGGTACGATTTAAAATATCTAAGCAGGGAACGCAAACGACCAAACCGGTGCTGCGTAAGTTGCAGCGGGAAGTATTACTGTTTTGTACAGTAATACTTTGTTTCTATGAGATACCTAGTTATAAACACCCAAGTTGTACACAAGTAGTCTGCCCAATTAATGTCTCACACACAGACATATATATGTGTGTGAAAACTCATATATCTCTAACTATATAAAATAATTTAAACAGTTGAAGATTTACGAGGGGAGCCCATGAATAGAAAATATTTTTGAGTTCTTCACACTGTGGGAACAATTTAATGTGCTTTACTGTCACTCTGAAAATGAAATAGTTATTCTCTTATGTAACTCCCTAGCCATATGAAATGTTATTTAAAAAGATTCCGCTTTGGTTTGAGTGTTATGCTTTTGCAACGTCAAGGCTTATTTAGAGCAGAACCTACTGCTTAAAGCTGAACAGCTATGAATGTCTATGCTTTCATGATTTCCAACCTCCCATCTGTGGTACCGAAAGGCAGCACTCTACCTATCTAGTTAATGTCTAGCTAAAAGAGGTTATAGCTCTATGCATCAAAGCAAACTATTCCACTTTAAAAATTAAACTAATTACACAAGACTATTTATAAAAATCCACTAAAACATACATTTAAATATATAAAAAAGTATCCTTAAAATGTAAAGTAATATAAATACTCACCAAAATTTCTATTATCTCTTCTTCTGAAAGGGAAAAAAAAATATTTTTATTAGAATTTTATATTATTCTTTGTTAAATAGTTTGAATTTATATATTAAAAAAATTAAATATATATATATATATATATATATATATATATACATATACACACACACATATATATACACGTACATTCATATATATATATATACACATACATACATGCATACATACACATATACATATATATATATATATATATACACACATATATATATATATACACACATATATATATATATACACACATATATATATACACATACACACACACACACACATATATATATATATATATATATATATATATATATATATATATATATATATATATATAATAAAGTCAAGCTAAAATAAGCATAACTGATGCAATATAAAATGCGTACTCACCTTGTGCTTCTTTACGTAATGTTACACTTGTTTCCTCTGAAAAATAAAAAAAAAATACTTCTTATAGATTCATTTTAACTTTCATAATATACACTAAATATGAATATTTATTATCAGCAACCGATTTGATGTAAAATTTCCCTATCAAAGCTCATCTTTTATGTAGGTCCGCGTTTCCTAATCTATAAGTTGCAACAATGCCTTAAATGTAAGTGTAACTTTCCATAATTTGAACAGAAGTAACAACTATAAAACGAATGTACCAATTTATGGTGATCTGAGTTTTAAAACTTTTAAACAATGTAATTAAAAGTTTAGAAATCTTGATCTGACACATTGATTTCTGAGTTATACTTTTCACACATGGATAGACACTCAGACATAATTCCAATTTCATTTGTATTTAAAGAGGTCTAAAACGCTTATATTCGCTTATCACGATGTCTAATTTGTAGACAATTACAATGCTTACTGTGTATACTTTGTATGCAAGAAATTAAAATATGATATTAAAATAAAAGTGGCAAGATAACTTTCATAAAATTTAAACCTAAAAAAGTATTGACAAAAGTTATAAAAATTCATTAATTACAAAAGCATTGAAATTCCTACACATGCACACTCTACACTATCTCTGTGTGGTGCTTTTCATTCTCGTTCCCGCGAGAAATACTGTTGAACAATAAACCTTTTATAATTTGTCGCAGACTCCAAAGCATTAAAATTTTGCATGAAATTATAACTATCAAGGATTTAATTGAATTCCCCACCCCTTTCCTGGATCGAATTGTGTTACAAGGCTCTAAAGGTGATGGAGGAAATGGATTCTATGGGTCGAGCCCTTCAATCCAGAGATTTCTAACACCGAGCATAAAAATGACAACGAGCGGAAAATAAACAGCTAAAAGAGTAAAGATAGAGGGGTGGATTCATGAATTCATAACACAAAAACTAGAGAATAGAAAATTTAGGAATAGAAAACACAAAATGCTTTTGTGGCCAGGGACATCCGTACTCTGTGTATTACAAAGCAGTTAAATGAAGTAAAGTTCAAATTATTTATCTTAAGTATTATGTGAAGAATAAAGTGGAATTTCAAAATGTGTTTCAATAAATTAGAACGTGCGTATTTATAGTTAAACAGAAAGATATGACTTTTTACAGCATCGTGATTATAGAAAAGATGCAAGCGACAAGGAAAAGAAATGGATATTGAAGGCACTGAATTCTGCATCAGAAAAAAAGTTCATAAATTATTAAGAAGAATATTGACTTACCAGAGACATCTTCTGTTTTATATTCTGGTTTCTCAGATGGCAAGGATATGCTAAGAGACTCTTCATCTTCGGATACAATTTGTGGTTTCTTCTTAGGCTTTGTTTTAATTTGGAAAGATTCTTCTACATCTTCAACAGTTTCTTTCTCTTCAATAGACTTCTTGCGACTGACAGTAAATGATTCTTTAATGTTCTCCTCTTCAACTTCAACTTTTTTCTTTGGTTTCTTAATAGATATTTTCTGTTCTTCTTCTACTATCTTTTCGTCTACTGGTACTTTCTTCTTTACAGTGATGGCAACATTCTCTTCAGTGACCTCTGGCTTTTTCTTTTCTGGAATTTTAAGTTTCAAGGAGTCCTCCTCCTCAACAACTTCTTTTGGTTTAGGCTTAGGTTTTTTCAAATCAACTTTAAATTCTGCAGGTTCAGGTTCTTCTACTTCTTCGGTTACCTCCTCCCGCTTTTTGGTAATTTTGAATTCCTCGCTCACCGTTTCTTTCTTTTTTATGTCAGTTCGTTTTTTAAGAGAAATTGTTTCTTCCTTTTCTTCAACAACTTTTTTGATTGTTACTTCTTCACTCACATCAGTAACTTTATACTCTTTATCCTTGACAGCTGGAATAACAATCTTTGCTTCTTCTTCTGCTTCTTCGATAACCTTCTGTTTCTTTGGAATAGTGACTTTAAATTCTTCTTCAACTGGTTTCTCTTCAGTTGGTTTAGGTTTTTCTTCTTCAGGCTTCTTTGGTATACGGAATGTTTCTTGTGGTTCTTCAGGCTTTTTCTCGGGTTCTTTTTTCTTTGGTTTCAGTTTTAAGGTAGCCTTTTCTTCTACCTCTTCTTTTATAGAGGGTTTCCTCTTCGGCTCTTCTTTTGGCTTTAGAACAACTGTAGCTTCTTCTGCTGCAACTTCTTCTTTTGGTTTTGGCTTTTCTTGTTCAATTACGAGTTTGAAAGATTCTTCAACTGTTTTCTCTTCTTTAGTGGTGACTTTTTCTTTTAATTTCACTGAAAATGCTTCTTGAACTGGAGATTCCTCTTTAACCGGTTCTTCTTTTTTAATTGGTATAGCAAATGTTTCTTCAACCGGCTTTTCTTCCGGTTTTGTCTCAACTTTCTTTTTCAGCTTCAACTTCTTTGTTACTTCAACTTCCTCTTTCTTAATAGGCTCCTTGACCTCATCTTTCTCAACAACTTTCTTAACAGTAATTTCAGCAGCTACTTCCTCTTTCTTATATTCTGTCACCTTTTTCTCTTCCACTGTCAATTTTACTGTTTCTTCAGCAGCTTCTTCTACTACTACTTTCTTTTCTGGTTTTTTCAAGCCAACAGTGAATTTTTCTTCAACTGAAGCCTCCTCTGGGGACGGCTCTCTCTTTTCTTTCAGAGGAACAGCAAATGTTTCTTCCACAGGAGATTCAGATTTTTTCCTTTCGGGTACTTTCTTCTTCCTCTTAATAACTGCGGTTTCTGATTTTTCCTCTTCAGGCAGTTTTTCTACGGGAACTTCTTTTTTAATGGTTATTTCAGCTACTTCTTCTTCTACTACTTTTACAGGTTTAGGAGCCTCAATTTTGACAACGTCTTCTACTGTTTCAGTTATTTCTTTAACAGGTTCTTTCTTGGGAATTTTCACTGCAAAAGTTTCTTCAACATCCTCGGGTTTTTCTTCAGGTTCTTTTTCAGGTTTCTTTTCATCTAGAGTTATTTTAAATTCTGCTGGCTCTTCCTCTTTTACCTTCGGTTTTTTCTTTTTCTGTGTAATTTTAACTTCTCCGACATCTTCTTCCACTACTTTCTTTTTCACTGTAATTTCAGCAGTTTCTTCTGTGACGCTATAGTCTTTCTTTTCAATAACTTGAGGTAATTTCAAAACTTCTTCCACTTCTTCAGTAAACGTTGGTTTTTCTTCCTTCTTTTTAGGTCGTATTGTGAAGGCCTCTTCAACCTCTTCTACACGTTCTGGTTCGATTGGCTTTTTCTCTTCTAAAGTTATTTTAACTTCAGTATCAGGAGTATCCTTAACTTTTGGAGTTTTCTTTTTCTTGAAAACTACCTTTTCATCCACTTCTTCCACTTCTACTTTCTTTTTGATAACTACTTCAGCTTTTTCTTCCGTAACCGTATACTGTTGAGGTTTTTCTGGTTGTAAAACAACCAGCTCTGCAGTTTCTTCTTCTACTTGAACTTTTTCTTCCTCTTTGGGTTTGATTTTTAATTCAAACACTTCCTCAACTTCTTCAGGCTTTTCTTCTTCTTTGGGTTTCTCGGGGATTTTAAATTCAACCACTTCCTCTGGTTGTTCTTCTGGTTTCTTGGGTTTTTTCTTCATTTTGACTGTTTTTACAACTTCCTCCTCCTTAGGTTCTTCTACTACTTTCTTTACTGTAATTTCTGCTTTTTCCTCAACAACACGTTTATCTTCCTTAATATCTTGAACGGTCAATTTAACTGTAGCCTCTTCAACTTTTACTTCTTTTTGTTCAGGCTTTTTAGGTAATTCTACTTTGAAAGTTTCCTCTACCTCTTCTTGTTTCTCGGGTTCCTTTTCAATGGGCTTTAGTGGTATTTGTACAGAATCAGATACAGGCTCTTCCTTAACTTTTGGTTTGCGTTTCAGTTTCACTTTTTCCTCAACAGGTTTCTCCTCAACTTTTGGTTTTTCTTTTTCAGGTGATTTTTCTTCTGGAACTTCTTGTTTTATTTCAGCGATCTTTGGTTTTTCTGGCACTTCTTCGACGAATTTCTTTACAGTAAGTTCTGCTTTTTGCTCTTCAACTTTTATTTCTGTTTGTTTCATTTCTGTAGTAACTACTTTAACAGTTGTTTCTTCAACTGCTTCTTGCACGACAGGTTTCGTCGGAAGTTCTACTTTAAATTCTTCCGCAACGTCCTCTGTCTCAGTTATTTCTTCAGGCTTCTTAACTATTTTAACTTCTTCAGTGACTGGTTCTTCTTTCTTAGGTTTGCGTTTAATTTTTACCTTCTCTTCAACTTCAGGTATTTCCTCAATTTCAGCTCTAGAAGGAACGGGCTCTTCTATAATAACTTGCTTCTTTATCTTTAAATCTGCTGTTGCTTCTTCAATAGTATATTTTATTTCTTCTGATTTAATTACAATTGTTTCAACATGTTCTTCTTCAATAACTTTAGGTTCTTTTGGTTTCTGAATGTTCAACGAAAATGTTTCTTCTGTTTCTTCAAAAACCGTTTCTTCTACCGTTTCAGGCTTTAAAGGAATTTTAAACTCCTCAACTGGCTCCGTTTCCTCTTTTACAACTGGCTTCTTTTTCAAAGTAATTTTTGTAGTCTTCTCTTTTTCAGGTTTCTCCTCAGATTTCAGTACATCGGTTTCAGTTATTTCTTCTTTCACTGATGCTTTACGTTGAATTTTAATAACAGCTTTTTCTTCGATTTCTACTTTCTTTACTTCTTTAACTGATAATTTTCTTTCTACAACAGCTTCAACAGGTTTCTCTTCCTCGGGTTTTTTCTTTATTGTTAAGACAGCGCTCTCTGCCACTTCTTCCGGCAATTTTTCTTCTGTTGGTTTCTCCTTTTCTGAAGGTTTCTCTTTAGGTTTTTTCTTTATTTTCAAAACAGCATGTTCTTCATGAGTTTCTTTCTTAAGTGTTTCTTCCTTAGGTTTCCTTTCAATGACCGCTTCAATTGTTTCCAATTCTTCCTTTTCTCGTTTCTTAATTTTTACGACTGCTTTTTCACTAACTTCTTCGATTTTAATTTCCTCAGCACTTTGAGTTTCAATGACAGCTTCTACGGGTTTTTCTTCCTCCTCTGTTGGTTTCTTTTTGATTTTCAGAACAGCTTTTTCGGTCACTTCTTCTGGTTTTTCTTCTTCTTTGATTGAAGGTTTTCTTTCAACAACAGCTTCGACTGGTTTTTCTTCTTCTTTGGGTTTCTTTTTAATTTTCACAATAGCTTCAGTTTTAGTTTCTTCAGTTACTGTTGGTTCTTCTTTCGGCTTCTTTTTAATCCTTGTCACAGTATGTTCAACTGTCTCAGCTTCTTCGACAGACGGCTTTTTCTCTAAAGTTATTTCTTCATGCACTTCCTCTATTGGCTTAGATGGTTCTTCTAAAAGTAAAAAGAACGGCTATAAGATTTGAGGAGAAATAATTATTATAAAGCTGTTTATACCTAACTTTAAATTATGAAATTATCATCTTCCTACAATTTTGCACCTAGTTATATCATAACTACCAATACAAGAAAGTGTTTCAGAGTATTATTTTATGAAAAAAATATCGACACTTTACGTTACCTGCACAAAAATTCAGTTACACCTGAAATAAAGCAAAGGACAACAAAACACGTGGTAACAAATGAAAACAATAAAACGTAGTTAAGTTAGTATGGAATAGGAGAGATGTACGCATGCATAGGGGACAGACTATTACTATAACAATATCTTACCTGTTTCGACAGTTTTCTTGAATTATATTGAATTGTTACAAGTACATGTGGTATTATTAGTTGAGATTTATTACATTAAGCTGAGAGTAAAATTACTTGTTTTGACAGTTATTACATTTGTTAGCTTTAAAGCATCTACGACATAGTTGACTCAGACAGAAGAAAAAAATTCATATTTTGTAAAAGAATATGTTCTTGGAATGAAAAGTTATCTTCAGTCTGAACAAGTTAAAATGGTGTTAAATTGAGTCTTAATATTATAACGGTAAGATGAGCTAAAAATTAATAGTTGAGCATCGAAAGCATTATGTAGGAGAGCCAGCTGTAGTCTCAGGAAGCCAAGATATATAAATGCTGGTTAATTTCTGTAAAAACAAATATAAAGTTAGTTTTACACATATATTTCAGATAACACTGAAAGGATAAACGTCAGCAATAAAAGAACGACTGAAACAACTGTAAATTGTTAGAGAGTGTACGGTTATGTATATTAGACATAGTTAACAGCTTTGCTGAATAAAAAAGCAAGAGTCATTGATTGAAAAAAATATCTGTTCTATATAGTACTCACATGTACTTTAATATAAGCTGTATGTTTTGTAATACGATTAGGAGAGCTTTTTTAAATACTATAACGAAACATATTACCAGAAAAGCATAAATTAGATTGAATATCAAATCATTAAGGTGTAAATTACTACTGTATTACATAGTTAACCCTTAATTTGTCTAAGTCCACTACACTGGACATGTATATTTATAACTACTATATAATATAATTGTCAGTGTTCGCCACAGCAGACATTATCTCAAAAATGGAAAATGATATTTTTTTTTGTTTAGTTTACAGAGATCCTAATGTCTATACAGACATGGGAAAATAACAGAAATTAAAATTAAAAAATATTTGAAAAAACATCTTGTCAAATTAAGGGTTAAGGAAAATATTGTAGCATACATAGAATTTACGCCATATTACAGTAAAAATATTTTTTTCTAATACTTATTAATTTTTGGTAGCTAACATTCAGTTTTAAAATTAATTTTCTCATGAAAATTTATGAATGTTTGTTGTTTTCAGTACACAATACCGATGAATGTTTAGTTTATTTCCAACACACAAGGTCCAAATATAAGCCTCAGTGCATTTTTTTCCACGCATGGTCTAACTCGAGGATCTCCTAAGAAGGTAAATGCCAACCATTCGGAGAAAGAAAATGATAATGAATTAAGACAGAAAGGAGAAAGTTTTTCATTAGCTAGTTAAAATGCTATTTTATTTCTTTTATATAAGAACATAAAGCTTCGAGATACAGTCACAATAAGTTCCCGGAATGGTCCCCTACCTTCACGCAGGTGTTCGTTGGAAGAGAAATATCTCTTTTGAACGTTAGCAGCACTAATATGGAAAACACGCTGCTATCTAAATTCATTTCCGATATTGTCGACGTTAGCTGCAGATCATTTCTGACAACGTGAATTTTACATTTGTTGGATGTTGAATTGCCGTCTTTAGAAAGGAGTGCAAAAATCAAATTCTACGTTTTGCTCGAGAAATCACCTTTTGAGTAGCTTGAGATGTTAAAGAAAAAATACGGAAACGATGCCATGAAAAAAACTGCTGTGTACAAGTGGCATAAGCACTTTCGTAAAGGTCGAAGATGACATTCGCACTTCTTATACGTGTTCAGCGTGTTAGAGAAATTGTGCGTGCGGGCAGACGAATAACCATTGATGGTATTGCCTCTGAATTTCGAATTTCAAATGGGAGTGTTCACAGTATTCTTCACGATTCTCCAAATTGTCTATAAAGAATCTTGCCTGGAGATCATTACATAACTACAATATACAATCCGGTGAAAAAGACTTGCAAAATGGGCAACAAACGATTGGTTTCTTTTACACGACAATACTCCTCCATATCGAACTCTGATTTTGAAAGAAAAAAAAAGTCTTGCCAGAAACAGTGTTACAACTCTTGAGCATTATCCTTATTCTTCTGATCTAGCACCTGAAGATTTTTAACTGTTTCCAAGACTAAAAATGAAATTGAAGGGACATCGTTTTGTGGATTCAGATGAGGTGATCGAAAATGGGATGAAGCAACAGATGGACCTCTAAATAAAAAGGGATTCCAGGAGCGTTTTGAACAGTTATACGAAAGCTGAAACAAGTGTGGGAATGCAGGACAGTTCTTTGAATACCAATAAGGTAAAATTATTGTCCTATTTTTTTTTAATACTATGTAATTGACCTATTCCGGGAACTTTTTGACCCTACCTCGTATTACACCGGGAACTAGTGCTTAAAACGATTTCAAACAGCCGATAGTAGGATTCTCACTGATTTCGGCATCGAAAGGTAGTGATTGTCCAGTAAAAAACTGAAAATTGCTATCATTTTTCCTCGGCAGTCAGAAAGATCTAAAATAATTTCTTTACTTCCCAAATTACACTAAAACTGCAGTTTCTCACAAGACGGATAAAACCTTTCGAAATCTTTGCAAGAAATGTTTAATAACTATAAGCCTTTTTTGAGGGGAGGGGGTGGAGTGATACATTAATAATTTTTTTAATTTAAAGTTTTGACGTGCTTTATTTCAGGAAGCTCCGAGTTCAAACGATATTTCTGGAGATGGCAGACCAAGCCTGGGGACCTTCTTGGTCCCTGCTTCAAAATTACGAAGATCTAGCAGGGTTGATGTTACTCGTGTCCATCGTATTCTTTAAACTATACATATTGTCCGGGTGGTGATAAATAAGTATCAACTTCATAGCCGTGTTTGACATAATGATATCTGTATTGCAAGCTGCATTAGGAAAAATATTTCCAAAAGCTTTTTCATTTTATTTCTGATTTGTAGGTCAGATATACAAGAAAGGGGAGAAATAATATAGGTTCTTTTTAATTCATTTAATGGTATATAGATAGAAGATGCAAGGAATTTTTCCCTTGTTATTTTATGTTTAAAACCTCTGGTTAAGCTTACATCTTTGATATTTTATATCCAAATACACCGTAAACCTTTTATCATATTCTTACTATAAGAAAAAAAAAGAGAAAAACTAATATATGTTTTAAAACTGGAAGAAAGTACTTACCAATCAAAGAAGGCTTCTTTTTCAAAGTAAATGTTATTTTCTCTTCCTTAATGTCAGCAACCTGAGGTTCCACTTCATCGGTAGTCACTGGCTTAGGTGTAATGATTTCTGCTGCTTCCGAAAGAGTAGCATCATGTTTCGATAAAACTGTTTCTTCCGTTTTGACAAAACTTGGTTTAATTTCTTTTGTTTCATGCTTAATTT
Source organism: Pardosa pseudoannulata (assembly GCA_032207245.1). NCBI lineage: Eukaryota > Metazoa > Arthropoda > Arachnida > Araneae > Lycosidae > Pardosa > Pardosa pseudoannulata. Next base: position 25,120,988 of record CM063504.1, on the reverse strand, counting down.
GTACATTTTCATATGTTATTGTATCGAATGTTTCTTCCTGGATTTCAGAAGGTAACAGAGGCTTTTTCTTTAACTTCACAATTTCCTCTGGAATTTCAGTTAATTCAGCATTCTGTGATGTTGGTTGATCGCCAATAATCTGATGGGTTGCTTTCTCTGAATCCACAGTTTTAGGAATTTCGTAAATTTCTTCAACGCTATCGACAGACTCTTCGGTTTTTTGTAAAGTTACATTGATAGTCTCAGTCTCGGTCTTTTCTGGAACTTCGTCTTTGGGCTTTATAACGGTTACAGTTTCTTCATCTTTTTTAGATGGAATTTCTTTTTTCGGTTTTCGTTTAACTGAGACAGAAGTTTCTGTTTTTTCTTCTTTAGGAGTTAAAATAGTTTTAATTTCCTCAATTTTTTCCGGCTTCAATGTTACTTTAACTGTTTCTTCAGATTTTTCAGGTTCAGTAGGCCCTTTTGGACGACGTTTCAAAGAAACACTTTCGGTATCTCCAACTTCCTGTGACGTTTCAAATATGACTTCGGGTTCTTCCGTGCCTTCCACTTTCTTTTTAGGTTTCAAAGTAATCTTAGTTGTTTCTTCTTTGTCTTCCAGTGGTTTCTTTTCAACAGTAAATGGTTTTGCCTCTTCTTCAACAGATTCTTTTGGCTTTGGTGCTTCAATTGTGACTTCGTCTCTATCTTTTAATGACTTTTTAGGCTTTATTTTAATTTTAGTTGTTTCTTCCTTATCATCCACTGGTTTTTCTTCAATAATTGGCTCCTTTAGATCTTCCACAATTTCTTGTTTTGGTGCTTCAAGAGTTACTTCGGATTCTGTTATATCTTTTGGTTTCTTTTTAGGTTTTAACTTAATGTCTGTTTCATATTTATCTTCGATTGGTTGCTTTTCATCTGTAAGTGGTTTCGTTACTTCTTCACTAACAGGTTTCTTACCTTTTTTCAATTTTATCTTCGCTACATCAACTTCATCTTTTTTATCTACTTCGTCTTCGGGAATTATTGGAGTTTCTGTTTTAGTTTCACTTATTTCCGATATAAAAACTTCAGGACCTTCTTTCTTTACTTTAGCTTCTGATTTAGGAATTACGTCCTCAGATTCTTCAATAAGAATTTCAACGTTATCTTTCATAGTCTCGATGTGTGGTATTGAAATTATTTGTTCCTTTTCCTCTTTATCGGTTTTGGGAGCTGGAATAATTTCAATTTCTTCAACAATAGATTTCTTTTTCTTCAATTTTATAACAGTTTTGTCAGTTTCTTCTTCACTGCTTTCATCTTTGACTAATGGTTGTTTTTCTGTTTTCTTTTTAGGTTTCTTTTTTATTGTAATCATAGATTCATCAGTTTTCTCTTCAGGAATTTCTTCCACCACAGCGGAAATTTCTTCTGGCATTTCTGATTTTTCAGTCACTGCTGGAGTAAGTTCTTCAATTTCTTCAACGACAGGTTCCTTACCTGTTACAGGTTCGAAAATTTCAGATTCTATCTCGGTTATGTCTTCAATTATTGGCTTAGACTTCTCAAATGGTACTGATGAAAATGTTTCAACAACCTCTTTTACTTCAACTATTTTTCCTCCTTTCATTTGCTTGTGAACTTTAACTGTCCTTTTCTTTGTAACTGAGATATCACTGTTTTCCTCAGTAATATTTTCTTCTTCTGGCAAAGTGACAGTAAATGGAGAAAATTGATCAGTAATAGATTCTCGTTTGACATCTTTTGGTTTTTCTTCCTTTATTACTAAAGAAGGCGTTTCCTCGATAATTTCAGCAGTTGTTTCTTTTGGTTTTTGTATAACAAACTCTGCCGCTTCTTCCATAACAAAATCAACAAAACTCTGATCTGCACCTTTCTTTTTGGGTTTTTCTATCTTTTTAGTCAACGTTACTTGTTGTTCAATGCAAACTTCTCCAGGAATCTCATCTACTTTAATTGGTTCACGAACAGCTAATGTTTGTTTTGCTTTATCAGATGAAGGTTTTGTAGTTAAAAATTCTTTAACCTGGAGATTACTTTCAGTTTCACTAACAATGACGTGTTCAATGGTAGGCACAGTTACATCAGCTTTCATAGAACAGGGAGTTTTTTCAGGAGCCATATCCTCAGGTTTTATATGAGATTCAATTTCTGATACTTCAAAGTGAGATTCTGTGGGTATGGTAACTCCGGCGGTCTCTTCCTTGGGTTTTTTCTCTAAAGTCAATTCGAACTCTCGACTATCGGGTTCTACTTGTGATATTTCTATGTGTTCTTTAGTAGGAACTGTGTAATCTGCAGTCACAGGCAATGGAGATTCCTCACTTTTTAGAGTTTTTTCACTTGACTGATAAACAGTTTCAGTTACGATTAAGTGTTCTTTGGATGAAAGGGATAAATCAGCTACTACTCTTTTTGGAAAGTCTTTAGTAACGAATTCTTCTTCCTTTGTTTCAGCAAGAACCTGTGATACAACAACATGCTTTTTGGATGACATTGTTAAATCAGCACTAGCTTCAGTAGGGCGTTGATCAATGCTTAAAATATCTTCTTTTTGATGTGGTTCGGTCTGCATTATCACCACGTGCTCGTCTGTCGGCACAGTAAACGCTGCTTGGACAGTTGCTGGCATTTTATCTGGTGTTAGGGTTTTCTCTTTCACATCGATTTCAACTTCGCATATTTCAATATGCTCTTCAACAGGAACACTAAAATCAACGTGGGACTCTTTTGGCTTCTTAAAACTATCCAACTCCGTTTCTTTCATACTAAGTTCTGTCTCAGACACAACGACATGTTCAACGGTTGGTATACTGAAATCAGCTGTTGCAGAGGTTGGTTTAGTCTCGACGTCAAGAATATCTTCTTTTTGGTGAAACTCTGTTTGCATAATGATAACATGTTCATCTGTCGGCACAGTAAATGCGGCTTGTACTGTTGCAGGCATTTTATCAGGCATTAAAGATTTTTCTTTCATATCTATTTCAACTTCATGTATTTCAATGTGTTCTTCAGAAGGAACAGTAACATCAACATATGATTCTTTTGGTCTTTTAAACGTATCCAATTCCTCTTCTTTTAATCCAAGTTCAGCCTCTGATACAACGACATGTTCAACAGTTGAAACACTGAAATCTGCTTTTACAGAAGACGGTTTTGAATCTATACTTAAAGTTTCTTCTTTATGGTGTAATTCAGTTTGTATCACTGTAACATGTTCATCGGTTGGTACAGTGAAGGATACTTGCATACTTGCAGGTGATTTATCTGGAATAAACTCCTTTTCTTTTACATCAATTTCTACTTCTTGTATTTCCACGTGTTCGTCGAATGGTACAGTGATACTGACATGCGATTCTTTTGGTTTTTTAAATTCATCAAGTTCTGATTCTTTCACATGAAGTTCCGTTTCAGATGTAACGACATGTTCCACAGTTGGCACACTGAAATCAGCCGTAGCAGAAGAGGGTTTTGCTTCTAGTTTAAACTCTTCTTCCCTGTTTTCAGTCTGAACTTGTGATATTATAACATGCTCTACCCCAGGAATGCTAAAATCAGCTGTGCTCATTGGAGCGTCTTTCTCTTTGACTAAATCTTTCTCACGGTTACTAACAATCACATCCGATACAATGACATGTTCAGCAGTAGGAATGCTAAACCCAGCTTTAATTTCTTGCGGTTTTTTTAGAGGAGTAACTTCTCCTTCTTTTTGACTAGTTACCATCTCAGACACAATCACATGCGATTCAGAAGGAACATGAATCTCTGCCTCAGCAGGAAGTGGAGAAGGTGCAATTAAAAGTTCCTCTGATTGGTTTGACTCTTGAACATCAGATATCGATACATGTTCTTGTGATGGAATAGAGACTTTGGCTACAGCAGTCTGAGGTGATTTATCAGCAGGTAAATCACTTTCTTTCACTTGAATCGGCACTTCAGAAATCTCTACATGCTCTTGGGTTAATACGCTAAAGTCTGCTGTTACAGTAGATGGAAGTTTTGTTGGCACTAATTCATTTTCTTTGGTTTGAACATCAACTTTGCCAACAATTACATGTTCCTCCATTTTTATTGAAAAATCAACATTAACTGTAGCTGGGGATTTAAAAGCTGAAATTTCCCCTTCTTTTACATCGGTTAAAACCTCGGAAACAGTAACATGCTCTTCTTTTAACAAAGACATATCAGCTGAGACTGTGCCCGGTAACATTTGGGGTTTCATTTCTTTTTCCGAAGTCTCACTTACTATTTCACCTACTATAACATGTTCTGATGTTGCCAAGGAATAATCTAATTGTACTTGGGTAGGTAATTTTATTGGTACAAATTCAGTTTCTTTATCTTCTGTTTCTGTTGAAGATACAATTACGTGAGATTCTGATGGTACAGATGATGTAGCTGTGACTGAGATAGGCAATTTGTCTTTTACTAAAACATCTTCTTTTAAGCTAGTTTCGACTGTTGATGTCAATACATGTTCTTCTGTTAAGAGAGTGAAATCAGCTTGAGCTGAAGATGGTTTAATATCTTGAGGTAAATCCTTTTCCGATGATACAGAGGTAACTTCAAAAACGGTTACATGCTCATCAGTAGGAACAGAAACTTTTACGTTTTGGGTTAATGGCTTCTTTTCACAAACATACTCTTCTTCACTTACATTTGCTTGAACAACAGACACAAGAACGTGCTCTTCTGTATTTAACAACATACCAGCAGTATCCGTCTTAGGTTTTTTCATTTCTTCTAGTAAGGCTTCTTTGTTGGCAGTTTCTACTTCTGATACTAGAATGTGTTCACCTAGAGTTAGAGTTTGTTCAGCAGAAAATTCTAACGGTTTCTTATCAGGTGCTAAAATATCCTCTGAAATAGGAGCTTGAACTTCACTAACAACCACGTGTTCTTCAGTTGGAACAGAAAATTCAGCAGTAAGTGCTTTGGGCAGTTTTTCAACACTGAGATTATCTTCAAACTCACCAGATGATGTCATACTTACAACAACGTGTTCAGCAGATGGAACTGAAAGATTGGCCTTTACTGTTTCTGGTACCTTTTCTTTGGTAAATTCTCCTTCCATTAGCGAAACTTCGGTCTCAGACACAGTCACATGTTTTTCAGTTGCTAAAGTAAAAGGTGCAGTTATTGTATCAGGCATTTTCAGTTCTTGCAAACGTCCTTCCTTCTGAGAGGCAACCACGTCTGAAACATTTACATGTTGTTCTGTGGGTAAACTGCAAACTGCACTAGCAGTTTGAGGCATTTGCGCGACTTCTAATGAACCCTCCTTTAAATCTGTCACAACTTTACTAATTACAATATGTTCCGCTGTGGGAATTTGAACATCTGCATGGGCGTCAGCTGGTTTCTTATCTGGTTTTAAAATGTCTTCTTTGAATTCTGAATCAACTTGAGAAATTAAAATATGTTCTTCCTCAGGTACAGTAAATCCAATACTTACCTCTTTAGGCATTTTCTTAGGAACAAAATGTTCTTCTTTTAATTGAGTTTCTATTTCTGATATCACAACGTGAGATTCTGATGAAAGAGATAAATCAGCTTTAAATGATTTTGGTTGATCATCCGGAAGTAACTCTTTTTCGTGAGATGCCATTTGAACTTCAGAAACCAATACGTGTTCCATAGTAGGTATACTAAAGGGTGCAGTCACTCCAACAGCGGGTGCAGATGGAATAAACACACCTTCCTTCAAATTTGTCTGAATTTCAGAAATCTGAACACTGTCTTCAGCACTGAAATTCACGTTTGCTTGGCTTTCTTTCGGCGTTGCTTCAATTGTTAATTCTCCTTCTCTTGCTTCAGTTTCTGTTGTCGAAATATAAAGTGGTTCCACAGCTGGAAATTCGGGTTCAATTTTGTGCGTTTTTGGAGTAGCCATTTGAACAAGAATATCTTCCTTCATTCCAGAAGTTGTTTCAGATACAACAAGACATTGCATGGGTGATAACAAAACATCGGCTGTAGTGTGTTTTGGAATCTCAGCACTGAGAGGTTCATAATTTGCATCAGCATTTACTACAGATACTTCCAAATGTTTTTCAACTGGCAATACTTTTAAAGCATTTTTAGACTGTGGCATTTCTTTAATTTCCATAACACTTTCTTTTTCTGCTTGTTTCTGCTCCTCTATAAGAACAGTCTCAAATAACGACATTTCCATTCTAGCAATATCTTGTTTTGGTAAATCATCCAAAGATAGTTTTCTGGCTTTTTCATCAGTATTTACTTCGATGATTGAGACTGCTTCTTCGGATGGCATATCTATTTTAGCTTCGTGAACTTCAGGCATGATTTGAGGCAATAAAATTTGCTCTTTAGTCTGTGGTGAACATTCTGATATTTCTAAGGCTCTCATTAAAGTTATATCTGTTTTTGCATCTTGGAGGTATAATTTTTCTTTTTCAAATACATCTTCTTTTTGATCCCAGTGAATTTCTCCGACAGATACAGATAGTTGAGGTATAACTCTAGTATCAGCTTTATGGGCTGTAGGAAATAAGTCAGGTTTTAAGTCCCCTGAAGTGTCACAGACTGCTATTTGTTCAACCGAAGTTGTAATATTCTCTAATATAGTGACGTTTGCCTTTTTTAGAGCTGCCTCTGCTTCACGAAGGTCAACTTCACGAAGTTCTGAAGCAGTTTCTGAAATGGAAACTGGATGATTAGAAGTTACCTGAATATCTGCAACTTCTTCTAGTTTAGTAATTTCCTCTAGTACAGCAGGAGATGTAAAATCGCTAGTTTCATTTTGCCTAATACTTAAAGCAAAAGTAGAAGGCAGAAGCCCCTCTGCAGTTTGAACCTTTGGCAGCGGGATGTCTTTTAAAGTATGCTCATGTTCTGCTAGAACAGTGTCAGACACTTCTAAACTAAACTCAGGGGGTAGTGTAACTTTTGCTAAACTAGTAGCCGCAATTTCAGGTTTCAAAACTTCCTCTTTATAATCCGGCACTACTTCAGCAACAGTAGCGGTTTGCAACGTTTCGTAAGATGGGAATGCCTCTTGACCTTTGGGCTGATCACATGTCTCTAGATTAACTTCAGACCCTGCAACTGTAACTTGCTCAACAACACAAGGCTCAATCGGGGTTAATATTGACTTCAAATACTTTTCTTGGGGCATAACACTTTTTTCGAAAGAATCTACGAGGTCACCTGCTTGTACCTGAGATATAGTAAGGGTTTCTTGAGAAGTAAAACTAAAATTGGGTTTATGCTTATTAGGCTTAAGGGGTAATTCAAGTTCTGATTCTACCTCTCCAGTTTTAATTTCGGAAATTGTGTGGCTTTCTAAATTTGTGAATGTTAATCTAGCGACATCAGATGACGGTTGGTGTGTGATATATTCATCAACCCCAGATGAAGTTACGATTTCTTCCATAATGAGAGCTTCGATTGATGGTAAAGTAGTATTTGCTGTTTTTAAAGAAACAGTCTCTTGCTCAACAAATTCACCTTCTTTTGTCTCAGGTTGCGTAAGAGAAACCTCCAACGATTGCTCTGGTGTTATGTGAACGTTTGCAGTGTGTGACAGAGGAGATGTCTGAGGTAGCAGTTCACTTTCACAGGTTCCAGTCATTGGTTCAAGCACTACAGGGAGTTGACTGTTACATACGAAACTAGAACTTGCAGATTTTAAGTCTGGTTGATCTTGATCGTAAAGTCCAGGACTCTGATGAATAACCGTTTCTTCTACTGACAAATGATCAACCGGAGTAAATATTTCTTCAGCATTTTGACTCTTAGGAAGAATATCAGGTTTTAAATCAGATTCACTTACAGATGATTTGGCAATATTAATTTGAACGGATTCGTGAGGAACTAAAGACGGTGAAATTATTTTAGACGGTGCTAAAATTTCAGGAGTAAACTTATTTTCTGTTTGTAAGATTTCATGTGTGGATATGCCGTATGCTTGTTGTGGTACTAACGAAATTGTTGGGGTAACATTTTGTACTGAATTTGAAATTTGAGTGTCCTGGGTGTTCTCAGATGCAGTTACATGTAAAATCTCAAGTGATTCCTCATGGGGAATTCGTGACTCTGCAAATTCTGTATTAGGCTTATCAACTATCAATTCTTGTACATCAGTTTTGGTTTGTGTGTCTGATATAGTAAGTGATAAATGTGGCATAGAAAATGTTGATTCGGCTAAAACAGGATTTTTTAGTGTTTCAGTTTCCAAAACAGTCTCCTTTGAATTAATTAAAACCTCCGAAATGTTTATTGGTTGACTACATACAAAACTAACATTACCTTCCACAGCATTTGGGAAAATATCTGATTCAACTGGGCCAACAGTATCACTAGTTTCTACAGCGGAAACTGCGAACGCTTGTGACTCAGGAACAGAAACAAGAGCTTTACTGCCAGATGGTAAATGAACGTCCAAATTACTTTCTTTTTCATTTGTTTCAGCAGAACTTATCTCTAAAGGCTCGGCAACTGAGAAAGAAAAATCAACAGTATTTTGCTTCGGTAAAACGAAGTCTTTAATTTTTCCTTCTTTAAAATCCGATTCAATTTCTAAAACAGATAACGTTTGTTGATGTTCTATAGTAAATTCAGCAGATTTTTGGTTGGAAAGATCTAACGATGTATCATAATTTAAAGTTTGATCAGAAGGCGTTATCTGTTCAATAATTAAGCTCTCTTCTGATTCAACAGACGTTGATGCTATTTTTGTTGATGGCAATTTAGATTCGTCTAGGAAATCTGTAGTCGAATTTGAAACAACTTCAGATATCTGCACAGCTTTAACCGGGGTATAAGAAAATTCAACATTTGACGATGCAGGCAATGGTTTCGGTTTTAAAGCTTTTTCAGAAAGCGCTGTTTCAACTTCCTCAACTTCCACAGCCTGTTCAAGAGATATTATTGGAGTAGCTGTTTTTGACACAGCAGCAGACTCCGAAAAATTACTTTCTTTGTCTGAAGATTTAACTTCGATGACAGACAAAGCTTCTTTTGAAATTAAGCTTACTTCAGCTAAATAAGGTTTTGGAGTTTCTTTTAAGTCTAAATCAGTTTCAGTATCTGTAGTTTTTACATCACAAATTTGCAATGCTTCTTGTGCAAAATACTGCAAGTCCGCAATTTTAAGATCAGGAATACTTTTTATGAATTCTTTTGTTCCACCCGATTGCAACACTTCGTGAATCAATACTGCTTCATTTTCTCCAAAATTTAATTTTCCTTTATCTGTTTTAATATCCCACTTCTCTAAAATACCCTCCATCAAATTAGCCTGAGTTTCTGTTACGCTTAAAGCCTTCTCAGGTTTAAATTCAACTCGACTAGAAAGTTTATTACCTTTAGGTAGGGGTATAGGTTTATATTCTGCTTCTTTTTGCACTAACTCATTATGACAAACCTGCAAAGCAATGTCTTCTATAAATCCTTTCAAGGCTGTAACACCGCTTGGTGTAAGAGATGTTTCAACGCTACCTTCTTTTATATGGGATGTTGTTTCAGATACAAACATTGCATCATGCAAAATTACATCAAATCTAGGTGTTTGGGTTGATGGTTTTGTATCTAAAGCTAAACTTTCTTCAGCAATATTTGTTTCAGTTACAGATATCGAACACGCTTCTTCCGTTTGAAGCTCTCTTGATGCATATCTTCCTTCAGGTTTCCAGTCTTTAGACCATTCTCCTTCTTGATCTACACTCAATGTTTGAAGAACCTCAATGGCTGATTTATGGGCTGGTAAGCTTTCTTTTGCAGTAACACTTTCAACCTGCAATGAATCAGCCAACGGCTGTTCTTGAACTTGAGAAACAGTTTCGCATATCGATATTGCATGATGTGGAGAACATTCAGGAGTAGCAAAAAATTTAGATATATCTTTCATAGATCCCAATTTTTCCTCCTTTTCCAATTCTTCGGATGTAATTTGGACAGCTTCAATAGTTTCAAAAGTTTCTTCGGCGCGAAAAGACCGCGATTTTTCTTTTTCCAACGTGGCTTCTTTATCAAACGTTTCTTTGGTTGCAATCTCTACAGCGCGTTCCGGGACAAAATGAGGTACCACATTTTTAATGTTGGGGGATAACTCTTCTTTTATATCTCCTTCCTTATCTGCGAGTCCAATTTCTTCCACCAACACCGCTTCTCCTGGTACAAGGCTGCTTTTAATTGTTTTAACGACTGGCTTTTCTTCCTTTAACAAATTTCCACTTTCAGCAGTTTCTGTTTCAAAAACAGTAAGAGCAAAATTTGAAGGTTGTACTTGAACAGCATGAGAACATTTAGGCACAACCTCGACCGTAAGTTTATCCTCTAAACCTTCTACCTTTTGCTCAGTTATTATCATAGCTTCAGTTACTGACAAAGAGGTATTAGCAAATACTTCATCTTTAGGTCTAGATAATAAAAGACTGGATTCGCTGTCACCAAGTGAAAATTCCATCACATCTAATGCTTCCGATTTAACCATTTGTGGTTTGATGGAATGTTCTTTCACTCTCTCTGGTATATATTTTGATTCTTTATCATGAATATGAATTTCAGATATCAAAGCAGCCTGCCCAGTCGTAATCGAAAAGCATGGTAATATTTTAGGAACTTTTAAGGTAGTATCTATATTTTCTTCATGCTGAATCAATGTCTCTTCCAAAATAGACACATTTTCTCTTACTTCAAATGAAATATCAGCCGTATTTTGAAATGGGATAACTCCTGGAATATCTTTAGTGTCTCCAAGAACTACTGCATCCAATACTTCTACTGATATTTCCTTTTGAGGAACTGATTCAGTAGCTGTAACAGGGTTAGGAATTATACTGGATTCCAACTTTTCTTCTCTGAATTCCGACTGAACTTCTGTTACGGAAACACTTTGCCCTAATATCACTCTTTCAGTTGCTTTTCCTATTTTAGGCTTATCAACAGACATATCTGAGCTAATATTTTCTGCACCTGTTACCTGAATAACCATGGCTTCCTGTGCTATTATCTGTGAAAAAGCAGTTTGGGGATTTGGTATATTCTTAATCAAGTCAACAGGAATACTTTCTGAGTGAACTTCAGATACTTCAACGTATGATAATGGTTTTAAGTCTGAGACAACCGACTGTGGTTTGTATTCTTCAGAAATCAGAACCGCTTCTTTAGCTCCTGATACTATTTCTTCGACGGACACAGGCTCTTGTGACTGTAACGTCAAAGTTCCTTGATGTTCAATAACCGTTGGGACTTTTAGCTTCGAAACTGATCCCTGAACATTGATTTCATCTACAACCATGTGCTTTGCGGGAGACATAAGAGACTTCGCAGATGAGGTAACGAGAGATTCTTTTTTCCATACATCTTCCATATCTGAAGATTCAGTTTCGGTAACTGTTATATAATTTTTTGTCAATACTTCTACAGCAGCTTTCCTTGGTTTTTCTTTTTTATCTATAAAAGACTCTTCTCTAGTTTCAGATTCAGCTGTTGAAATGATAACAGCTTTAAATTCATCGAGTGTACTTATAGCAGTTTTCACATCAGGAGATGTAAAAGAAGTGGGATGCTCCTTCCCTTCAACCGTAACGGAACTAACAAAAAGTGGTTTATGAGTAACAAATGAAACCTTAGCGAGTGCTTTTTCTGGTTGTGGTGTTTCAGGTACACTCTCGACCACTTCATCTTCAAACAAAGCAACTTCTGGTGTTTGTTTTTCACCCTTTTTCTTTAAAATAATTACAGATTCTTTTATATGTTTCTTACCTTTAGTTTTAATATCTGTATCTTGCTCTGGCTTTGACACAATTTTAAGCTCAACATCTTCTGTTTCCTGTATAGGTTTTTCTTTCTTTAAAGTTACAGAATGTTCAAAGGTCTTATCTGACTCTTTTGGTGTTTCATCTTTTTCGGTTTCTATTTGAACTTCCTCTATAAATTTCTTTTTTCCTTTTTTCATTATTGAAACACTAACATTTTCATCTTTTGGTTTCTTTTTTGTTTCAGTTTTAAAATTTAACTCACTCTCTGATTTCTTTTCTATGTCAAATGCTACTTCTTCAAGTACTTTCTCTGGCATCTCTTTCTGCAATATCACGGTTTCTTCATGGATTTCATCTTCTTTTTGCGGTTTTTCTTCCTTATCTGTATCCAAATGTATTTCCTCTCTGAACTCTTTTTTTGTTGTTAGAGTAGTTACTGTTTTATCCTTTGGTTTCTTTTTTATTATAGTCTTTAAATTTATCTCAGTTTTCGGTTTCTTTTCTATCTCAAAAGTAACTTTTTCCATTTCTTCTTGGGGCTTATGTTTATCAAAAGTTATAATTTCCTCAACAATTTCATCTTCCTTTGGTATTTTATCTTTAGTTTTTAAATTAACTTCCTCAAAGAAGATCTCATCAGGTTTTTTCGTTATAACAACAGTAGATGTTTCATCTTTTGGCTTCTTTTTAGCTTTAATTTTTATATCTGTTTTAGTTTCCGGTTTCTTTTCTATAATAGTTGTGACTTGTGTTTCTTCCAAGGGTTTCTCTTTTGTCAGAGTAATTGATTCGACAACTGTTTTACTTTCAGTTACATCTTTATCTTTCAGGGGAATGTCGTCATCAAACTGATCTTTGTCTTTCGTAATTACTGTAGTAACAGATTCTTGCTTAGGTTTCTTCTTTTCTTTAGAAGAAAGCTCAATATCTGTAACTGGTTTCTTTACAGAACTAATATCTATTTCCGTTGATTCTGCATCAGGTTTTTTCTTTATAGTAACAGATTCTTTTACTGGCTTTTTCTTGCTTTTGGTTTTTAAATCGATTTCAAGATCTGGCTTTGGTGATTCTTTTAGTTCTTCCTCATTAATCTCTTCTGTCGGTTTTTCTTTTGTTTCTAAAATGAAGGTATCTTTAAAAGTTTCATCCACAGTTTTTTCATCTGGACTTTTGTCCATTTCCAAAACCTCGCGTTCTTTTTTCTTCTTTGTCACAGATATAGTTGATTTTTCCGTGGGTTTCTCTTTTTTACCTATGCTTTCAATCACAACATCTTGGGTTTTTTCTTGCAAAACTGTAATTTCGATATCTGTGTCTGGTTTCTTTACAGAACTAATATCTATTTCCATTGTTTCTTCTACAGGTTTCTTTTTCTTTATCGTAATAGATTCTTTCGCCTTCGTTTTCTTGCTTTTGGTTTTTAGATCTATTTCAAGATCTGGTTTTGGTGATTCTTCTAGTTCTGCCTCTTTAATTTCTTCTATAGGTTTTTCTTTTGTTTCTAAAATTAAGGTATCCTTAAAAGTTTTTTCAACAGTATTTTCCTCGGGGCCTTTGTCTACTTCTAAAACTGCACGTTCTTTTTTCTTCTTAGTTACAGATATAGTTGATTTTTCCGTGGGTTTCTCTTTTTTACCTATGCTTTCAATCACAACATCTTGGGTTTTTTCTTGCAAAACTGTAATTTCGATATCTGTGTCTGGTTTCTTTACAGAACTAATATCTATTTCCATTGTTTCTTCTACAGGTTTCTTTTTCTTTATCGTAATAGATTCTTTCGCCTTCGTTTTCTTGCTTTTGGTTTTTAGATCTATTTCAAGATCTGGTTTTGGTGATTCTTCTAGTTCTGCCTCTTTAATTTCTTCTATAGGTTTTTCTTTTGTTTCTAAAATTAAGGTATCCTTAAAAGTTTTTTCAACAGTATTTTCCTCGGGGCCTTTGTCTACTTCTAAAACTGCACGTTCTTTTTTCTTCTTAGTTACAGATATAGTTGATTTTTCTCTTGGTTTCTGTTCCTTACCTATGCTTTCAATCGTAATTTCTTGGGTTTTATCTTGCAAAACTGTAATTTCGATACCAATCTCTTTGGCATCAGTTTCAACGAAACTTGTTTTTGACATATCAACCTGTGTGTCTTTCTTTTTAGTATCTGGTTTCCTGTCATCTTTTTTCTTAGTTATTTTTTCTATGGATAACTTAGGTTCTTCCCTTGTTTGTTCTTTATCGATATCTAGGATTTCTGTGACTTGTACAGAATCAAGTCTAGTATCTTTAAAGGCTGAAGAAGTTTTGAAAGTACTTTCCACGGGTTCTTTTTTATCCTCAACCAATTTTACTACAAGCTCTTCCTCTTTTGACACAGTATCCATTTCTACCGAGGACAAGAAATCTGGTTTTTTAACTAATTTGGAATCTATTTTTACAGGAATTTCGTGTTTTGATGTGACCTCAATATCTATTTGGGTATCGGGTGTGTCTGTCTGTGTGTCAACCGTCTTTAAATCCTCACGAGTTACGCGAGATCTAGAATCTAAAGTTATATCCATGTCCTGATATTGCTCTTCTACCTGCACCTCTATATCTTTTACTTTCTTATCTTTCTTTAACTTCTTATGCATCTCTACTTGTTGGCGGTATTCTGAAACAAAAGATGTACCACAATATAGAGAAATATACGTTAGTATTATGACTGCCTCCCTTGTAAAATTATACCTATTATATAGCAATAATAAAATATTAAATAAAACTGTGAATGGCAACTATATTTATAAAATACAAAACTTTAAAAAAGTTGGATATAAACTACATCATTTTACAAAGTTATTAAATAACAGTTAGGAACATGCAGCTATAAAAAAAAAGAAAGTATTACTGAAATAGATATCACTAAAAGAATAAAAATTACTAGAAATCATTGACTATAAAATGAAAGAGATGGTTTATAAAGTTTATTCACCCAGTATTTTATTCATTAATCTATAGCAACGATTAATAGACGCAGCGTAATAAACTTTTTTTTTTTTACTGACTTAAAAAGAGTGTTATGTGATTATTGATAATCATTTCAACCTTACAGATGCTATTTTTTTTTTAATCTTTAGTGTTTGGTAACTATTTTTGACTGTGAAAGCCGTCAAGAAGTTGAACATGAATTACTTTATTTATAATTTTCTAAGACATTAATCGACCCTCTGATAGTCTGCAGTATGAGGTCCATTAACAAATTTATGCCTGGGTTTGACGTGCATGCCAAATTACAGATGAGGAAGAGTTGTGACTAATTTCCGAGATCTGTATGCAGGGTAATCGCAAGGGTACCCGGTGAGGACCTGATCGGCGCACATACCCAGACCCCTACTTTGAAGAGGCTTTATAATAAGATGAATTCATCATATATTACATGAAATCGCACTTTTAAGAGCTTAAAAAAAGGGATATTTTTCATTATTTTTACACTACTAGTATCCGATTAAATGTCTTTCTCTTTATTGAAATGATTTACCCCTTCGGCCATATGAACATATACATACTTGATTAAATTTTATTCTCTGCTGAGTAAAAACTTTAAAATGGTTTTTTGTGTTTTCATTGTTCTTAAAGTATTGGGCTTAAATAATGGGACTAAAGTAACCTGGCAACACATTCGAATTTCAAATGCCATACTTATATTTTTCAGTACACCCAGTACATAAGTTTCGATTTGTCTAATCTCTTAGACGATTGGGACAAATAGTTTAAGTTCACCACACGATTGGGACATTTGTCCGAGAAAGTGAGAGAAGTTAAATTTAATATTTCTCTCAGCATGTCAACAATAAATTAAACTGTTTTTCATAGTTAAATTTTGATCGTGCAAAGTCGGATCGAAAGGGTAAAATATTCTTTAGAACCTTAATTATCCAATCAAGGTTATTATCACTCTCTTCAACAGAAATGGCACAAAGATTAAATTTTGATGATGTTAGACATGATTTTGTAAGTGCAAAACTCAGTAAAATAAATACCAAAATAACTACGCACATATATCTATGACCCAGTTCAAAAGGACAGAAACCTAAAATTTGAGACACATATGAATTTGAAATTTGTAAAATAGATACAATCTATGTCACAAATCTGAAATTTATGTGATGTAAACAACTGAAGTTTCTTGAGCAATGTTAGCCATTAAAATAAATACCAAAATAATTACGCGCAAATATCAATGGCCCAGTTCAAAAGGACAGAAACCTAAAATTTGAGACACATATGAATTTGAAATTTGTAAAATAGAAACAATCTGTAACACAAATCTGAAATTCATGCGATGTAAACAACTGAAGTTTTCTGAGCAATGTTAAAAATTAAAATGCCAATATCTCAAAACTCTGAATTTTTAAATATTTCCATTTAAAACTGAGCAGTCGATATATTATGCTGATAGTTTCTTTTTTGTTGCTGGAGGAGCAGGTTTTTTTTTCCCTGTATTCTTATTACGATCGCAATAAGTTTGTGCTAACTACTTTAAAGGAAATACATTTTGTTCAAATTTTCATATATGATACGGTGATTCTTGAAAAGATTCTAGTCATTAATTATTTTCGAATATGGACAACTAAGAACAGACATGAAAATCTTATAACTTTACATTAATCTTTAAAAAGTATTGCTACAATGTTGCTATAAGGGTAATAGAGATTTCTATTTGTGCACAGGAACCCATTTTTACTTTCTTATACGATTAAAGGAAATATTTAATAGCAAAAGCTTTCGGTCTTCAGTTCTCAACGGAAATACTAATTTTGACCATGCTTGAATCCATTTTGACTAGTTTTAGCGCTAGGTCTGTGCTAAAGCAAAAGCTTTTGTTTTGGTTTGGAACGCTACGGTCTACTGTTTCGCTACACGAAAAGTTTGTGGGAATGACACCACAAACGTAAATGGAAACTTTAATCTTGACGTCTTAAATATCCTCATTGATCATCCTTCAATGATATTTAACGAAATATCTATATAAATAAAAATTTTCATATGACGGTTATTGAGGCTGCAGATTCTCGTCAGATGGCAGCATTTGAGCTCTATTCAGATACACCGTTCACTAGAGAAACAATACTAACTTTCAATATTCAAGGCAATGGAATGTGCAAATGATAATTTTGATGACGTGGGCGGAACTCTTATAAGTTCTAAGGATCCGTTGGCAATGCGAGAATGACTGTGTGTTGGACTAATAAAATTTCGAGGTTTGCGGTTGACAACAGAGGAGAGAGCGGTCTGCGATGATCGGAGGGATATTTTGTTTTTGAAATGTATCTGTAAATGTACTGTGTATAAATAAATGTCTGTGTGCTGTGTAAAATCAGTTGCCTGACTTATACGCTACCACTTCATACATTACAGACGCATTATGAAATTAATAAATGTGTTTAATTTAAATAGGCATACACAGAAGTTATATGGTTTCTACATCAAATTCCTTTGTAAATCGGTCCCTAGCTTTGAATGTCGACCGTTTATTTACAATTTTTTAAAAGTACTGTTAGCGACAAAAATAGATAAAATGTTACTTATTAATAAAATAAGAAGAAAAGCATCTCTTAGGGGCGTACCTCACGACCTGAACATATATTTAACTAGCATACAAATGTTCTGCAATCAGCAGTGGTACAATAACATTTGAATTATTTAGGACAGCGATTCTCTACCTTTTTATAGCTATCGCTCCCCTACGAAGCTAAAGTGTGTTCAACGCCCCCCTTTGTAAAAAAATCCGGTAATTTAAAGTTAAGTTAGGAGAAGTTTTCAATTATAAGAGGCAAAATGTTTAAGTAATTTTCTTCAATAGAGTTACAAATCAAATTTTTGTTACTGAGACACGCTGAAGCAACGCTCAAATGAAAACTATGACTGAGTGGTTAGGGTGCTGACCTTCGAATCTGGAGTTAGTGGGTTCGAATCCCACTGGGGCATAGATGTTTGTAGCCGTTCGGAATCGGCTTTAAGTAGTAGGTCCCGGTCTCAATAGCTCTCGCGTTGTAAAAGAGTAAACCGTAGCAATCCAAACCAAACCAAACGAATGCTGTCGACTAAATATATTTTTCTGAATGTCGGCCCAATTCCATACAGAACATAGGGAATGAAAATAACTGGTTCTGATACCACCGAGTAAGTTTTTTTTATTACTGGTAAAAATCGTGTAAATAAGATGATTAATGTATTAAATTTATTTAGTATTTTTAAAATTAAGTTTGAAAGCCAAAGCCTGCTCACATCTCCGCCCTACAGAAAGAAACAAGTTCACAGCCCACCAGCATCCCATCTCCAACCGGGAGCCGGTATCGCTCTCCATTGAGAACTATTGATTTAGGATTACTAGCAATAATATCTTGGATAAACAATGTAACATTTCTGAAATTATGAGTATTTACGTGAAAAAAAGATAAAGCTTCTCTTAGTATTTTATAACTCCTTTTTTTATATTTTACATTTCAGAAAACTGTATACAGAACATATTATTATAGGGCATATATATAGTTAATCAGTATTTTTTACATTCTTCTTTTCCTAATTTGTTCTTTAATAAAATTAAATATATTAATTTTAAGTTCATTTTTTTAAATACGGAAAACAGGTTTGTAAAAAATTTTTTTCTCTACATCCTAAATTCCTGTGATCCACCCCTTCTGAGGTAGAGGGGGAGGGGTTAAGAGGATGCATTTGGGACTGTTCGTCAAACCCGAAATTTTTAGATTGCCAGTAGAAAGTTCCTATGCTCTTTAAAAAGATAATTTGATGTTTATTTATACTCAGGTTTCTTGCCCTTGAATATTTAAACGCAAATATCCACTGCACTCATGTATAAAAATGCAAAAGGCATTTCTTAAGATAAAAATACATTCGTTAGAGAAAGACCTTTGAAGTACTAGTTTAAGCAGTTTTTTTTAATATCTATACATATTTAAATCTAAACATGACAAAATTTAATGAAAATATTTTTTATTTTAACTACATTGATATTTTTCCTCCACACGACAGTTATTTTCTGCCGTCGTTCTTTGTATTTCATTCAGGTGTTAGTATTATGAATGGCGTACTTAAAAAACACTTATGCTAGATCACAAACCTATAATATATGTCAAAATTATCCCATAGAAAAATAAAACTGTTGGAATGTAATTATAAGCTTTCCTTTGCAACAGAAAAAATAAACGTAATTGCAGAGTTATAATTATGTAAAGTAAGTCAGTTTCTTTTGACAGCGGGCTTGTATATCTACAGCTCTTTTAGAAATAAATGTAACCCTGATATACAAAATGTAACGAAAAATCTGCCTTTGAAAATATGAACAATTTAACTACATGGAATGTTCTAAATATCGACTTAGGATGAATTTTCTTGTCTCTCTCTCTCTAATATATATATATATATATATATATATATATATATATATATATATATATATATATATATATATATATATATATATATATAAATGGAATGGATTGATTGCGTGAATGCACGCGTGCCATGCCACGGCGTCCAGATGATCTATTACACGTGGGGGTGTAACAATTAGTTACACTACTGGACAACGTCAGCGCGGGAGACTGACTCAACCCCACTGGACAAGAGGGGTTGCTAACGTTGGGCAGTCGTCTTTGGCCCTGGCAACACTGGTCATCGGACTTGTTCTGCAGATTTGGAGGCCCCCTCAGAAAGAGAGCAGGCAAAGACGGAGAGAACAGCATATAATCATCGGAAGCAGGGATTTGCTTTGTCATATTGAGACGCCATATTGGGCATATATGAATTGTTCTTAGAAAAAATAGTACTGTAAATAAAGATTCAGCAAAAGGGTAAGTCTTCGCTCGTTTGTATCTGGTGCCTTGTTCTTTGTGTTCTCTCAACAGGCCTGGTATAATAGGGGGTCTGGAAATTTCAACATGGACATTCATGTTCATTTGCACGAAATTCACAGTTTGAATCTATCCGAAATATCCCCCCCCCCAAAAAAAAAGAGC
The DNA here is from genome assembly GCA_032207245.1 of Pardosa pseudoannulata. Taxonomy (NCBI): domain Eukaryota; kingdom Metazoa; phylum Arthropoda; class Arachnida; order Araneae; family Lycosidae; genus Pardosa; species Pardosa pseudoannulata. Next base: position 25,101,271 of record CM063504.1, on the reverse strand, counting down.
CTCAGAAATCCACTTTTGAAGCCCGTTAAGATGTTAACCCCTCCCCTTAAAAAAATCGGATAAAATTTTAACTTTCAGCCTTTTTGTTCCTACTACTGCAAATATATCAAATGAAATGTGGCAAATTGCAAATTTTCAAATTTCAAATTTGCCACATTAAATCTTAAATTTTCGATATTTCTGATTATATGGACTATTTCTACAGCTAAATACGAAGAAATAGTTAAAAAAGGACCAGTAGCTTTATTTTTTTTCTAAAATTCTTTAAATGAGCTGTCGTGTAGTGTTCAATTTGTAAACGGACTTCATTTACGATAGTAGATCATGTAATTCAAGGGATTTTGGAAAAATCGGGCGAAGTTTTATGATGTTTAAGTCATTGATAAAATCCAAAGGGTTAAAACGTAGCCATGATAAATGGCTTTAATTATTTGCGATTTGTGTTTCATTATTTTACCACATATTTTATTAATTCCACAATAAACATAGTAAAAAAAAACCATAGATGAAGAGTTATTCTTCAACAGTTTAGCAACCCAATAAATCCATGAAGCAATGTGTACATGATTTATTTATTATGTCAGAGAATTAATCTGAAAAGTCAATGAATTCAAAAGCTAAATTTGGCAACGTATTTTGACATGCATTTAATAGCTTTGTTGTATATATATATGTGTGTATATAACACGGCGAAAATTAATCCGGCGGTCACATCGAATTAAGCCCCTATTGTATTTACTTGCCAGGGCAAGAAGCCTAGGCAGTTAAACTATTGAAGTAAACAGTCGTGGCACATTGTAGAGAACGGCGAATCCGTTAAAAAAAACTTTCATTGAGTTAAGAGATCGACAGGTGTCCTATCAAAGGCGGCAAAAGACAGAAAATACATGAAATTCGTGGATTACAAGTTTGGACCCCAGAGCGAGACGCTGAGACTAATTTCCAAGAGGGAAGCTCCTTAATCAGCATTATCAACAGTCAAAAGGAATTTGGATAATTGAAAAGTGAACCGAAGACAGCTGGAAAATACGGAGAGTGGACAGAAAACTTGCATTTATTGCAGAGAAAGTTTTGAGAAATGGGTTGGAAGAATTTTAAGTAGAGGACACTCCTTTAGTTAAGATATTTTGTGGCTGGGAGAATAAATTTGAAGGAATAAGAATGGGAAAGAGGATAATTTTTATGAGATATTAAAGTGTAATAATTTTGATGTATTTGATGATGATCACACACACATTATATATATATATATATATATATATATATAAACATAGACGACTTCGGCAAATGAAATAACAGCTGCTCTTCTTTTCGTTAGAGACTGGATTCTATTGCAGACAAAAGATAGATTTCTTTCTTCTCAGACAACCAAGCCCTAAGCTGCATTTGAATCGGCGCCCTCATATATTATACCACCTAGCTTGAAAGGGTTAAACATTTAATTGCTCTTTGAAAAACCAAATGCCTACCTGAAAAACTATATACTCCCCCTTGAGAAGCACTGTGCTAACTCCTATGCCAAAAAAAAGTGTAGGTACATATATATATATATATATATATATATATATATATATATATATATATATATATATATATATATATATATATATATATATATAATTGCATACAACACCAGAAGATTTATATGATTAGGTTGTATAGTTTTGACTCAGAGTATAAACTCCTCTTCCCTTTCTCAAAATAGTTCTTGAGAGTTGGCGTAATAAGTTACAAATTTTATTTACTTCAGTTTTTTTTTCGTATCTCCTACATATATTTCTCTGATATGTAGGACGTTATTCAAAAACTTTTACTTATCAGGCCTAACCGGCAACAGATTTATAAATTCACTCAACCCTAGAATTTTTTCGCAACTTAAGCACAACGAAACACAAACGGGTATTCAAACCTAGACCTGTGCACAGAGTTATATGGACTAGAAATATGTTCATAGCGAGCAGCAGTAGTCACTAAACGAAATGAAATTTCGATCTACACCTAAACTACATAAAGAACATTTTATGAATCTGACCTGTAAACAAGGGTAATAATTTGTGAACTTCCTCACGTTAGTCAAATCGAACTTGTTCATGGGTGATAACAACCTTTGTCAGACGTTCCTTTTTAAGACTAACAAGGAATGTATTCGTAGAATACATTAGACCGCCAAATCTTTGGGCTGAGAAAAGAAAATATCCAAGAATGCACCAGTCAACAAGCTGATGGCATCTACAGTTCAGCACTCATCCCCTCATACGAAAAAGAAAATCCCTAAATCCAAGTCTTATGTAGCCTCCATACTATGGCCAGTTGTTCACCACTTCCTGATGGTGACCTCGAACGATGGTTCACGGGTCGTATCTACACGCTGGGCCACTGAATGAGATGAGCGCATTGATTCGTCCATAGTGTCTACTGCACACTTAAGTTGCGCATCTGGCTGCCTTTGATCTTTGGAGAAAAACCGCCTCCGAAGCCATCGTCCGCCAAGGCTATTTTATCGTCTGCCGCCATTAGCCACGGTAAGCCCAAAGCCCCTCCAGACGGTGGTGATGGCTTGCAGTGGACCATAGTGTGGAGGCGCTTTTAGGTACAGTATACGGATTGATTCAAAATATGCTTCGGTGTGAGCTATAGAAATTTGCTTTGTATTTAAGTCTATTTTCGAGCATACTATCTTTTCCTCCTCTAATTTAATACTGTAATCAGATTTTGTAACCTGCATGCTACACATTTTCCATGTATGCGACAATACAGTCAAGATTATTAGCATAAATTATTTCCTTTACGGCATTTTCATTGTTTGGCTAAAAAGAGCTTTCGGACTTTAATTTTTGTACAAAACTCGTACCAATACTTCCTATTCATTTCGTACTATATAAAGTAAGAAAATGTGCATTAATTATTGGCCCCGTAATGTAAGGAATGTTTCTTTCTTGTGCGTTTTAAAAAAGAATAATACTTTTCATTCCATGTAGAATGAAAAATATAGTGATTTCAGCGTAGAAAAAAATGTAATAGTTGTTCAGGGAATGTGTTCAGCTCATTCGAGAGCCATACTAAACATTAGGTGAGGGTGAAAATGCTTTATTTACATACATTATTAACATGCCAATCGGTCAAGAACGATTCATGAGAAAACAAAAGGGCATCAGTGTGATTCTTTGTTTAGTCTTTTGTTTGGTATATAATAAAGCGTATACAGATGCAAATTTTAAGTCTACACCGTACGACATCATGACAGAAATCACAGCATCGAGGTACATTAGCATTTTCAAAAAATCAGAGCTTTTGAAAGCTTTAAAAATTTCTATATGCCAAATATTAAAATAGCCAAACTAAATTTATGACGGGTCAATGAACGACAACTGCAAACTATTACTTTCCCTTTTTTTAAAAGCTAAACAAATTTTTTCGAAATGCATATATTACATACACTATAATACACTGCTCCCAATGAGCAAACCGATTTAATCCCTAGTTTGCTTAGCATATGTTACAAAAACGGTGAAACTAGCAACATATGGGACTTAAATAAACATTTGCTGTTAAAACGATTAGTATTGTTTATTAGGAAAGTGAAAGGTGTAGGATGAAACTTCAGTCGGTATTCCGCCGCTTTTACTAATTTTATCAGTTTTTAACTGAGTGAAAACTGATCAAGAAATAATCTTATTAATTTGAAATGAATTCAACAGCTATGGGAAAACGCTATTTAAATTTCAACAATTTAACCAATCAATTGAATTGGGAAATAAAATATATACTTTCAATAAAATGTAAAAATTTGACATCAAAACATTACGATAAATAACAATAAAAGTAAATTTTTGAAATAATATCTCCTCGGAAAGAAACATATCACCCATTTTGATGTAAATGTTTTATAAAAATTTGATAGTGTTGTTATTGATGTGTACTATATAATGTAATTTAAAAGTTCTTACTTTTGTCGGGCAATATTTAATTCATGATCTCTTAATTTATTGAATTTATTGTACATAAAATAATATTTTAATTATTCCTTACTTATTGTTAAAATGATTTTATATTATAAATATAAATTTCTAGTTTTCATAGGTTGCAGTAAAATAGGCTTTCATCAGTTTCTAGCTCCTATATTCCCATCAGCCACAATTCAGACCTGTACCTATAGTACACATTTATACACATGTAAACACACTCCAGGTCTGTAGTAACTAAGCTGGACTCAGCTAAAATATTTCTGAATAATTTGTATGCAACTGGTTAATTAAATTTATATGTTAATTAAACGAATCTCCAGTCTTTCTTTAAATCTAAGAATTAGTTATATTGAAGCTGACAAAAGTTACATTTAAATATATAAACAGTTATACAAGTCTTAGTAAATATAATTAATATGTCAATCTATGTAACATATTAAGAGTATTAAAATAGCTTTGCTGTTAAAATTAAAATTATTAATAAGCTATTAATAGAAAAATGTTTAAAATTATATGTAACAATTTAAAAGAGACTAAATTATTAATAAGTTATTAAGAGAAAATTATGTAAAATTAGATCTAATAACTTAAACCAGATTGAAGTACATAAATTAGTAGCAATAATTATGGTTTTTACTAAATAAGAACAGTAAAAGAATAAAAAAAGAACAATAATGTAATGAATGAAAAGATTAACATTTTCTATAAAATAAAAGAAATTAAAAATTTAAGCTTGTTAAACACTTGAATGATTTTAGTAAAATATCCCATGGTAAATATACATAAATAAATAAATAAAATGTAAAGGAGGCAGTCACAATTCTCTTCCAAAATCATAATAATTGATAGAGTTAATAATAAAATAGATGGCAAATAATGTATTATCATAAACTTTGAGATGTTTCCTATATAGATTCTAAAATGTAAGTTAAATTTTCAAGCTAAAAAATACAAATTAAGTTGGATATAAATAGATATAAATGTTAAAATTATGTAAATATTATTGAATCTTTTAAATACAATTTTTTTTATTTGTTTTACTATACATTTCCTTTCACAACAGCTAAATTCAACAGCAATGGGATGCAAATATGTATATATATATATATATATATATATATACACACACACACACATACGTATATATACATTCAGACAACTATTATGACTCTCTTTAATTTAGGATTAAAATAAATGATGAATGGATTGAAGAAAGCAAATTATGTGTCATCTTGTCAATATTAAATTTTATGTATCCTGGACTTAAACAATCTTACAGCTAATGACTCAAATTTTGTATGAATATTTTCCAGGCTTGAAAATATTAATATTTCACTAATATATTTACTCCTTTGATTACTTCTAAATATATAAAAATATAAAGAGAATGTTGAGTAAAAGTCAAAAATTAATATCAGAAAGTAATGAAATATGATAACAAAATTTGCCATCCAGTTGGTCTGGTTAATTTAGAATAAAAAAACTTGTTATAAGATTATATTAATGATAAATAAAAGCATGTAATTAGCTTGAAATAGTATTGTATTAGAGAGCAATTTCTCCATTTGAGGTACTTCTCAAAGAAACAGCAGGTTTTTATTTTATAGATCAATGAGATATGCAGATGAGTAAGTTAAAGACTTTCATATTAATAACCCTAACTATTTTTAATATAAGCATTATTAATGAATATTTATTCATCAAAGCAATGATATTATTAAATAAATTCAGCTTGGTTATTTTAGTCTTCAAGTTTCATTTCAGTATCTTCTTGAGCATACCATAGAAAAATATAAGTAAAGATTCTGCAGTAAAATAAATTATGCATTGATAGGGTTATTAGAAGTATAGAATCACTGACATAATTTAGCAATTACTAAGCCAAAATAAATCTTTAAAGCAGTTACTTCATAATTAGATAGTGTAAAGATATATAGTTTGATTTAAAGCTCACTGCACCTTCCTATTTTAGTAGCTAAAAGGATTAAGTTAATCATCATCAGATTTTGTTATTAGACCGATATTAATTACCCATTAATTTAAATTAAGTAATGAATTTCTATGAAAGCTCTTTATCTCATTGTTACTAATTAAGGCAATATTAAATTGATAAAAAAGCTTGATTAACTTGGAAATTCCTAATTCTGCACTAGTCTTCATCTTATTAAAAGCAGCAAGATACCATTAGATGAGAATAGTCAGTGAATTAAGACTCCTGGATTATTGAAGTGTTTCAGTGATTCAGCTTATTAGTTGTAGATCCTTATTAAACTCCTTTTAGTTCAGTCAGTCTTGTAAAATGAAATAGATGTTTACAGAATCCATAATCTAGAAGCAGAGCAATATTAGAAGTTTCTCTTGACACAACCATGAATTTCTTAGTGAAAGCTTCTAAGAGAAAAGCATTAGAATTAATTTCTTATGTAATATATTGAAAAGCATTATTATTTTTGAGAAGTATGAAAATTTAGTTCAAATGAATGTACATAAATGTTATTAGAAAATATTATAATGTACAGATCAGATAGAGTCAAAGAATATTCATCAAAAATATGAAATAAAATATTTTACCTTATATAATGATGGATATATTTTGAAGATTATTAGAGATAACAAAATATGATTCCTAATATATGCAGAAGTTTTACAGTTACTTAAAAATAAATAAATGTTTCGAGAGTAAATTTTACTTCTTTACCAGTAATAACATTCAAAAAGCAAGAGATAAACCAACACTTTCTTTTTAAACATTCAAAGCATTGTTCCTCTCAGTGTAACCTAAAGCTTTAACTCTAGAATTATGGAAGGGGTCATTTTGACACCTAGTAAACTTTTATCTTTGACAGCTCTTCTTTTTTTTTGCCAATATCTTAATCTTTCCTATTCTTAAATCATTGTGACTTATGAATTAGTAAAGATTTCATGAAAATCGTATTTTTTTTAGCCCTAACAAATGATTATACCTAGAAATATGGCAGGTGTCATTTTGACCCCTTGAGAGCAAAGAAATGTGAATACATTCCATTGTATTATCTGAACACTGTTACTTCTGTAAACTATTTTTATTTGCACCTGCTAAAGTAAATACAAACAAAGGAAAAGGATGTGGTAGGTCTTAGTGCATGGAAGTTAATAATAAATGAAAATTTTTTACATGTCATAAAGGAGTGTACTGATGCTGAAGCCAAGCGTAAACTTCATAATGACTCTTTCACTATTTTATTAGCAGAACTGGAAGCATTCATAGCGTTTTGTATGTAAGGGGGGCATTAGCCACCAAGGACTTACCAATTCTTAGTTTGTGCTCCAAGATTTGTGGACCAAATTTTTTATGAAACTATGAGTAGAGATAGGTTTCTGGAAATTATGAAATTTCTTCGTTTTGATAATAAACCAACAAGGCCTTTACGTTTGCAGTGTGATAAATTTGCACTAATATCCGATGTACGGAATACTTTTATAGAAAACTATTATTTTCTTTGTTTCTGAAATGTAAGCTGTAATACTAGACTCCAGACTCGAGTTGGTGGGCAAGCCCGGTTCCAGGGAGGTTCAACAGGAGGGGGGCGATGGATGCCAAACCCATCCGCGGCAGCTGCAGAGGACATTTTCCTGTGGAGGCGAAAGCTTGACCGAGGGGGGGGGATTCCACCCTGGCCCTTGCGAAGAGGAGTGGAGAGATGCCCGCTCGGATCGACGGAGAACGGACATTCTCGTGAAAGGAGCTGAGACCGAGAGAAGTGCTTTCTGCTCGGCACCATTTGTTTTTTTTCTCAGTCTTATTTGAGCCCTGTTTTTGAGTATGATTTGGAGTGTACATATGTCTTAACAGAATTTGTAAATAAATGTTTACTCAAGAGTTTTGTTGCTGCAGTGCTTAATTGTCGGTAATATAGGCTTTAATCGAACCCACGATACCTGCTCCAGTAACAGTAGTCGAGCAGATATAGAACGAGACAATCGAAATATTCAAATGCTTGGTCATTATTTGAATACATACCTGCAAAATCTCTATATTAATTAATATAAACCGTAGTTGCCCTAATTTGCATTATTTTAATTTCTTTTCCCCAAATATATTATATCATATAGAGAAATATGCAGATATCTTATCAAGGGGTCAAAATGACACCCACTGTAATTTTAGGTATACATAGACCACCGTAATTCTAGTGTTAAACCTTTTCATTATAAGAGAAATCCACCAGGAAGAATCTCTCATATATAAAAGACATAATACAAAAAGAGAATTTAACTCTTTGTAAATAGGTTAGTGTTTACTGCTTTATAAAAATATATCTGAAAAGCTGGTGAAATACTATTTTCTTAAGATCATTTGTATTAAGATTATCTTTCTTTAAAAATTGCTAAAAATGTATTGTACTTCTACATGATTTCTAAATTTACTTTAGATTTAAAACATAATAATAGAATAACTAAAATTTCTTTGAATATTCTTTGACTTAGATGAAATTGTTACCTATGTATGTTATTTCCATAATCTGACAACTAGAGTATTTAGAAAATATTAATTAATTAGAATATGAGCATATTTTTATTATTGCAAGTAATATGAATAGTTAGAGCTTCATATGTAGAACTTGAAGCAAAACCGATAGTATTCAGTGAAGATCAGCCAAAAGCCCAAACTAAAGAAAAGACAAATCATTTTTTTCAAACCTTTTTGTCTTGAAACCGGCGTTTTTTCATCTCTTGCCATTACTAAAGAATATGATAAAGTATACTTAATGAAACAATAAAATTAAAAACTTATTTTAAAATAAAAATCAAGTTTTATGCACAGGGTTTGTACACATGTGTAAGTATATATAAAAGTCTGGTTTTAATTTCTAGATGAGAGCTTTTAAAATATTTTTACATTACTAAGGTGCAATATTATACTAGTAAAAAATGACTTTAGCCAGTGTTTATACACTATACACAAATATATAATGTTTACATCATATTTCGCACTATATTCTTACAATACTACACATAAAGCAATGTTATGCATGACAACAGTAAATAACGAACATAAAAGAACTAACTACTGGTATTAAAAACATTAAGTATTAAATATTTGGCATTCTACCATTAACTTTTCATTGACTGCATCTAGATAGTGGGTCAATTTAATGTATTAAACCTAATAAAGACAACAGGTTTATTTTTCTATTGAAAATATGAATTAATTTGGAACAACATATAAAAACATTTTGTTTAATTTATATTAAAAAAATTTTAAATGTATTTTATGGCTTCATATTCAGCTTCAAAGCTATTTTAAATTATTAGAAATTTTTAAGGAGCTTACATTCACATGATATATATAGTTATTAATATACAAGGTATTTTTTTTACTAGAATATAAAGAAATATGTTTTAATACAGAATTTTAAAGTGTAAAAGTGCATTTTATAAGTCTGAAATGTTTTTTTAATTAAGATATATTAATATAAAATAAAATATTGATTTTCTTGTTTTTAATTTTTTTTTTTTTTAATAACAGAACATTTGTAATGATTGAAAGAAAGTCACAAAACAATACACACACATAGATCAATACTACTTTGGTTATAAAACAACTTTTTACAGAAATCCATTGCAAAATATTTTTCATTTGATACTACATCTATAAACATCTTTATTAAACAAACTCTAATCAAAGTAAAGCTCCATTCTTTTTTAGAAATATATGGCTAAAGTCAAACTTAAATTTCCTGCTTAAAATGCACAAACCCCGTTTGGACTTACATACAATATTTTGAAAAAGTGTCAAAATTTATTTAAGTAAATAAGTATAAAATAAAGATTACTTTTGATAATGTAATCTTACGATTATGTTTACTCATTACATTTGAGACAAATACAAAGTTTATAGCTAACTTTAAAATAATTTGCAAGACAGTATCTCTTTCTTGGAATTATTAGAAGTTAGATTTACCATTATATATATGTAAAAAAATATTATCATTAACTCACCTGTAACAGCAATTTTCTCTTCATTTTCATAGTTTCGTTTTTGCACTCAATAGAAATTTATGAATTCTATAACACTCATTTAAACAGGCAGAGTGGGATATGGACATTAATGCCATTATCAAAGCTTGATACATATAACATGCAAAACAACACATATGGGAAATGGGAGTTACAAAAAGATTAAAACACTGTGGTTACGAGAGCACATATCACAAGACATTGATTCACAATACAAATACATTATATGTATAAGAATCAGCATATTTTAACTCAAAGTTATATAAGCATTATTTTTAATAGTAAATATAAAGAGCTGAAGAAGCTGTTTAATATTTGTATAGCAAAATTATGTAATTATAAAATAACATATTACAGTGATTTAGTAATGTCAAATAAATAAACATATAATTATTACTACAGCATTGTTACCTTTATATAAATAAAGCAATATTATAAATAATTATTCAGATTAGAGTAGTTTTAATTTTTAGTTGAACAACACAGAATGTCTAAATCATTTGCAATTATGTATATTTATTAATAAAATTATAGAATTAATATATTTAATTTACATAGTTTTTAAATGCCAGTGCATAATATTTTTACTAGTCCATTAGTTAAATAATAGGCAGAGTAGCTAAAAGTAAAACTGTTACATTGATTATTCATTAGATATTTTAAAGCATTAGTACCATAAGAGACTGAAAGTGATGTAAAAAAATTACCATTTTAGAATAAATATAAAATAAAATAATAAAAAATGAGAAAGTTAAAGTTTACTCTTAAAGAGAGTTTACTATAAAACTGATATTAGGAGTTGCTAAATCATTTCTTTCAGTCTTTTATGAATATATTATAATAAGTAAAGCCCCAGTAAAATGCATATTAATTTCTTGTAAGTAACTTTTAGCTAAGCCATCCCACTCTGAATAATTTAAAAACAACTTTAATCCTCCTATTTCATCTGAGTTATGTGTAATATACCTGTACATTTCTTAATAATATTAAACTCCCATCAATATATTATTACTCTAAACAAAATTATTTGTACTTTGAGTAGGTTTAATAAATTTGGGTGTATTAACTTTCAAGAAATTTTTATAAATCTAAAGAATTATAAATTGATTTCTTTCCCTGTATGTTATTATACTTATGCCCTACATTAACTCAAGTCAAAATATCTCTTTATTTATTTCTTCAATGCAATTTCCTCAAACATTTATCCATAACAGGTACTGTTTCATATAGAATTCTCCCATAGTATTAAACTAGGAATTCTAAATTGAGTCCTTTAGTGCCTATTTTAAATTAAACTAGCCTGACTTACGGTTACTTAGTTTAAGTAACTTCTTGTAACTGGATTATACACCCTGTAAATATATAGAATCTTAGTACAAGAATTTCACAATTCAATTTTGTATAAAAGTACATACCTAGAACTTGAACAGCTTCTGACTGAGCAGTAGGTAATTCAGGCCTGGCAGATTCAATAGCTTTCCTCTCTGTAGGACGTTCTATTGTCATATCACTGAGTCCTTGGTCAAACGTAACTTGTGATACCTAAAAAGTAAAATATCCTTAAAATCAATTTAAATTCCCAGCATGAAAAGGAAAATTAAGTCTGTAGCAAATCAATTTTTATTCAATTTGATCCTCAAGATGATCTATTACATCATATTACTTGAAATTTTACTTCAAAATGTAATTTTATCATAATAAAATCTTGTTACTATTTAAAAATTTAACAAAGTAAAGTAAAACCTGTAGAATAGAATGATCTCTAGTAACTGATACTTAAAAATCAATAATAAAAGATAATGAGGAAAAATGTGGCAACATAACTTTTAGTCTCAATTCAAAAATTAATAGACATACAATGCATTTAAAACTATTTAAATACTTTGAAAACAAAAAACACTACTGTAGCACATGAAAGAATTAAAAAGAAATTAATGAAATTTACTTCATATAAGGGTCAACCAAATAAAAGTATCACTGCCATGATTGCACCAACTTTTTAAGATACAGAAGACTATGTATGCCCTTATAGAGGGCTCTACATGGTGGGAACACATGCCATGTCATCTAATTATGACAGATTTTCATGTAGTAGCATAGGAGCAAGCTCAACAGTATTATTTTTATCATGAATACCCCTAAACATTGTTAACACACAGTCGTACAATTTTCACCTTGTAATTACCATATGTTTAATTTCCTGAAGAAAGCTCTGTAAGGACAGTGATTTGTAGACAATAATGCTGTCCAATCTGCCCTTAAAAACTGGTTTCACATCTAAACTGAAGTTTCTGCACTCAGGATATCTTTCATCTTGTGGACCATTATAAGACCTGTTTCAGCCTCCAAGGCAGTTATGATTAAGCATGTATTAAAGTTCTGTATCTATTACTTTTTATTTTGTACAGTCAAACTTCGATAACTTGAAGTCCCAGGGAACCCCCAAAAATTTTCGACTTATCCGAAGTTCGAGTTATCGAAGTTACCTACCATTCCTCTCAACTGGCACTTAAGATGGGTCGACATGGTTTAAATGGTTTGATATGTGCCATAATACTATAGTTTTACGCATTTCTATTTTTTAATAGTCTATGTAAATAACAAGAGAAGAATGGGTTTAAAAGGTTTTACTCAAAAAATTTGGCCTCATTACATATTAATTAGTATACATACCATGTAAATCTCATTTGAGAAAAGCAGTTATTTTTATGGTTGTTGGCATTCACAAAGTCACATAATTTTTGGACTCTGTTAAATAGGGTGTTGTCTGTACCTTTGGTGGTCTCCGGGTATTGTAAGATGTGAATAGCATCATGTGCTTCGAGAACGAAGGTAGTGGACTGGCATTCGAAGTTTTGAACAGAATTGTGTTTTTTACTGGGGAAATCTATCACAAAAATTCGACTTAGAAGATGTTCACTTCGAGTTATCGAGACAGTTTTTTAAAGAAAGGTATATAAATAATTTGGGACTTGATTAAAAGTTTAAGTTAGCGGATTATTTGACTTATAGGAAGTTATCGAAGTTAGACTGTATATTAACTTACAGCAATACCACTAAACCATTTGTCATACTCACCCCAATATCACTTTTATTTGGGGGAACCTTATATATAAGCTTAAAAGTATCTTTAATATGGAGAAAAGGCAGCCATAGTATATATTACATATATTATGCAAAACTACCGACCTCAACTTTTGTGTTCTTCAAAAAATTAGACTGCCAAAAAAATTTCTGGCAATGCAGATGTAATTAGCTTACGCACATTCAAGAATTTCAATATTTGTTATTTGTAATTTCAATATTTGTTATAAATATGTCAGAAATAGTTATATATGAATTTCAAGGGTTATAATCAAATTTACCTGCAAAGACACTTTTTCTACAACTCCAACAGAAGCAGTGAGTGAAGATGGTTTTTCTTCTGCCTTCATATCTGTTAGTGAACTATGAATCAACGTTTCATAGACCTGCATAGCTACTTCAGATGGTAATATCACGTCTACTTGTCGGGAACCAGGCAAGTTTTCAGCACTTAGAGCAGCTACAGAGGAAGTGCTCAAGATCTCTAACACCTGTGTAGCAAGTTCAGATGGCAGTGTGACTTGTGCAGTTGCAGAGCTGGGAATTTCTTCAGCCATTTCAAGCAGTGATCCTGTAAGTGAATTTGTTACATAAATGAATATTGTAATATTATTCATAAATGATAAAATAACTGATGTTTTATAAATACAATAATAAGAACAAATAAAACATGGAGATAGTTACTTTAACATTAAATTCTGCTTCATTTAAAATATTGTACCATTTTATTTGCATTTAATAGCTAACTAAAGTTACTACATTATGTAAATTTGTATAAATATTACTAACTAGCAATAAAAGCTTTAAAAAATGAGATAAAAAGCTGGAAATTTACGTTCCCTATAACTATTTCTCTGTAGATTATTTTATGACACTAAATCCTTTACCTTGTGTAGTCACTTCCGACACTTGCATCGCAACATCAGAAGGCACGCTAAATACTGCCTCCCGGGATCCTGGCAGCTCACCTGGCTTCAATTCCTGAACAGTATTATGTGTAATAACTTCTGACACTTCAGTTGCAATATCTGGTGCAATCTCCATATCAGCTTTTTTAGAACCAGGAAGTTCAGAAACAGAAAGATCACCAATAGAGCTGCTTGCTAATACTTCAAATACCTAAAATAAAATCACCAGAAAAATATTGTATTGGCATTAGTAGTTTATATACAGATTTCTGACAATAAGCATCACATGCTTCATCTTCAATAACTAGCATATAGCCAGTCATATGACAGGATCAGTAAAATTTTTAATTTTCCAGAATTGTAAAGAACCCTATGAGGCAGGTAAAAAAAAATGGTTTGTTTTTTGGCTGAGAATTACCTTTCAACAAAAGTAATCGATTAAAATTATCACATATGTACTTAATCTATTATTTAAGTCAAATAAAAAAGAAAATTATTTATGTAATATCCAAGTTTAGTGATAAAACATATGGAAATAAGGCAGAACATATTTGAATAATAAAATAAGAAATGATTAAATGAGATGGTTAAAGGAATGAAATCATGATGCTAGAAAAGCATTGTTATTTTTACTTATTTATTATGTGATAAATTAATAAATTTAATCGCTTTCTCTTAAAATGGGACTTGAAATAATGGCATTAAAAGCTCGAAAAGGGGACGGGATGGATTTCGAACGTTTTAAAGAGGACTGCATTTTTTGCTGTGATACAAAGCATATTCATACCAATTTACTTCAAAATCGGATCTATAGTTTAGGAAAAGATAAACTTTACTCGCTTTGAATTTTGGAAAACCCTAACTCATCAAAAATCTAATATGGATGCCTCTATCCATTCCAGGTCCAACAGCTTCATAACTTCGAGGACAGACGGGCAGATAACTTAGGCTATTATTACATTACGAGAAGAAAGTTTAAGGGTACACAACATGAAATGTTTATGTGGCCAGGGACATCCGTAAAGCAATACGTGAATTTAATAAAATGAAAATTATAAAAATTATAAAAAGTTGAAAAAATAGTAAAAACTTATTTTAAAAATAATAAAACAACTTTCTTTCAGAATAAGAATTTAAAAGAAAAAGCAGAAAATATTAAATTTATTAGACATTAAAAAAAATTGGCTGCGTCGGGGATAGAACCGTCAACCTGAGAAGTACGACGATCAAGCAGGCAGACATTCTACCAAACATAGACCATCTGCACGTTGTGTGGAAACTAATTAGAGTATATGAAGGTTCAAGTAGAAACAGTCCAGAAATTTAAATATTACTCTCCGCCTTTGCCATCCTATCAAGAATGAATTTTGTATAGAATAAGAGGAAGGATAAGGCTTGAAATAATAGAATTAAATGCTGGAAAAGGGGGTATGGGGTGGATTTCGAACTCGCTTTCAATTTTGCTAACCATAACTCATGAAAAATCCAATATGGATGACTGTATCCAATCCAGGTACAACCGCTTCAAAAATTCGTGGACAGACAACTTAGACTATTATTATATAGGGGATGAAATGAAAGTAAGGAGTTTTCAAGGAGATGACTAAAACCAATCATCTTCATGAGATTTTGAGAAAAATAAACGTTATATTTTAAGAGTTAGTATGTCTAGATAATCATGATTTAAAGATAAAGGGGACACACAAAATTATCATATATTTTATACAAGCTAAACATTAAACAATTATACGTTGATAAATTTAGTTTTCTGACAAGCACTATGGATCTATTAAATGAAATTTAAACCATCAAATCTCTTACCTGAGTAGCAAGCTCTGATGGAATTGAAACATCAGCCATTTTGGATCCTGGAATCTCATCTGGCTTCATATCACTGATAGAACTATTTTCTAAGACCTCTAAGACCTGCATTGCCAACTCAAATGGAATGGAGACTTCGGCCTTTTCAGTTCCAGGCAACTCACCACTCTTCAGTTCTTTCAATGAACCTAATCAATAACAAAAAAAGAAAAAAATTAAGCAACAATGTAATAAACAAGATGTTAGAAACTACAATGTTAGGGTTATATTACTAAAAGATAGGATAAAATATATCAGAATACTTGATATAAATAACTATGAAAAAATAATTTGTAAATATTATAATAAGCAAATAAAGCTCAAGGGTTAGATACTAAATTTCTTACAGTCCAATTTATCAGAGCTACTTTTTCACTGGAAAGTATATGCATTAAAGTTTTGATTTCAAAATCTATATTAAAATGTGAGTTATAGATACAGATTAATGCACACAGTTTTTGAACAGTAAGATTTTCATACCCTCCACTCCTAAAATGCTTATCAAATTAAAAATGGAGGAATTATATACTGTACAAAGTAATTGTATTCATTAGTATAATTAAAACTCATTTATCTAATACATTTTTAGTCCTTAAAGATTTTTTTTCAAGATAATTATTTTATGTATTTTTATATAATAATAAATATAATGAAGCCCAGTTGCGTTGGGGTAGCAGTTCACACTCTCACGACACAGGTCCGCGGTTCGATTCCCGGGCTGGGCAAGGTTGACTCAGCCTTTCATCCCTTCAGTGTGTAGATGAACTGAGGACCAAGCGTGCTTGGGAGCTAAACACTGGGGGTTCCGCGTTAGATTGACCACCTAACCGGAACATATGGTTTGCACCCCAGAGCCTTTGGTCTCGTAAACGGAGATTGGCACCGTAGGCCTTGGCCCCCTAGGGGCTGTTGCACCGAGGAGTTTAGTTTTTTAGTAAATATAATCACACTTAAAAAAAATGAAAGGGATAAAAATATTTATTATATTCTAATACTCTAGACTGTTATTAAAACCCTATTAAACATTTTATTTGTATTTTTAGTAGAGAAATTCTGATCTAAACTATTTATGTACTACAGAAAGTATGGTAATTTTTAAATACCAAACTATTAGTAATGAGATGAATTTGTCAAACATTCTAAACAATGTACCTTGTATCTAAAATGCAAACAGTTTTAATTTTGAAAAATATCAAATTCTAAGAAAATATTAATAATATTACTGCAGATTTCTTTTAAAATTTTAATTCAGTTAGCAGTTATCACGATACCTTTTAAGAAATAACCAATTAAATTTCGTTTAATAAATAAGCTAACTTACTGTATTAAAGAGTTTGAAAAGAACCTTAAAAGAAAAATCCTTTATTTACCTTGAGTAAGTACTTCTGAAACTTCAGTTGCAACTTCTGATGGAAATATTATATCTAACTTCTTAGATCCCGGAATTTCAGAAGGTTTGAATTCCTTTACTTTCTCCTCAGTCTGAACTTCAGATATACTGAGGGTATGTTGCGATGATACAACGAATTCCACCTGTTAACATAAGTTTTGGAATTATACAATTTGCTGGTAGAAATAAATACTGGACAGAAATTACAGTTTAAAAAATTTCTCCAGAACAATATTTTAGAACTAAATTTTATCAAAGTTAAATATTAGAGAAATTTAAAGTTTTTGTCTTTAGATGTACATCAGAGGAAGAGTAAATTAGAATCTGTTTAAAAAATTAATTTTTTTTTAAAAATCTTGAGTTAGAACAAATTTGGGAAATTTTGAAAACTTAATGATTTATTTTACAAAGCTTTAAATTATTGCTAATGTATCATAACATAATTTAGCCTGAAACTGGATATGGTTTCAGATTGAAATATGGGTGGGCATAAATGTAGCTTTCGTACAAGATCTAAGTATATTACAAAAAAGATCAAGAGGATTATTTATCAAAATTAACAAATTCCCATTAATTGTCTGAACATTTTTTAATTATGAATTGCTTAGTGATTTTAAAAAAGTAGAATTATTTTCCTAGAGAGCGCTAACAAATTTAGACCATTAGGAGAAAATTTAAATTTTAAAAAATATTAAAAATTATGTTATATAAAAATATTAGTTATTAGGCTGATTTTGCAAACATTTAGTTAACAATCCAGTAGATATGTTTTCAAGCTTATAAAGATATTATTGTATTTTAATAATACAGTTAAATGAGTTACTAAATATAATAATTAATGGTAAGTACATTTATTTGTTATAATTGCTTGTATTAGTTTTATTATATTTTGCTTCTTTTAACTCCTATAATAGTTATAAGAAGAAGCAAAGGCACTATGAAAATTTGGTATTTTATAATTTGCATGGTTTTACAAATTTTAAATATTAATACATCTCATTTTTAAAAATTAAAAAGGTTTTATGTTAGATTTCAAATTAAATAAAACTATCCAAAATTATAAAATACCATATTCTTTGCTCTATAAATTGTTAAAAATACATAAATCAAGTTAAAAATTAGTCATATAAGCAAAAATATAGATAAAAAAGCAGCACAATTACTAAAGAGTTAGAGGCTCATATTTATAGGAGCTAAATATTTTTGTAAGCAGTAAGATATTAAGAAAATACATTAATAAGTTAATGCAGATTAAAGCAGTATTTAGATACATTAGAAGCAGTAAGTAGTGTTGATCCATGGCTCTTGGAAGTTAGCTGTGCATTTAGTCAAGCTGTTGGAAGCTGATCAGCTGCATCCATCCATTGCAAGGCTGTATTGCAAGGCTGTACAAGCCTCTTCTTACCTGTTGGCCATCTGGTTTTTTGTCCTCAACTAGCTCACCAGCAACTGCCTGAGTTTCAACATCTGACACTGCTAGATGTTGCTCTGGTATAAACTTCACTTTGGCACTTGCCTCTGCTGGCAATCTTTCTTTCTCCAAAGATGCTGCTCTAGTTGATTCTACAACTTCTGAAACTATACAAGATTCATGAGGAGATAAAGCAACTTTGGCAGTGCTGGAAGGTATTTTTTCTTGTTCACTAAGATCTACAGTTTTATTTTCAGCAGTTATTTCTGACACAGATATGGGTTCGATTGATGTGAATGACATAACTGCTTTCGTACCAGATGGTGCTTTATCAGGCACCAATTCATCAGCATAAGTTTCTGCAATAGTCTCTGATATATTAATATAATCCTGCTTAGTAACAGCAAATCCAGCTTTCTTTTCTTTAGGCTTTTTCTCTTCAGGCAAATCTTGAAAGTTTTCCTCAGTTTTAGTTTCTTGAACAGCAAAGGATTGTTGGTGAGTATAACTTACAGATGCTGAAGCAGATTCAGGAGACTTGCTTGGTGCAAGTTCTGCTGTAGTAGTTTCAACAGTCACTTCTGAAACATCCAAAGAATCTTTGGGCAAAAATTTTGTCTTTGCTGTAACCTCTGCAGGTTTCTTTTCCTGGAGTAATTCTTCAGGAAAATCTGCAGATGTGATTTGGGAAACTGCTATTGTTTCTTGGTAAGGAACTGAAACAAATGCTGTTTCTCCAGCAGGGGTCTCTTTTGGAATTAAATCTTTTGGTTGATCTCCTGTAATTGTTTCAGAAATGCATAGGGAATCAGCCCCAATAACTTCAAAATCTAAAGTTTTGGTTAAAGGTTTCTTATCTGGCTTCAGTTCATCAGCACTTAATTCAGGAACCACTTGTTCTACTGATACTGTTTGTTTAGATATATAATTGCTAGCGGCATTTACACCACTGGGCAATTTCTGAGCTTCAAATTCATCTGGTTTCATTTCAGAAACAACTTCTGACACAGCAACAGTTTCTTTCAGAGTCAATTCAACACCTGCAATTATTTCTTGGGGTTTTGGTACAGATACAATATCTGCTGATGTCTGTTCAGTAGACACTTCAGACACTGATATAGATTCTTTAGTTGTAAATTTAATACCGGCTTGAACTTCTCCTGGAAGTCTACCTGCAGCAAACTGTCCTGGTCTTTCTTCTGGAAGAGTGTGCATTACTTCTAAGCCTTCCAACTGTGATACACCAATAGAGGCCTGAGTTGTTGAAGGCTTTGATTTTTCTGGTAAATTTTCTGACTTTTGTTCAGTAGAAATTTCAGATACAGATAAAGGTTTCAAAGTGGTAAATTTTATTCCAGCTTGAACTTCTCCAGGTAATTTACCTGCTGCAAACTGTCCAGGTCTTTCTTCAATCAAGGTTTCTGATATTTCAAGGCCTTCTTGTTGTGACACACCTACAAGGGCTTGAGCCTCAGATGGCTTCTTAGCAAGTTCTAATTCTGAGGGTAACTGTTGAACGGATGTCTCAGACACTGTAAGAGACTTTTTAGTTGTAAATTTAATCCCCAGCTGAACTTCTCCAGGTAATTTACCAGCAGCAAATTTTTCTGGCAATTCTTCTGCAGTTGTTTGTTGTACTTCAATGCCCTCTTGTTGAGAAAGGCCAACAAGTGCTTGAGCAGTAGAAGGTTTCTTAATAATTTCTAGTTTTTCAGAAACTTGTTGGGTTGAAACTTCAGAAACTGACAATGATGATTGTGTATTCCACTTAACACCTGCTTGTACTTCTCCAGGAAGTCGCCCAGCAGCAAATTGACCAGGTTTTTCTGCAGGTAAAGTTTCTTGTACTTGAAGAGATTCTTGTGCTGAAACTCCAATAGTAGCTAATTCTTCTACAGGTTTCTTTTGTTTTCCCAGTTCTTCAGATTCCTGTTGAGTTGAAACTTCAGAGACAGCTAAAGACTTCTTTGTTGTAAATTTAACTCCAGCTTTAACTTCACCAGGTAAGCGACCAGCAGCAAACTGACCTGGTTTTTCCTCTGGAAGCATTTCTGATACTTCTAATCCTTCTTGTTGAGAAAGACCAAGATTTGCTTGAACCTCAACTGGTTTTTTATCAGTTGGTAAATCTTCAGATTCTTGTTGTGTTGATACTTCTGACACAGATACATATTTTTTAGTAGTGAACTTAACACCAGCTTGAACTTCACCTGGTAATCGACCAGCACTAAATTGTCCAGGCTTTTCTTCTGGCAAGGATTGAGAGATTTCTAAAGATTCTAACTGTGAAATGCCAACCATAGCTTGTACTTCAGTTGGCTTTTTAGTTTTCTCAAGCTCTTCAGATTCTTGTTGGGTTGATATCTCAGAGACAGACAAAGGTTTCTTTGTAACAAATTTAACTCCAGCTTGGACTTCTCCAGGAAGTTTTCCAGCAGCAAATGAGCCATGTCTTTCTTCAAGTAACATTTCTGATACTTCAACTGATTCTTGTTGAGAAAGCCCAAGATTTGCCTGTGCTGTAACAGGTTTTTTCTCTAATGATAATGCTTCTGAGGTTTGTTGTGTTGAAATTTCAGATACAGATAATGATTCTTTAGTTGTGATTTTCACACCAGCATGAACTTCCCCAGGAAGTTTTCCAGCAGCAAAATGTTCAGGCTTTTCATCAGGCAATGTTTCAGATACTTCAAGTGGTTCTTGCTGAGTTAAGCCAACAAGTGCTTGCCCCTTGGTTGGTTTTTTGTCAGCTTCTAACTGTTCAGATTGGTGTTCCACAGAAACTTCTGTGACAGATATAGGCTTTTTAGTTGTCCATTTTATATCTGCTTGTATTTCCCCAGGCAGTCTACCTGCAGCAAACTGACCTGGTAACTCTTCAGTCATTGTTAAAGAAACTTCAACTGACTCTTGTTGAGAAACACCAAGTAATGCTTGAACTTGAGCAGGTATTTTCTGCTCTTCCAGTTTTTCAGATGTTTGCTCTACTGAGACTTCAGAAACTGTTAACGACTCAGTAGTAGTCAATTTAACTCCAGCATGAACTTCTCCTGGAAGCTTACCAGCTCCAAACTGACCAGGTTTCTCATCCAGTAATGTTTGAGATACTTCAATTGATTCTAATTGTGAGACACCAACTGTTGCTTGAGCCTTTAATGGTTTTTCAGTAATTTCTAAATTTTCAGATTGATCCTCAGTCGATATTTCTGATACAGTTAATGGTTTCTTTGTGGTCCATTTAACTCCTGCTTGAACTTCTCCTGGTAATCTACCAGCAGCAAATTTCCCAGGCATTTCTTCGGGAAGCGTTTGGGAAATTTCTACAGGTTCTTGTTGTGATAATCCTACAATTGCTTGAGCAACAGATGGTTTAATAGAATCAGGCATTTTTTCAGTTTCCTGCTGAGTTGAAGTTTCTGATACTGTTACAGACTTTTTGGTTGTCCATTTAACACCTGCTTGGACTTCTCCAGGAAGTTTACCTGCAGCAAATGAGCCCATTTTTTCTTCTGGTTGCACTTGAGATACTTGGAGTGTCTCTTGCTGAGTCATATCAAAAGTTGCTTGTTTAGCACTTGGTTTCTCTTGTAAATGAAGCTCTTCAGATGTCATTTCAGTACTGACCTGAGAAACCGAAAGAGATTCTTTTGTTTTGATAGTAGTTTTTGCTTTTACTTGGCCTGGTATTGTTCCTGGCAAAAACTCTTTAGGCTTTTCTTCTGATTCTACTGCCCTAACATCAATTGGCTCTTGAACAGTATATTTCACAATAGCATGAGCATCTTTAGGTATTTTTGTAGTTATTTCTTCTGGCCTTTGCTCATCAGTAATTTCTGAAACTACTATTGACTGCCTGGGTGATATTTTGACATCAGCTGAAAATTCTTCCTTCTTAAAAGGTTTGATTTGCTCGGTTAATTCATTTACATCAGTTATTTCTTGGATTTCAACCTTTTCTGGGAATATAAGTTGTTTTGCAGATATTTCAGTTCTTTCAGCTTCCATAGTTTGTGTTATTTCCATAAGAGACTTACCAGTTTTCTTTGTGGTAATTTGCATTTTTTGTTCTGTTTCTTTAATAGTCTTACCCTTTTTCTGAATAGTAACAGATTTCTTACCCTTTCTATCAATAACTGTTTCAGTCTTTGAAACATGCATACCAGATATATCTAATGTTTTTTCTGCTTGTTCTAGAGGCTTTTCTTTGCTTTCTACACTTATGTCTTGTCTGACAATTTGTTTAACATCAATTTCTGGGCCCTCAACTACCTTGGATGATAACTGAATATCAAGTTCCTTAATTTCTGGTTTAAGAGCTGTGAATTTAATTTCTTTCAATTCAATAGTTTGTGGTTTTTGAATTTCTTCAGTTATTTTTTTCTTTGAAATTATTTCAAAGTTAGTTTCCATTTCATGCATAACTTTTTCCTCAGGTTTCACCTTTGCCTTACTTTTAACAGTTATTTCTGGTTTAAATTGGGTTTTCTGCACAAATTCTACTTGGGTCACTTCTGCTTTTTCTGGTTGTGTTTCAGAAGTAACAATTTTCTGAGGTTTGTACTCTAACAGCACAGCTGTATGCATTGTGTGTTGTATTTCTTCTTCATCCTCTTTATCTTCCACCCGTTTTGGTTCAAGATGTTTGTCAAATTTAACTGTCTTAGTGACTTTTTCTTTTTTATGCTCTATGCTCTTGACGTCAATATCTTGCTTTGTTTTTAAAGCAGATACTTCTATATCAACACTTTCTTTTGTTTTTGTTATTGTTTCCTTTTTAATATCTTTCACCTCTTTAACAATTTCAGGTTGAATTTGTTTCTTAGTAGTCAACTCTACAATGAGATCTTCAGATGGTTTGACAGGAGCTTTCTCTTCTTCAGGCTTTCTAGGTTTAATAAAAGCTTTCTCAGTCTTTTTAAGTTCAATCTGTTTTGTTATGAGAGTTGCACTCTCTTCCTCTACTTTCTCCTGCTTTACTTTCCTAGGCTTAAGCTTAGGAACTTCAGATAGTTCAGCTCTCTGAGGTTTTGGAGCTTCTTCAAGGGTAAAACTTTTTAGCTGATAGTCCACAAATTCTGGCTTAACTTCTTCAGGCAGTCGGCGCTCTATCTTAGCTTGTTGAAGACGAACTTCGGCAAATAGAGGCTTTTCAGGTTTAATGACCTTTCTCTGAATTCTTGTTGGTTGCAATTTTACCATTTCAAAAGTTTGTTTACTGTGAGATATGTCTTCAAAAACAATTTCTCTTTCCATACCAACTTTTTTAGGCTTCTCTATTTTAATCACATCTGTTGTTTTTTCCTTCTTTGTTATGCTTATATCCACTTTTTCCTTCTTTTCTACAGGTTTAGGTTTCTCTTTCTTAGTGATTTGCAGCTCTGAAATATTTAAAATCTTCTCAGTCTGTTCTGTAGGCTTTTCTCGGCTTTCTACTGTAATGTCTTTTTGTATTGTTTGTTTTACATCAATTTCAGGACCCTCTACAACTTTTGAAGTTAATTGAATATTTCTTTCATGAATTTCTGGTTTGAGTTCAGTGAATTTAATTTCTTTTAACTCAGGTAATTTTTGAATTTCCTCAGTAATAATTTTTCTGGCTTCCTCTTTTGTTGTAATAGAAACTGAAGTATCCTGAATAGGTTGTAATTTTACTTCTTCCAATGTAGGTTTCTTTGGCTTTATGAAGGTTTTTTCAGTCTTTTTCAAAGTAAATTTTGTGGAAGTAGTAGATATTTTTTCCTCGGGTTTTTCAATTTCAATCACTTTTTTGGGTTCCTCTCTACTTTGAACAGTAATATCTTGTCTTATTACTTGCTTCACATCAATATCAGGTTGCTCTACTACTTTTGAGGTCAAATGAATATCTCTCTCATGAATTTCTGGTTTAAGTTCAGTGAACTTGATTTCTTTCAGCTGAATAGGCTGTGGTTTTTGAATTTCTGTAATTATTTGTGTTGATTCTTTTGTAGTGATAGAAACTGATGTATCCTGAACAGGTTGCAATTTAACTTCCTCCACAACAGGTTTCTTTGGTTTAATAAATGATTTGTCAGTCTTTTTCAATGTGAATTTAGAAGAAGAAATAACTGATTTTTCTTCAGTTTCTTCAATTTCAGTCACTTTTGTTGGTTTAAGCTTTGTTATTTCTGCTTGGAGTGGCTTGGGTGTTTCTTCAATAGTGAAAGGTTTAAGCTGATAATCCACAAATTCTGGTTTTATATCAGTTGGTGTCTTTTTATCCAATTTAACTGGCTGCAAATGAACTTGAGCAAAATGAGGAATTTCTGGTTTAATCTCTTTCCTCTCCAATTTAGATGGTTGTAATCTAACTCTTTCTAAAGTATGTGCAGTATGATGCAATTCTTCAACAACTATTTCCTGACTAGTATCAGATTTTGAAGGAACTTTTTCAGTTTTAATAGATTCTGTAACAATTTCTTGTTTTGTTTTTTGTGCAGAAAAATCTATATCTATTTTTTGTGGCTGTTGAATAATTGTCTGAGAATAATCTTTTTTCTCTTCAACAACAGTTTTTTCTGGTTTCTTTGGAATTATTTCTTTAGTTTTAATTTCAACTGAAATATCTTCCAATGGTTTCAATACTGGCATTTTCTCTTCTACTGGTTTCTCTGGCTTAATGAAAGTCTTTTCAGTTTTTCTCAAACCAAATTTAGTAACAGATGTATCTGTTTTATCAGTTTCGACTTTTTCTGTTGTTGTAACTTTTACAGGTTTCAATTCTTCAGTAGTGTAGGCATGCTGAGGTGCTGGTGCTTCACCAAATGTTACTTTTTTCAAATTGTAATCAACAAATTCTGGCTTCATTTCTTCTGGCATTGTTTTTCCAAATCTTACTTTTTGCAGTTGAACTTGAGCAAACTCGGGTACTTGAGGTTTTATCTCTTTCACTCCAAATGAAGTTGGCTGGAATTTGACAGTTTCAAACGTTTTTGAAATATGAGAAATATCTTCATATGTTTCTTTAGATTCAGAATCTGGTTTAGGTTGAATTTCTTGTTTGACAACTTTTTCTGTTGTTACTGAACTTTGTTGCATTTCAGGGGTCATAACAGTAGTCTGAGTTGTTTTCAAACCTTGAATTGATGTTTCTTGAGTGACTTGAAAAGGTTTGTGAGTAATTTGAGACTCTGCATACCTACTGTCAAGTGTTCTTACAGTAGATGATGAAATGGTTGCTTGATGCATGACTGTCTTTGACATTCCAAATTTCTGCATCTGAACAGATGCATCAAAGACTTGAGGCTGCAAAGGAGTATCCTGCTCTGTTATTTCTTCAGTTTTTTCATGAGTCACAGGTTTTGGTTTGGGCTTTCCAATAACAGTAACCTTTTGACTTTCAGGAGTCAATTTTTCAATACTCTCTACTGAAATTTCTTGTTTGGGTTTTAACTCAGTAGAAGTGATTTCAATTAAAGTATCTTTATCCTCTTTAGGTTTTTTAATTACTTTCTTTACCTTCTTTCCTTTACTCACTATTTCAACACTTGTAGTCATTTCGGGTAATTCAAGCTGGGTTTCTAGTTTTTCCTCCTTAGGAGCCTCAATGAATTCAGGCTTCATAGGCTCCTTTGGTTTCCTCATAAATGTTGTTGATGTTATTTCGGTTGTGTCCTTTTTGGGAATTTCAGGCTGAGATTTTTGCATAACAATGGTCTCCCTGTGTTTTATAGGCTTTGGAACTTCTTTACTTTCTACAGTGATCTCTTGTTTTGGTTTTTGTTCCAAAGCAGTTATTTCAATTTCTAAACCTTTATCATCTTTTTGAATACTTTCAGTTAACTTTTTGCCAATTAGCTGCCGGGCTATAACTTTACGTGATGTTGTTACATCAAAATCTGTTTTATGTTCTATGGGTTGAGTAGATACTTCAGGAAGTTTTTCTTCATATGGTTCTGGTGCTTTGGGGCTTTCCTGCTTTGGCTGTAGCTTAAAATCTAAACTGGATATTGGAATCCCTTCTTTGGGTTTCTTTTCGAAACTAACTACAATTTTTTCCCGCTCAGTAACTGTCTTTGGAGTTTCTTTGCTTTCAAATGTAATTTCTTGCTTTGGTTTCATAGGTAATGCAGTTATTTCAATTACGGGCTCTTTTTCTTCTACCATTATCTGTTCAAGTTTTCTCTCAACAGTTTGCTTAGCTACTTCTTTTCTCATAGTATGAACACTGGTTGGCATTTCTGGTAAAATCATAGGTCGTTCAGGCTGGGGAGTTTCTATTACTTGAGGTTGCTGTCCATATATTTTTTGTGTCTGAGTAATTGTCACAATCCTATGGGAATCATATGTTTGGTCTTGCACTTTTGGTTGTGTTTCAAAAACTAATGTTTCCCTTTCATGTACTGATTTTGGATATTGAATACTCTCATAAGTTATTTCTGGTTTCCTTTCAAAGGGCAAAACAGTTATATCAACTATATCTCTGGGTTGGCCTTCTCTTATGACAGTTTCCTGATGTTGAGTAATTTGTTGAATGCCTTGCCTAGCAACTGTGTGCATAGAAATGTCTTGCTGTTGTGTTATTCTTGTATCAAAACTGGTCTGCTGAAAAGATACACTTTGTGTTTTTACCTGGTTGGATTTCATTGTGACAGACTGGAAAGATTTACTATCAGGGTACATTTTGACCTGCTGGGGGATATCTTCACATGGTACCTGTTTTATACTTACAGATTTACCATACTCATCTACATCTTTCATTACCTCTGCTTTCTCTGGAGCTGGCATAGTTGTTGGGACAACCTCCGATGGTTGCTCTTGAGGCATGATTTGTTGCACTTGTACATGAGTAGTCTGTGTGCTTAGAGAAGTTTCTGCCTGTTCCAGAACACTTTTTGTTTCTTTAAATTCCCTTGTACGCTGCAAGAAAGTTGTTTCCTCAGTAGCTTTCTTCAGAGCTGATTTCTTAGGTTTCTTCTCTGCTTCCTTCAATGCCTTTTGTCGTGCTTCATGTTCTTCTCTAGTAACTGTAATCATGAATAAGGGCAATTAACTTTTTATTATATGTATGCAGCCTTGAGAATAATAATTAAGCAATAGAGAAATATTTACTGGAAAATTTAGAATTTATTTAAAGCATTTATTATAAATCTCAAACATTTTCCAAAATTTAATAACAGGCTGAAAAATAAATTAATTTTATACAGGTTAAAATAAATATATTCTGCAAAAAAATATCATTGCAGGAGACTAAGATTATAGTAAACTAAAATTAATGGAATTAAGTGCAAAAATAGTTATGTTTTCATATGAATATTAAAAAAATCTATGTAATCTGAAATATATTATTTGTGTAAAACTTTAATAAATATTTAAATTGGCTTAAAAAACTTTCATTAAATACTAAGATTAAATGCATGAAATGTCAGATTTTATTAAGGGATACTTTACATTACTCAATGTGAAAGTAATGAAATTAACAAACTTTAATGTTAATATATTTATCTTATGAAGACTGTCAGTTTAAATATTTAATACTTTCAAATTATTATTTTTTGTATTACTTACCTCATATCCGTCATACACAATTAGAGAAGAAAAGGAAAAAAAATTAGCATAAAATTATTGATTATCTACTAACAAATTGAGTAGATTTAGTTTAATACTTCCATTCATAAATTTTACAAACTTGGTATAAAAAATAGCTAAGCAAAAGTGAACAAAACTTAATTTTTTATTTATAAAGTTCTACTTAGATAAAAGTTAAAATAAAAATCCTTATTAAAACCCATTAACAATAGCAGTGAGTAATACCACATGAGATCTAAAATTTCTTATTTTAATTATTTTACCAATAAAATGCTTAAATAAAAATCACTTTAAAATTTTTTTTATGAAAATTAACTTAGGATCCTGGCATATATAAAAAAAAAAACTTAAATGGAAGCATAATCCTCATTGATGCTTGTAGACAAAAAAAAAAATAAAAAAATAAAATAAAATAAAAAAATACTTAGAAGTTAAATAAAAATTACAAAATAAAATTTGATTAAATGAAATAAATTTTTCATAAAAAAGTTGTACTGTTATCTTATTTAAAAAACCCAATGTGCAGTAGTAGTCAAAATGTGCAGTAGTAGTCTTGAATATTTTGAAATGACAGGAGAAATTTCTAGGATTGATCAACATCCTTCACAGATTCAAATAACTTAAAGTTTCAACAAGGTACTTTGCTTACTGGTGTGAAAGTTTATAGTGAAGATCAGTCTATCAACTTTGCTGCAAACATTACATATGAACAACAATAAAATAAATATAAATTAACTCATTTAAAAATATACTCTATACGATTTGAAAAAAATTAAAAATTAAAAAATTAAATTAAACAATGACATACACTATCTACACATCGGGAATAAAATAAATACTAATTAAAAAACTGTATTTACTTTAAAACTGGAACAAACATATTTTTTAAATTACGTAATAAGAAATTAAAGAGTGATATGGATCCAAACTTTAAGCAAAGCATGGGTTTTGGTGCAATATGAAATCCAGTATTACACTAATATTAATCTTATTTTTTAACTGGTAACATTACGATGCTACAAGTTGAAAAAGGATCTATGAGACAGAGTCCTGACCTTTTCCGATTGAATTCAAGCATCAGGTATAAAACCAAAACCATTGCTAAAAATATTTCTAACATGTTCGTCAATTTTGTAAAATCCTACATTATTGGGAATTATTAAATATAATTTAAAGATTTTGAAATATTGAACACTAATCTATACTTTTTTATATTTCTCACCTCCAACGTAAAGGTAAGCAGTCGTCGTTTCCTCTCCGTGTTCATTCACTGCTCTGCAGGTGAACTTTCCTTCGATTTCTTTGGTTACGTTCAAAATAATAAGAAGAGTACGATCTTCTAAGTGTGAAACAACAAAATATCCACAAGCTATATCAATAGCTCTTTCGTTGTGATACCAGGTCACCTGAGGTCGAGGAACACCTTTCACAATGCACTCAAGAGTCACTTTCTTACCAACAGTTTTTACAAAAACATCTCGCAGCGGAGATTCAAACCTTGGTGACTGAGGTTTCTCTTCTGTAAAACGAAAATAATTGTAAAAATTGAGTAAGGAGAGTAAATGAGGTAGTGTATAAAAAAAATCAAACAAAACCTTTAAAAAAAATTCGCGAATGTTATCCGAAATAGACCTCAGAGAAGAATGTCAAGTTTAAAAAAAAATACGACTGTTGAAAGTGATTAATAAGAAAGATAAAAGTCGCTGACATTAGTTCTATGTAGAACGTTGGTTAAACATCATCAATTTTTACTAGGTCAATTTCACGGGTGATGATACTATTGAACAATGTTTAAGGTTTAGAAAAAAAAATCACGAACGAAAAAATTATTATCACTTAAGCTCTTTGAAAGAACTTTGAAGGGCTGTTTGGAAGTTTTTCAAGATGCTGCATTTGTTCTAATTCTTGAAATTCGTTACAGATTTATAGCAATAAAAGCAGTCCTTCTTGGAAAAAAAACATACATTAAAGAAATGCTAACACATGTTTAATTTCATTTTTCAGATCTATTAAATATTTTCGCATAAAATATTCGTCTTTAAATGCTAGCAGTCTTCTGCAGATGTGATCAAAATCTGATGTACTGCCGTTTTTCAATTCAAAATAAAGTCTCGTTCCTTTAAACATAAAAAACAAACATTACAAAGAACATTACGATTAATTCGTAACTTTAGTTTCCTAATTGAAAACTTGAGAATTTTCTGGAATAAGGATTTTTTAAGACGGCGTCCTAAGACAAATTCTATTTTATGGGAAAATTCTTTATATTCGATTTTTTTTAAATATAAAACCTTTGATTTGAAAAAAATTGATGATGGCATTTTGATTTCAGAAAAAAACTTATGATTTTATTGTTTAACATGAATTACATTAAATTCTTTTCATTCAGATGTTTCTCTGCTAAAGATTGCATTTTTTTAATATACAAATCACTCGATGAACGTCTAGATATTTCCAGCAGTAATTTAAGGTCCTACTTTGCAGTGATACCTTGCTATTCTTAAACGAAAAGATATTAAATAACATACTTTCACTCAATGAAGTAAATTGCATACTATGGACCTGCAATGTTCGTGAAAGTTTTATATTTATTGCAAAATTTTCTTTTGATACACACACACTCACTCAAGTAAAAGGACCTCTCATGAGGAAACCGGAAGTGTTTCATCCTCATTCAAATACACGATGTTACAAACTTTATTTTCTTGGTCATCTTCATTTAAATTAGTAGCTATTTTTGACTGTTGCAGTCATAAATAAAGAACTATTATTTTTAATCGGATATTAACTTTCTCCGTAAAAAAAAAAGTTAATTTATCTGTCTTATACATTTTAGTGTTATGACGAAAATAAATAATTTTAGTCCACAACAGAAGTCAGAGAATGATGGTAATAAGGTAATAAAGAAAATAAATCCGTGTCTTGTTTAACTAAGGACTCGTGATTTCTGGTGAGACAATTTCCCGAAGTAAAGGTCAATGTTCAGTTACAACTCTATGGTTCAAATCTCTATATACTACGCGATTTAAAGTTACTATTAGAACAGTGTTTCTTTCAGGCTGTTGATGTAGAAACAAGTTTAGGTGAAACTCCAAACTGGTTAACTTTTACAAATAATATCTTGAATTACAATTTTTTTGCTACATTATTTCAG
Organism: Pardosa pseudoannulata; assembly: GCA_032207245.1. NCBI lineage: Eukaryota > Metazoa > Arthropoda > Arachnida > Araneae > Lycosidae > Pardosa > Pardosa pseudoannulata. Next base: position 25,069,953 of record CM063504.1, on the reverse strand, counting down.
CCAAATACAAATTAATAGCGTAAACAGGTTAAAATTAGAATTAAAAAATACTACCTTTATATTTCTAAAAATAAAAAGTACTGAAAAAAATTTTAAACTTATAAATGCCTTTCAAAGTACTGCTATGCTAATAATTAAAAATTTCATGATTAAAATATTACACAAAAATATTCAAAGCGGGCCTAAAATATAATTTTAATTATTATTTGGTTAAAATTTAAGAGTTGAAAAGGATGATATTAAATCCCCCCCAGACAAAACAAAGATAAATAAATAAAAAGCAATTTCACAAATAAATTACTGATTCAGGAGACTGAAATCAGACAGTAAGCAATAAATAAAATTGAATCACTGCATATATAGCTCAAAAAGTACTTTCAATTTTTAAGCACATACACACACATACAAAAACTTATTTGCATTAAATAAATACAATACCTTCCGCTTTCTTTTGCGATTCCAACTCTAATACCCAGTCAGGTTTCCTAGGCGTGTATTCTGTAGAGTATTTGAATATGTTAGTAAATGAATTTTAACAGATGCATCCATGAATTGCACATTTATATATATTTTTTGTAATTTTCTTTTTACTAGAATAATCACATTTATGAAAAGCAAACTCAGACCTGTAGCATTTCGCGAATACAACAATAATAAATACGCGAACATATATATTTTAAATACACATAAAATTTTATTTGAATGTAAAATTTATGCAGAATAACTCGGATCTTGACACCTATAAGAGAAACTAAAGAAGTGTGAGATGAAAGAAATAGGTTAGTGAACATACAATACATAAAACAAATCATCAGATACAAACTTTTATAAAGCATATTCAAATGAATGCAAGTAGTCCAACCTGTGATCTTCGTCGAGGTAATGTCCACGCCGTTCCTATTTCTAGCTTCACAGCTGAATTCTGTAGTATCTTCTGGCTTGATCTTGATAATTGTGAGAGTGCACACTCCGCTTGGTTCATAGTAAATGTGATAATCTGGGCTGTGTTTTAATACCTTACCAGATTTGAACCAAGTGATTTTCGGTTTCGGTGTTCCCGTTACACGACACTGAATCCTGAAAAGTAAGTAAAAAATATCCAAATAAAGCGTTGCAAACAAAGTCTGGACGACTAATAATTTTCACATAAGCATTTTACATATGTAGTGTAATGATGAATTATTAGAACAAAACAAATATTTATGAAAGAACAAATATTTATTCTGAATTTGCATGGACTCTACTCTAAAAATTTGTGGATTTTTCATTACTTCGGCAACAAAATAAGTGCAACCGTCTGTATCATCCTGGTATAGATCTGCAAC